>LPNX010483211.1:35724-51764 GCA_001517045.1 Pseudotsuga menziesii
AGAATTTTTACTACTTGTCACAATACACTCAACAATTGGAATGTTTGTTGACCTCAACAGGTTCAACATCGAATTTGACAATTCTAAACCTCGACACAACCTCGACAAGTTTCACATCTTGGAATCCAACGTCGACTTCAACATCTCGACATGACTATGACATAATGTCTCCCTGCCTTCCAGTCATCTGTAATTGTTGAATTTTCGAACCGTTCTGACTTCCTTGTAACTGAACATAACGGGCAGTCATCCAAGCATCTCAATATTCTGTATAAGCATGTACACTATTGTAATATATAATTCACTCAAGTAGCAATCAATACGAGAGTACTATGCATCAAACAATAGTTATAAAATAACAGAGATTGGTTCGAATACTTGCATTTTGTCTGTGTGCATAATTTCTGTCTATGTAGTTTGTTTCCTTCTTTGCTTATTCTTGTATTCTTCCACCATAATAGTACTTGACTCATTCAGTCAAAATGTTGTCCCTTGACATGTACCTAGGGTCCCGGATCATTGGTATCAGAACAATATTCATAGCTTAATTTGTGTTGAAAGTTATATCAAAGTTACCTGACTTATGCCTGTTCAAACACATTCTCAATACAAGTAGAAATTACCTTCAACTTCAAAGAATATGGTTGAAGAAAAAAACAATATACATGTAACTAATGAGACAGAGATACTCATAAAAAAATAACTGTCTCACCAGCAAACCAAAATGTTCGCCAAGTTCAGCAAGATCCTCATGTGATTTGCTTTGACATCCAGAGAATCCTCGACGAGATCTCACTCAAATAAAATAATCCCCTTGAAAGTTAAAATGAATCTAGACATACTGAATATTGAATGCAAGATTGACGTTGAATCCTTCGACAATTGGGTGCGACAACTTGAATCCTACTACTTTGTGAATCAATTCTCCAAAGTAGAAAATATCACCATTGCATCCTCAAACACGTCAACCTCCGTGCACTGTTGGTGGGAGAATCTATCGATAGATCTGGAATGAGAACAAGACCCCATAGACACATGGCATAAATTTGTCGCATATATCTGAAAGGAGTTGTACTCAGCCAATTACATTGAGCAACAATATAAGAAGTGGAAGCAACCAAGGAAATGGAAAGACCAGTCCATGCAAAGATATACTGACGACTTCTATCGACTCATGGCTAAACTTGGCATCCAAGAATAATATAAATTGCTTGTTTTAAAGTACGTTAACTGATTATCCTCATACATTTAGCAAGAAATGGAGTTTCTAATTGTCAATATGCTTTTAGATGCATTCCAATACTCCCACAATCTTGAAGCTAAATAGAAAGGAAAATCATGTTTCGTGACCAAGATGATAGGTCGAACATCTGATAAGAAGTCACCATTCGACTCCAACAAGTCAAGACAACCTTCTCATATGCACGGGGCCTTCACTTAGTGAATCTCTAACATAGCACATGCAATCGTGGGATATTAAAGAATACCCTTAATTTTGATAGATATTGACCAATAATATTTTTGTTGAAACCCCCTCCCAATACTTAAAACCTCTCCCCCACTCCTTTTTTATACCCCAATCCTTATAAACCACACTATCCCCCACCTTAAACCCCTCATCCCCCCCAATACTTGCAATATATTGGTTCGATTTTCGACAATTTTAAAACCCACAATATGAACTAATGTGCTAGGATATTTGTCAACAAGTGAAGCCCCCGTGCTCATCCGACTTTTCCAAAGTCAGATTATCACAAGAAACACTCTTAGAAAGACAAAAGGAACATAGAAATCATACCTCTTTTAGGAAATTGTGTTATTATCAAAATTCATTATGGAATGATGCGTCAGAATGCAAGGCTCAAAAGACATTTTTTAGAAAAATTGTTGAACTCCGACTTGTCTGACAAAACACTGGCAGAATCTGACCCAGATGCATCAACCCTTTGACTTTGACATCGACCACTCTGACATCCTTGACTATCATTGACAAGGAGGAATGAGAACAAATATTCCATACACATATATGGGTTCAGAAAAATATTAACATATGATTGTAGAAAATGGTAGCTAGAAGAACTTCATTTATGAATATCTGATGAAGATACTTGGTCTTGTAACCACTCCAAATCCTCATCCTTACAAATAGGTTGGATGAAGGATGAACACGAACTAAGGGGAACCCGACAATGCATACTCACCTACTTCATTAAGCCTTTCAAAGATGAAGTAATATGTGATGTGGCATTGCTTTGCATAGCCAAAGCCTGGTTTGGGAAACCTTTCCTATGAGATCGACATGGAAGTTATCAGTAGCGACCTGAAAAGGTGATTTTGTAAAAAAAATGGAATCAATGGTATGGAATACCAGAGCCCCAAACTACATCAACGATTGTTATGATATCTGCCAAACAAGCAAAGATGATTATCAACCATGCTCAAGAATTAGCATTAATCAGGATAAATCCTCAACATTCCAGGAAGATTACAACAACAAGTCGACTCACTCACAAGCACAACTCCCGACAACAACAACAGTTCAACCATTATCTTGATGAATATCAAAATGTATTTCAAGATCCAGACAAGGTACCTTTACAATTCCAGGTAAAATAATCCATCGACCTTGTTCCTGATTCTTCATTACCTAACAAATCCTTTTACAAAAGATCCATTATCGAGAATCAAGAGATTCATAGAAAAATCCAGGATTTTATCAACAAAGGTCACATTTGACCCAAATCCTCTCCTTATGGAAGTCCAATAGTCCCCATTCCAAATAAAGATGGGACTTGGTGCATGTGCTCCAATCCCTCGGAGTTTACCTAGAAAAATTAAGGAATAAATTAACCCCTTGCAATATTTCCCTCTTTTGAGCTGGTAACACTCTTTCCCCATTGACAACAAGCATTGCCCAAGAAGAAAAGAGCTGTCACTGCAACTGATACATGAGAAAAGAGAGGTGCCACCACTCTTTTCCTTATTGCAAGAAGTGGTGCCCCCTTATCACCGCCTGTTTTCTTCTTTGGAAAAGCGGTGCTCGAGTTTTCAAGGCAAAAAGAGAAGCTTCGAGAGGATTCTTGAAGCTGACCTCCGTGGAGCCTCATCCCTATGGTTTAGGACCAGCTGGAGCTCGAGATCCTCCCTTTTAGGATCTAATATCCACCTCACCCATGATATCCTCAACCATACCTATCCTCCCATGCCTTTAAATACTGGCTCAACCCCTATGGGAAAAGGAGGAAGAATTGTGTTTCATACCCAAACTCTGTCAAAATCATTCATGAGTCTTTAGAGGCAAGGTGAAGTTAGAGGAAAGGAGCCATTAGAAGGAACTCTCAACACCAAGGCATGAAGGTTGTAGTCTCTCCAATCATTTATTAATAAAGAATTTTTCTTCTTTCCCATATTTACTGTTTCATATGTATGTATTGCTTGATTCCTTGGTCACAAGAATAGATCTAGTTGATTATATTGTATGCTATCATGTTTTCTTTGTTGTTTTCCATCTTTTATAGGTTCTTTTGCAAGGATAACAAGGACAACCTTTGAGAGAAGCATCATGGAATTTCATTCAAGTGATTAACCAGATCTAGGGAGAGTCTAGCATTCCGTGTTTGTGTTTTGTTCTAGGCTTGAACCATTCAGATCTAGGGAACCCATTCTTTTCTGCGGGAGGTGTGTATTTTCGGATAACATCAATCATGGAAAGAACATGTCAAATAAATTCTAAAATTCTTCGACACTCTTCAACAAAATCAACTCTATATGAACATGGACAAATGCTCATTTGTGATGAAGAACACCAAGAATTTGGGGTATCATAATTGACTCTGCAAGCATTCACATCGACCTAGAAAAAGTACAGATCCTAAGATATTGGTCCATTCCTCAAAAAATGACATGTTGTCTACTACTAACTACTTCTAAAAACCCACCTTGCTATACACGCTTGGACAGTTTTGTGTACCGACCTGTGATCATCGATATCAAATCACTTGGGACATGCACTACAACAAGACTGCATGACATTTTGGATTATCAAAGACTCTTGTTATCCTCAAAAAGTATTTTTACTGGCCTTCACTTAAAATTGATGTCAACAGGTACATTCGATCATGTGTGGTTTGTGCCATTTCTAAACCACCAAATCAACTAAAAGGACTTTATATGCCTTTGCCGGTTCCTAGTCGACCATGGGAATATATTTCTATGGAGTACCTATTGGGATATCCTACTACCAAACATCAGCATGACACGATCTTAGTAGCAGTTGGGAGATTTTCCAAGATGGTTATCCTCATACCATGTAAGAAGACTACAACTGCTCAACTCTTCTTCGAACATGTTTGGAAACAATGTGGCCTTTTGACGACCACTAATTCCAACAAAGATTCCAAATTTTAGCATATTTTAGAAGACTCTCTCATAACATATCGACATGAGACTTTCTTTATAGACAACTTTCCGTCCATAGACAAACGGACAGATGAAAGTTGTGAATCACTTGGTAGTACAATTACTTCACATGTACAACCACAAGCATCGTTAGATATGGGATGAAAGTATTCCATACATACAACACAACTAAAAATGTGCTCAAAACAACTCTATGTGCAAGATTCCATTCGATATCTGTTATGGATTTCAACCCTCAATGCCCATAGAATTGATCAATTAATCAACGTAGTCAAACGACGACAAATTCGATGTATGAGAAGTTGAAAAAGAACTAAAGTTTTGAGATGAAATCTAGAACATCCAGAAGAAAGCACAGGAAATGTTGCAGCGAGCTAATGCAAAATCTAATTCCTAACACCATCAACATCATACTCCTCATTCATTCCGAATTGGGGATCAAGTCTAGTTACATCTAAAGAAGGAGCGCTTGAATGGCCCAAACAAAAAGATGAAACCTTTACAATATGGTCCATAGAGTATCCTTAAGAAGATTAGAGAAAACACTTTCTAGCTCGACATTCCTTCATGCTTGGGTCTGCATTCAGTGTTCAATTTGGATATACTTCAACCATACCATGCACCCTTGTTGGAACAAAACAACTTGTAGACAACAGAACCTGAAAACATCCTTCTAGATGTTCAGGAATATCTTCTTTGTGACACCATTGTGGGACGATGCATACCCCATACAAGGATGAACTCCATTCCCTTATTTCAAGTGGCTAAAGCTGGACAGATCCCCGCAGAAGGAAAGTGGTACTCTGCTACTGAACTCACCAACAAGTTTCCTCACCTAAACGATCACACAATGGAGACCATTGTTTCTTAAGGAAGGAGGAAAGATCCACTCAGTAGTTGGCATGTTTGTCAACTTCGATAGGTTCAACATCAATTTCAACAAGTACGAACTTCGACACAACCTCTATAGGTTTCACATCTCGACATGCAAATATGAATTCAACATCTCAACACGACTACGACATAATGTCTCTCTATCTTCCATTCGTTTGTAACGGTTTAATTTTCGAACCGTTCTAACTTCCTTGTAACTTAACGTAATGGGTAGTCACCCAAGTGTCTCAACATTCTATATAAGCATGTACACTTTTGTAATATACAACTCACTCAAGTAGCAATCAATATGAGAGTACTGTGCATCATACATTAGTAGTAAAATAGCAGAGATTGGTTCAAATTCTTCTATTTTTTCTGTGTGCATACTTTTTGTCTATATAGTGTGTTTTCAGCTTTTCTTATTCTTGTATGCTTCCTCTGTAACAATACTCGATTCATTCAGTTGAATTGTTGTCCCTCGACGTGTGCCTGGGCACTCGGATCATGCCAAGTGAATCTTGATTGGTTATAATTTTTTTTCAATTGATTTCTTTATATTGTTGGGTATTTTTTATGTTTCTAACATTTCCTCTATATGGATAGTACTTGGACAGGTAAAGGAACTACTCTCTGGTAGTTATGCAAAGCATCTCTCAACACAATTCGAGAAGACTGCTACTGGATCCCAGGGAATGGGAAAAGGATCAACGTCTAGAAGAGCAACATTTTAGGGTAGCCTCCTCGCTCCTCACTGCCAGGACTGGATCCTCTAGCTGAATGGGCGTGTGAGCAGGGAATTATCACCCCTTTTGATCTCTCTCATTGGGACACAAAGGGACAGTGGATAGGATGGAACGAGTTATTTCATCCAGCTCACCTGCCTAATGTAGCAGCAGCCCTGTTCTCCTCTCTCCACGGCTTGTCCCCAACGCGAGTTGTAGCAAAGGATTGCATTGGATGGGAAAAATATGGATAGTATACTATTAAAGAAGGATATAAAAAATAACTATGGAACCGATTGCGGTGGATAGACTATGGAAGAAGGTGTGGCATCCTAATAGCATTCCCAAGGTAAACAGTTTCACATGGATCCTTATGCATAATAAGCTCTTAACAGCTGAAAATCTAAGGAAAATCTAAGAAACTACTAGCCTTATTTTCCTTCAATGCAAAATCTCCCTCTTAGTCTGGAAGATCATTCTCCCCCGGGGTCTTGGTCTAAACCTCCCAGGTTTTGTAGCTCAACTCATTAAGGACTAGTCCAATCATTATGCCAACTCCTTAAGAAAGAAACCAATTTTGAGTCGTCTCTGGGCCTCTATCCCCAAGAACCTTTGTTGGCAACTGTGGCTTGCTAGGAATAAATCCATATTCAAGGAGAAAAAAGTTGTCCTGACCCATATAGCCTCAAAAGAAATAGGAATGATAGTTGAGAAGTTTTCCTCAAATAACATTAGCTTCCCCTCACAAGAGTCCATTCCTGAACCTTATTCTTCTTGGTGCAAAATTTTCCTAAAAGAGAGGAGCTCCCTTCAGTACAAAAGGTTCAATTACAGTGCAGCCCAACCTTGCAGATCCTTTCCATGGGAGATACGCCTATCCGGCAATGAATTTAAATCTTGGCTCACGGAGAAGAACTCTTTTTCCTTCTTCTTTGATGGCGCCTCGAAAGGCAACCTAGGGGTGGCAGGCGCGGGGGGGATCCTCCTGGATCCCAGAGGACATGTAGAACAAACCTTCGCTTGGGGACTAGGAACTAGAACAAATAATGAGGCTGAGTGGCTGGCACTTCTTCAGGGTCTACATCTCTTAAACACTAAAAAAATCCATAAGGTAATGATATTCGGAGACTCTCAACATGTCATCTACAAACTGATCAACGGATACCCCACTGGATCAGTCAATTGTCACCATTCGTTTGACAAAGCCAAGCCTCTCATGTCTAAATCCTATTAGACATTCCACATCCTTCATCACAATAATTCTGCAGCAGATGCTCTGGCCAACGTGGGGGCCTCTTTTCCACAAGGCCATTATAGCCAGAACAGAAACACTCCTATCTCCAAATTCATTCCTCAATGTTTTGTTGGAAGCTTCCCTTTCATTTTCAAGTTATGAGGCTTATCTGATTGTTTTTTCTAACTTCCCCTCACTTCAAAACAAGTTCTAAAGGCTCCCCTCCTATTCCACCTTTTCTCTCCACCCCTCCCCCATCCTCATCCCCTTCCCCTTATCCCTCCTTTCCCCTAACTTTTCAACCCCTCTTCCATCCATTTCCCCTTACCCTTATCCCTCCATTCTACCCTTCTCCCATCACCTTGCGTCACCTCCCAACAGCTGGCCTCCATTCCACGCTGCTTCCCGATGGTTCCTCCCATTTACTTCGCTATCCTGCCTTCCCTCTTTCCTCCTTCGTGTGGTCTAACCTCTGCCCACTCCCTCTCTCGGTTATTGTAGGCTTAATGGCTCAACGGTCTTGGGTTAAATGCCCCTCCTCCTTGCACGCTCCAAGTCCTTTCGACCATCGTGGTACGTCTTCTCCCTGCACCGGCATGCAAGCTCATTTTACTCCCACTCTTGGCTTTGTTTATCATGAGGTCTCGCTGGAGCGAGTTCTTCTTAATGTAATTGCAGGCGTTGGAGAAGGGTGGCTACAGGACATCCTATGGGAAGCTCTCCCTCTCACCCAATCCTTTGTGAAGGAAAGGCTTGCCCTCATAGCCTTCTCGACTTGCTCCTGTAGCTCCCTCTCTGATTCCTCGTTGTGGTATTCAAACCCCGGCTCTGGTTCAATTCTTACACCTGAAGTGCACCCTGTCAATTTGGAGAGAAGCACAGTCTTGGGTTGCCATTGTACAGGGTGGAAGGAAGGTGTTGTTGGCACCATGGTCTACAAAGAGAGGCAAAGTAAAGAAGGTTCCTCCCTGCAGCAAGAGATCAAATTCCTCAGTTACATTCTAAGTGGCCTCTCGGCTGAGAATTAGGCTTGTGTTCTAGCAGGCTCTATTCGTGCCCTGCACTGTAATTTTGCTCGGATAGATATCTCTCCAGGAACATGAAGAATGTCTTAGGCTAGTGATAATGCAGGTATAATGGATGTAAAAAATAACCTTAGGTGTCTTTACGAGATGATAGCAATTGGCATAATGGACAACCAAGAAATCGCACAGGAGGTGAAGAGCATGGGGGAAGCAGTGAGCTACACCTCTCTGCAAATAAGCAATCACGATGCAAGGATTGATGACAATGAGAGCAACCTCAGGGAGATAATGGGAAAAGTTGACAGGATTCAGGAAGATCTCCAACGTCTGATTAACATGAACCAGGGAAGCAAGGTGAACGAAACCACTGCAGCAGCTAAGCACCCAATGGAGGAAGAGTCTGTAGTTCAGCCCAGGAAATTCAGAGGTAATCCTTAATCAATTTTCTTTTTAATTATGGTTAAATGTTTTACTTTCTTTTAATATGTAATCAGTTTATGTTTTTTTAATTTTTTGGTCTTTTTCATATTGAAAAGCTTGAAATAGAATAAAATTACTTATAGTACAAAACTTGGAGGAACGAGTGTCATGAACAAACAAACTAGTTCCAAGTAGTGGAACATACCTATGATCAATGAAAGGAAGCACATGCAGGATAAGGACACTCGAGGGAATGTATCCTATGTGTAAGAGATAATCAAGATGTAAAATATATATAAGAGGCTCTACTTGGATGGAATTGAGGCAATCTTAGGCTATATGGCTGATAAAACTTAAGATGGGAGTCGACTTAAAGCTCAATACGGCAAGCAGATGCATGAAAATGCATTTACAACTTGATATAAATGGGATTCCCTGTGGGAGATGGCCAGTATAAAGTTCAAGAAAGAATATGTGGTTCTTGATCGAAGAAATGATGTGACTATAAGGGAATCCCAGACCTAAGGGAGGAAACACAAGATGGGTACCAAATGGAAAAGCGAGATCTAACTAGGGAATCCATGAATAGAAAGGCTCTACCACTTATGTAATGTCACTTATAGTAGTAGTGTGAGGCTCTGTAACATTACAACGTGGGTCTGTACCTATGGTTAGGTGATATGGTCATAGGATGATGCATGATGCATACGAAAAAGTGATCCTATCCTATATGCCAATTCAAAATTATACCTGTCATAGACACAAACAGGTCAAGACCTCGGAGAGAGTGGAAAAATATGGACCTTACATGACAATATTATTTCTCCAAAATAGCTTGAAACAATCAGTAAAAATTCCAATATATAGGATATAGGGAGGATTGATCATGACAACTGCATTAAAAAAAAACAATGCGGTGGGTGATGGGACATAAGAAGGAATGTAAGGTTGATACCCAACATTCACGTATCCACTACCACCCCTGTGAGAATCAATACTGGTGTTAAGAGCGGGTGAAGGAACTGAAAATCCTCCCACAAATGGAGTAGAGGGTGGAATATGGCCACTCTCGAATCTATGAGAAAGGTAGGGGGTTGTGGTACCCCCCAGTCCAACACCAGGGTCTGCACTAGGACCTGGAGTGGGTCACGGGATACTAGTAATGATATCAGGCATGTTGAACATAAAATGACCCAAACTCAAGAAAACATAAATATACTCAAGTAACTGTGATCCCTAAATACAACTAGAGCACAAAGAGCACACCCCTATGAAAATCTAAGTCAGATGCAAACAAGCCAAGATGGAGGATAATTGAGCTCCCGAATGCAGTAGGTCTGTCTCACCTAGGAGAGGCCCGAAACTCCCATACACTACAACTGGAGGTGTATATCCAATTATAGTGTCCCTCAGTTTCAACGCTTAAAGTGATTGTCCTTTCTGACCCCTGCCTAGACATGACACTCACATAATAACCTCTCCAAGTACCCCCTCTAATACCTAGGTAAGGAAACTAAGGTAACCCCAATATAACCAATGCCCAGGAAAAAAGTCACAAGAAGGATCTACCGTATGGGAAGGGTAACAAATCCTGAAGCTCGAAAGCACCAAAGGTACCTAAAAATCCCCCAGATACGAATAAGATCCTGGAAATATATCTAACGCTGCACAAAGAGAGGAAAGGGGATATCCACACCACAAATGTGTACGTTTCCTCATGAGTATCTCCTGTGTAAGAGGATCCTCTTGAGAACACTAATTATACCATGGGTTTCTCTTCTCACATGGACATACATCTAAATGTTTTGCTTGTAGTCTTTGAAAAATTTACTCATGACATCCTATTCACAGACTCTACAACCCAAGCTTGTTTGTGCACTTCTATCAAATAAAAATGTGTAATCAATTTTAGATTAAGCATTCATTTTAACGGTTGTAATTACTCAAGGGTAGTGACTATGCAACAAACGATACCAAGTGCAATTTGTCTTTAAATATGAAGAAAGGGATATTCCACTACATGAAATGTAGAAAAATTCATTCCTTTCCTAATACCAAATAAATCCTTCCTATATGAAATCCTAAACACAACTCTCACCAAACCAATCCAATGCAAGTACCTCCTTAAATCCATATGTGAAATGCAAGTAAGAATGCAACTATATAATTATTTTGTATTTTTAGTATAACAGAACAAAAAAATGCCATAAAAGTCATTAAAATTCTCAGTATCTGCAGCAAGAATCAAATAGAAGCCAAGCAAGACACCAAGACAAAAACACTAGTGCACTAATAGAAAAGCAAAAAGGAACTAAAAGACTAGAATACTTTCAAAGAAAAATCAATGAAAAATGGGTCTCTGGTCACAAAGGAAGTAGTCAATAGACAACAGCAATACCCAGGAAGACCCACCCACACTCACAACCCACCCAGCAGCTTCCCACATCAAAAACTCAACCAAAAGGGAGGATGTACGCGACTGTTCAAAGAACTCTGGCGTATGTACGTGACTAGGTAGAGGACATCCTGCATATATACAAGACTGTACATATTCCCGCGTATACAGAGGAGAATGTGGTAAAAAGAAGGACAAGGGTCAAACCACTCTAGGGGAGTGTCAATGGATGAACATACTACTAAAGGTGACACATAAACAAGGATAAACACAGAGAAAATAGAGTGAAAAAGTGCACCCACAACCCCACCAAAAAGGAAATTCCGTAGCGGAGTCGCCAATTCTGTTACGGAGATAAATTGCTATTGCTTGCGATGAACCACAATAAACTGTATAACACCAAAAATAAACCCAATTCTATATTCAATATAGATAAAAATAACTAACAGTAGGAGATAGAAGGCATACCTTACTCTAGACGATTGTAGTAGATCCCTGTGGAGTTTTTCAACAACACTTGCACCTACATTCCATTCTCAACAACAATGAAATAGAAAAGATTGATATATGTTTAGTGGTAGGCCTACTATAGCATATATAAAATCAATATGTATAAATTGAAGCAACTACATCCATGGATACAGAACATTCATAGTTACACACATACAATGGACGAGAAATTGATATTTCTATTAATTATAAACAGAGATACAAGTGACAAACTCTGTCGACACCTCATCAAAATTGAGAGATCGATTCCTCCACATATGACTCCACCACATCAATCCTCCAAATCAATGGAAATATCATAAGACAATGGAAATCTTGGGAAGAGAATCAATGGCTGCTCAAAAGGAAAATGGGATGTAGACTCAAGCATGTATGAATGAGGCACAGATCCACTATAGTTTCCTTTCTCTCATAAGTTCTCCTCCTCTAAAGCATCCAAGAGGATCAATGTTTATCCTTTCAATAGGAAGTGAAGGGTTGATTCGAAGAATTTCCAGGCATACAGAAGGCCAATAGTCAAGTTATTCACGACTCATTGAGGAAAACTCCAAACTATTTTCCTTTAGGGCACATTCCCTATGTACACAGGTCATAGTGGGACAAGCTGCATGCATACGCAGGATGTAAGATTTTGACCTGCGTATAACAATAATTAGAGATTTTTAAAGGTATTTCTTGGAACATCAAAGCTTATTTTGAGCAAAATGGGTCGAAAGAGTCTGCATACAGATAGGAAATGCCATAAATACATGATCTACCCAAGTGTGGTAAAATCAGCTATAACAAACATGCTTTCTCTTGTTGAGTCCCTTTGTAATAAATGTGTGCATTGTGTTCTGACCATACTTTGATTCTCGTGTTGGAATATATGGTGGTGGCATATTTCCTAGTGGAATCAACCTCTAACAAATAGTGAACCACCTTTTTCTATTTCTATAATCCAAATGTTTTTTTTATTATTATTTTAAAACGCAATAATACATATTTTTATAATTAAATTTACAAAATAAATTAAAATTTATAAAAATAAATTTTGTAACATCCCCAGTAAAAGTAGTGTAAGGATTATTATATTACCTTAAGTAAGTTATGCAAGAAATTATTTGTAATATTATTTTATCAAGTGTGCTAAGGGAAATTGAGCTAAAAATATTTTTAAATGAAAAAAAGCTAAACTTCTCAATGACTATGGCATAGACACCTTAAATTAAAAGGTAAAAGAATGAACTATTATATAATAAGGAATACCGATAAGATATATGGTGATCCTAATCCATTTGAATGGATCATGGCATCATAATATCACCATTATTAATAACACTCTCTCTATATATATGGTGATCCTAATCCATTTGAATGGATTATGGCATTATAATATAACCATTATTAATAACTCTTTCTATATATATAAAAAAGATATATATTTAGATACATAATTATTTTTAAATAAAATAATAATTTTAATAAATAATTAGAACTTTAGAAAAAGGAATATTAAAAAGAATTTTTATAACAAAGGATGTAGACTTTTGGCTTAAAAGTCTCATTATTATGGAATGTAACAAAAGATAACTAATAACAAGATGATTTGTAAAAACGGGTAGGGTTTGTGGAAAGAAAATGGGGTGAGCTCTTGGAGGCGGCGTCAAGTTAGTTACATCTGGTTTTTCTTTTGGAAAAGAAATATCATTACAGGGAAGAGAGGGAAATAAACAATGGAGTAAACTTTTTACCCAACCATTTGCACTGATCGGATGACCGCGAGCCAAGTCGTTCGATCGGTGCAAATGGTCGGGTAGAAAGTTTACTCCATAAACAATACCTATTGAAGAGAGAAGTGATTGATTGGATACACGGATAACACACCCGGAATGGATGAAAGGAATGCGCTATTGTGTTGTGCGCTGAATAGGTATGTTATGTTTCAGTTAATTCTCTTATTTTGAAGTATGTAAACAAATATCAAAAATCTATTACCAAGAGGAGAAAATAATAAACAAATATCAAAGTATGTAAACAAATATCAAAGTAATACTTATTTGAGTTAAAAGTAAATAATGTACGAGAGTAGAGTTAAGGAACTAAGAATAAATAGAGAGATAATTATATGATGCTCATATGGTGCTCGACACCATGATCATTAAAGTTTGAACTTTGTCAAAACTCTAAGGTTAAGGTGATTGAAATATTGAATTTTATATTTGTAGCTTTATGTAATTATAATTTGGGTAGTTAAGGTGAGAAGATTCTTAATTAATTTAGATGGTAAATCATATGCTTAAAATTAAAGCCTTGTGTTAAAGCCTAAAATAACATGAAAGTGGTATTTTTGGAAGAGACTATGTGTAAAAGAAATTAAATAAGAGAAGACATGATGTGGAATTGCCATTTGTTATGTTGGATAATTAATAAATACATTAACAAATTGTAGTGGATTTATCTGCAAGGTTTGGCTGAACCACGTCCATTGTTGTTCCTCTTGTTGTTTTGTGCTTTATTTTTTTGTATCAAATGTGTAGCGCTAAAAGAAGGATGATTTTCCTATTTGTACATAATGAATGGTTATGGAACATGTTATAGATATTAAGACTTTTGCAAATGTCAAAGTGAAATGAGAAACAAAAGTATTAGTATTGTGTTATAGATAATGTTTGATGGCCAAAAAATGTACGTTTATGTCTAGTTGAATGTTCAATAAGTTCATGAGATATTCTCTCACAATGAATATACATTTAATTTAATGCACGTAAAAACTTATCTAGGAATTTTATCTTACACCTCTATACTTAATAATATGTTCTTTTAAGGAAAATGTTGAACATTAATATGGTGTTGAATTAATGTAGAGTTTCTTATTATAGTTTCTCATGTATAGATGATGAAGCAAATACAAAAGTTTTAAAATTATCATTTGAGGCTAGAGAATTATAGTTCTTGAAAACACAAAGAATGTTTATTTGAACTAAGAGGAAATATTTACAATTTGGTTGCATTCAATTAGAAGTTACATATATAGAACAAACGTTGTTTTAGAAAGATTACATTTTAAATTGGGACTGTTTACATTTCCAAGAAAATCATAAAATTGGAACATAGATTTGTTACAAATGGTATGAGAGCGGGTTAACAACATTCAGACCTAATGGAATCATCTTCATACATGTATGTTGAGAAAATTGTGATTTGAATATGAGATTTTATGTTTTCTTATAGGCATTCATGCAATAGAAAGAATGATGTTTTAATGATAGGATCATCAAAGTATACGAACTATAAGTTCCTGTCGAGTCACAAGCTTGAATATATGAAACTAGTTGTATAACTTAAATGCAAAAATACATGCAAGAATAATGAAGTTTTGTTTGATGGTCAACAATGTGACATGTTTGATTTCATTAGATTGTAAAGGTTTGTAATAAGGAAATGAATGCATTGTCATGTTAATAATAAATTTAATTTGGGTTCCCATGCAAAGATATGTTTATGCTCTTTTACATGCATCATGTTTACTCAAATGCTAGTTTATGTATAAATTCTTGAGACTACGTTGGAAGAGTTTGGAACATAGTCACTTCATATACGATAAATGATTAATGGATATATGATGTAGTTAACCTAGTAAATAGCTTAATACTTTAATAGGAATTCAAGCTTACAATAAGTAAGGTAAACGTTATGATTAGTATACTGAGAAAGCGACTTTTGATTATATGCAAGATTACGTATGATAAATGCATAGGGATAGTGGATAGCAATAGAAATTGTTACATCTAGGTTGTACCTTTTGTATAACTTTGGTGTGTAAATGCATCAGAGAATACACTTGTTTATATATATATATATTTATGTCTTGCTTAAAATCACATCGACAATAGAATTTGATGTAAATTAATCTTGCAAAAGTTGTTAGTGTAATGTACAGGTACACTTGTTAACAATAAACTTTTCCATACTTAAGCAAGGCTAATGTCATTTGGTAATGTCAATTGAAGCTTATATAAGCAAGGTATGGATTTTGTTTAAGGTGTAAGTTAGTGAAAATAATTTACAACTAAGTTGTTGAGAAAGTAATGCATTGAAATTAAGTAAAAGAAAATTTGGTTATATTGAAAGTTGATAAGCATTCAAAATAGAAATTTGATATTATGTTTTATAGTTTCCTTATGAGATTATGATGCAATCATTTATGGCAAGAAATTTTGAGTAAGGAGTGTAGGTACACATGGCTGCAAGAAAACACCATTGAATGGGAATCAATAAGGTGGTTGAAATCAAACGATAAATTTGGAAAAATGTAACATCTAGAATCAATATGATTTATTGATTATTACGAAAGGTTAGCAAGATTTTTTATTTGATTAAAACAAACACATTTATAGCAAAATATAGCTTAGATAACTGGATATGACGATAATACACTCTGTTAGCAATTTTGAAAA
>LPNX010483299.1:16538-158519 GCA_001517045.1 Pseudotsuga menziesii
TACAAATATCCAAATTCCCTTCACATTGATATTCTGGTTGTCTTACAGCAGATGGATTGCGTGCTAACAAGTTCTTTGAGCTAGAGAGTGATGGAAACCCTAGGGCCCCCTTCCTAAGAAGCATAATCCAGAAGAAAGGGCGTTGGGGTGTTTCACATGCACGACCTCCTACAGAATCAATGCCTGGACATGTGGCAATAATTGCAGGCTTCTATGAGGATCCTAGTGCAATCACAAAAGGTGAGATGTTAGTATATCATTTTTAATATGCTGTTTACAAAAGTATCCAAGTACAACTGATGGTGCATACTCCAAATTTTTTACTATCCATCAGATTATTTGATTCTGGCATGCCTTGTAATTTGTAAACTGTGACAGTCACCCACATGATGGAACATAAATAACATGTTGGAGTGACTACTACAACAAGAAATTAATTGGATGCGAAATTTCTGGGACTCAGAACATCCAATAATCTTTTCTAGGCATGTATTTGTGCTTCTCATTATAAATATCATCTGTCTATTATTTTGAATTAATTTTCTCACCATTTTTCTATGTTATGTTTGTTTAATACAATGATGTGAATGGAATGTGAGATAACTGATAAATGCTATGATTAAATGAGCCCAAATAAATCATGAAAAAGAAAACCATACACACTTATTAGTGCACCGACAGTCAGGGATTCAGTTGAGTTTCAAACAGTGGGTATCTAATTAGCATCCAAAGTACTTGTAGAAAGTACTGAACCAAGTTAGTGAGCATAATATCAGAGAAAGGTTAGCTCATAGTTTAATGATTCCAGTAGTGATGGAGAAACAGACCCAAGGATGGCACATCTCATAGGTAATGTTGTCCCATGAAAGGATATTCCCTTTTTAAACTCTTATCATCAGTCAGTACTAAAATGATTAGCATAAAGTATGGCAGTAGTAATCTTAGTATTCAGTATACACTGTACAGTCTATCAAGAGAATAGGAGGTTGTCTTTATTTGCTCTGAAATGTAGTCTAGCTTGCATAGTTGAAAATATCATATTCAGAAGTATAGGTCTTGCTAGAAAAGAATAACTCAGATTTATTTTCAGATTCTCAAAAGCAAGCTAGACTGCATTACAAAAATATCTAGATACACCATTACAAAAAGAATATGTTTCAAATGCTCCGCATGAGAGAATATGTTTTGTAATTAGTAGTTGTTAAGACAATTAATCAGTCATTTTTTTGTCATTTGGTACTATAATTTCTTTTGCTCAACTCAACATCCTTTCTCGTTGTCATTGCATCTCTTCCTATTGTTGCAAACAAAGCATCCAATTATGTTGGATGTGGTAATAAACTCACCACCAACCTTTTTATACTAAATTCCCATCATATATAAATAGACCAACAATATAGTTATGCCCTTTTACATAACATGTATAGCAGTTCATATTCAATATCATAGTGAAACAGATGTCGATATTAACACCTCAGGATCTATTGGCAATCATAATCCTTCATCACTTTTTGATGTTCAAAAAATCCCTTTTATCGATGCTAATATATATCCCAACCACATCATATTGAAAAAAACATAGGCGATATTCTTCTTTTCTTGTATCTCTCTCCTTGCTACAATTATGTGATGCTTTGTGCATATTTATAAGTTCCCATAGTTGATCATTTCAGTATTGAAATATGCTTCTTTTATTAAAAATATTGTTTCATTTTTTTTTACTATGTTTAAATGCTATGAAGTTGTTTTCTATGCTTTTGTAATTTTTTCTAGAAAGTTACAAAATGGTTGAAAAGTAGGGATGTGGTTTTAGAACTTGTAAATCTTTCCTCAGCTGAGAGAATTGTTCAAGTTCTTTTTTTGAATTGTGCAAGACATTGCACAAGGTAATTGTTATAAATTTAGAGTCCAAACCTTCAACTTTTTCCTTTCTCCGGAATTTAAGAAACACTAGAAATAAGATATTCATTTGTTATTATATATATGTAGAAACTATTGCATACAAAAATATACCAATGACAACTGAGGTTATCCAAGAACTTAGGAATTTATTTAGATAATTAATAAAATATTTCAGTGTGGGCTCATGATTTCTTCTACCATCTTTACTGGTGATTCATTATGTTTCTCTATGCTCTAGTGCAAATTTTTTTTTTTTTTAAATTCACTTCCGTCGCTTAAGAGACGGCTCTCCTTGTCGATTTTCCGACGCATATAGTTTATATCCATTTCTTACGCGACAGCTCTCCTTGTCGCTTTTCCGACGCGTATAGTTTATATCCGTCGTTTAAGTGACAACTCTTGTTGTCGATTTTCTGACACGTATAGTTTATATCCGTCACCTAAGCAACAGCGTGCCATGTCGCTTATACGATGATTGTAGTTGATATTCGTCGCTTCATCGACGGACTGAAGGTTACTTTTATTTTAAAAAATTGCATAACCGTCGCTTATCCAACGGCCCTATTGTCGCTTAACCGACGGGATGAAGGTTATTTTATTAAAAAAATTTCACTACCGTCGAAGATAGTCTATCGCTTAACCGACGATTTACATTTAACCGACGGTTACTTAGGTGTCGCTTAACCGACGGTTACTTGGTGTCGGATAACCGACGAGAAGTTTCCGACGCTTAAAAAAAAATCAAAGTGTCGTACATGTGACAGGGAAGTGTCGAAAATCCGACATGACGGCCGTCGGATTTTTGGTCGAAATGTAGTAGATACTTCCTTTGTCCACACCTCCATTCCTAGACAATAGTGCATCGACACATAATAGGAGCATCACTAGTCTTCCGCCTTCAACCTTGAAGCAAAGGTTGGAATCCACTTTACTCTCAATAAATCCTAGAGTCATCAGTAATCTATCCATCCTGTCGTACCATGTTGAACCTTAGATTTTCTGTAATCACTGCCTCTGAAGCGAAGCATAATACTCCCTCTATCTTTTGTACTCTATGTACTGAAACATTCCGTACTGGAGTGACAAGTAGCTTCCTATGCTACTAGTATTATATGTATCCATCTAGTGTATAGAATTTCATCTTCAACCTTGTAGCAAAGGTTAATATATTCATCAATCTCATCATGTATGTGTTTCAATTCTTACTGGCTGCAAATGTCTCTTCATAGTCTATGCCTTCTTTTCATGAGAAGCCTCGTGCTACGAATCTTGCTTTGTATCCCACGATGTTTCCATCTACTACATGATGGAACTACAAACTTCTCTTCAAGTCTCGATACTACATCCTAGACATCATTCTTCTTGAACTGGTCTTCTTGGTTACTTCTTCATAGCTGGAAGATTCTGCATAAATGATGTTGCTGCATTCATCATATTATTCTTCATCTTGAACAGTCGTCACTTGTTCTTCGGAACAAGTTTCATGCTTCTTTTCTTGTAGGTGATTATGTATGCGATCTTTCCTACAAGTCAAATGCATTTGTATGGTTAGAAACATTTCATAAGGAATATTCATACTGGAAAATTCTTATGCATGAATATATGATCATGCAACTATTTTATCAAATACAACATTCATCCATATCTCACGGATACGTTTCTAGATTCCTTCCATTTCTACCAGGACAACATTGAGATTGTGCACTAATCCAATATGTCAGAAAAGATGTTTCATTCTAGATAAGTAGAAATGGAGAGTTTTATAGCACCATGAGCTACTTACCCATCACATGCATATTAGTAGTATACTGTCGTTAATGCAAACATTATATCATGCATAATACATCAACTGAATATAAATAAATTCATAACAAGAACAATATCATGAAATGACAATTGAATACTTATGTTTATTTGTTTTGTGGGTAGACTCCTTCTTGATCCTTCCACTTCATCTTCTTCTTCATTCATGACTTCATCATTTCTTATCCAAGCTCTCAGTATGGATAAGAGTTTCTTCAAGAATCAAGTCCTTCATATTCCTCATCGCTTGAGGGATCTTCTTTCGATGGTGAGAGCTTGTTCTTCAATTGCTCCCATCTTCTCTTCTCTTCTTATGAGTCAAGCTTCTTCTTCTCTGCTGAAATTAATCACTTCCTTCTGGAACACATTCCTTGAATGAATGAATCCCATGATCCTAGGAGACCATTCAAGATGGCTATCACTAATTCTTTTACCGCTTCAATTTGTTCTTTGATTTGAGAGACCCTTGTAAAGGATGACTGTATGGTCTCTGCATTCTGGATATTCACTTTCTTCGACTAGTTTCTTAAGGTCATATTATGATTTATGTTCTTCCCTTTAAATAGCTTGGTCAAAGAATCAAACATCATCAGTGTCTTTAGGAAAGACACTTGTGGTACAATTTGATCCATGATTGAATCAACAATGATCTTCTTTTCCTTGACCAAGTTCTTCTTGTGTAAGGCTTATAGCCTCATCTCCGTCTGAAACTGGAACCTCTCTACTCATGTAGGTGTCCAATTCATTTTCTTCAAAGAGACCATATACTTCCACGCTTGGAAGTTTTCAACTTCACCAAGATTATCATCAAGCTTATGTGATATATCACTTTGAAATGAGAACCTCAAATGAAAATAGCAGAAGAATAGATCTTACCGATTTGAGGTGCTCGTCCTGGTTCCGGAGTTGGCTGATCTAGGGTTTGTCAAAGAAACCCTAATTTTAAAAACTTGGAATCTTTCAGATCCGATTCAATAGAATTATATATCTCTTCAAATGGAGCTATCCAATGTACTCCTTTTCTGAAAACAGTGGAGGGAATCTCCCGGAACAGGAAGCCCTAGTTTTCCACTTTCTTCTGCAGAAATGCTTGTTACTGTTTCTGAGGTATCACTGAAATTACTACTCCTCTGTGTATCAAATTTTGCAGTGAGGTATCCTCAAATGTCCCTGTTCCAACATGATATGTTTCATCAAAATTTATTTCACCAAGTGGGACTTATGATCCTTTTACCAAGGTGACCTGTTACAGGACTATTCAGAACAGCGTAGTTATATAGAATGCCACATGTCACTGGTTCATATTCTGAGTTTGAAATTCAGACCACAGAAATTAAATTCCGTTCCCTTTTTGGAAAATATTTGAGAATTCCATTTGGACCTATGTAACCCAAGATATTGCAATTCTCCCCAGGTGTCCTGTTTAGGGATGAATTCTAGAAGAGACTGGAAACATAACTTGGAGGGATCATATCTCCCAGAATATAGTGATTCGGAGGCTGAATTTTGGATACAAGGTACATCTGGATTTTATCTTTGGGCCATGCAATTTTTAGCACCTGGTACTTTTCCAATATCGGAATATAGTGAATGTACCAAAACTCAGCAGTTTTAGTATTTAGGGTTTTTTCTAGCTCGGGGTCAAACTAGGGTTTGACTTTCCTAGAGTTTCACCCAACCAAAAATTTTGATCCAGGTCTCTAAACTTAGATTTTGATGAGGAGAACAATCCTATTCCAGGTTCACTCAAAAATTCCTCTTGTGTAGAAATCCCTAATTTCCGCATCGAAAACTGAAAATGCTCGGAATCGAATTTCGCTTCGACAGAAAGATGCGCCCTTCAATGGAGAGTCATCCTAGCATACTTTTTCTGATGGATTGTGGAGAGAGACCCAAAAATTAAGAATCGCTAGCTTTTGTAGCTGCACAATGTCTTCTTCTCAGGTTAGCTCTGATACCATGTTATATTTTTATCATATAGGCTAGCATTATGATCTTAGGATCTTTAACTGAGAGAATAACATGCACACCAATAAAACACAAGAGACAAGAGACACAAAGAATTTTTATCGAGGAAACCATAAAGGAGAAAAACCCACAACTTCCTCAGAGATAGAATCAGCACCAAAAGGTGAAACCCCAAAATAGTAATATGATCTCTCGACAGCAGCAATCTATCTCTCTCTCTCACTGAGAGAGCTTCTCCTATCTCACTCATGTGCCCCAATGAGTGAGTGTGTGTGTCCTAAATAGAGAGACTCACTCTCTATTTATATTCTTCCATTCACTTGGAACCCACTCCATCATGTTAGCCTCACTTAATAATTACTTACTAGAGCCAACATCTCTAGAAGTGTATAATAACCCTAGTGCCCCACAACTTGTGGGGACTTTGCCTCCTCCGACCAACAAGGAGATTTATCCTTAACACAATGGTGGGGACTATTTCCTTGAATTACAATGACTCACCTAGGGTTGACTTCACTAGGATAGTATAATAACCCTAGGGCCCCACAACTATGGGGAATTTAACCCTTGACCAAATAGGACGGTTACCCACAATGACTTGACATGACTTTCTCATTATAGAAACTTCCCGAAATAAACATTGAGGTATGACATGACTCAAGTACATTACAATACATCCCGAAATGAACATCAGGTTACAATATATAAGAAATACAAGTGAATACATTTCAAAGTTACAATTACATCAACAAGTAGAAGGTGAGATAAACCAAACACCAATAGCTATTTTAATTGATCCAGGAGCTAGTTTAAGTTATATTTCACCTAATTTGGTAGAAAAATGTAAAATTCCTGTTGAAAAGTTTGTAATTTCTTGGTTGGTTCAGTTAGCTACTGGTGCAAAGAGGAAGGTAACTAGTTTTGTAAATAATTGTGCAGTAACTATGGATCAATTTGAAACATTTCTCAGGCTTAATGTACTACCTCTGGGTTCATATGACATACTAAGAGGTATGGATTGGTTAGAGCAGCATAGGGTGATATTAAATTTCTATGACAAAACCTTTACTTGTATAAATAATGATGGAAAACCAATAAGCGTAAAGGGAATCCCTAGGAAAAAAACCGTAAGGTAGATTTCTACTCTGTAGCTTAAAAGAGATGTTAGGAAAGGTTGTAAGGATTATGCAGTAACGGTAACCAATGAGGAAAATTTAAACAACACATATAAATTGAAATTTGAGGATATTCCAGTTCTAAAGGAATATGCAGATGTGTTTCCAGAAGAAATTTCGGGACAGCCTCCAAAAAGGGAACTAGATTTTACCATTGAGTTGGTACCTGGTGAAGTACCCAGCTCGAAGGCCCCTTATCGGATGAATATACTTGAACTTAATGAACTTAAGTCACAATTAAAATAACTTATTGACAAGAATTATATTTGACCCAGTGTGTTTCCCTATGGGGCACCTATCATCTTTGTTAAGAAAAAGGATGGAACTCTATGACTCTGCATAGATTATCGTCAATTAAATAAGACGACTATCAATAGAAGATACCCGCTACCTCACATAGATGATCTGTTTGATCAACTATGTGGAGCCATGGTGTTCTTGAAAATTGATTTATGATCTGGATATCATTAAGTTAGAATTAAATATGAAGACATCTTTAAAACAACTTTTAGGACTCGATATGGACATTACGAGTTTGTCGTCATTCCATTTGGGCTTACTAACTCTTCAGCTGTTTTTATGTGTCTAATGAATAATGTAATGCATAAATATCTGGATAAATTTGTGGTCGTGTTTATTGACGACATATTAATTTATTCGAAATCTGAATAACAACATAAAGAACATTTAAAGATCATTTTGCAAGAGTTGCGAGATCATCAACTCTTTGCAAAATTTAGAAAATGTGACTTCTTTAAAGATAAAATCCAGTACTTAGGTCATGTGGTGACTAAAGAAGGAATTTCAGTGGATCCTGAAAATATAAAGGCGATTGAATATTGGCTAGTTCCTAAATACGTAACCGATGTCCAATCCTTCATGGGGATTATCGGTTATTACCGGAGGTTCATTGAAAGGTTTTCGAGAATCGCAAATCCGATAACCTCTTTGCAGAAAAGGGAAAGAAATTTGATTGGAATCAGAAGTGCGAGGATAGTTTTAAAAATTTAATAACCTTATTAACTAGTGCACCTATTTTAAGAATAGATGATCCAAATAAATATTTTATAGTATGTGTCAATGCCTGCAATGATGATTTAGGTGGAGTATTGACTCACGAAGCACATGTTATTGCTTATGAGTCTAGGAAATTGAAAATTCATGAAAAGAATTATGCAACGTATGACTTGGAATTAACTGCTATCATACATGCTTTAAATATGTGGCGTTATCATTTAATTGGAAGAAAATTTATTCGAATAACAGATAATAAGGGACTAAAATATCTGTTAGATCAACCTAACCTAAATGCTAGACAAGCTAGGTGGCTAGCTTTTCTAAGTGAATATGATTTTGAAATTCAACAGATTAAAGGGAAAGAAAATAAAGTTGTTGATGCATTAAGTAGAAATGCAAAGCTGAATTTTACAGCAGTTATCAGCACTTATACAATAGATCTGGAAAAAATAGCTTAAAGCAAGGTTAGAACAAGATGAAATTTACCTAAATTTACAAGCAAAAGCAAAATAAAATCCAATAGAAAGTCTAAGTACAGAGTACAACTTGAATGAAAAAGGATTTTTACTGTATAAAGATAGAATATATGTACCTAATGTACCTAAAGTTAAGTTATTAATTTTAGATGAAATCCATAAAACTCCTTACTCAGGCCATCCGGGTTACTAGAAGACTATAACCATGTTATGAAAAGAGTATTTTTGTCCCAACATGAAAACAAAACTGGCAGAATATATTGCTAGATGTTTTGAATGTGAGCAAGTAAAAACTAAACATCAACATCCAGCCGGATTACTTCAGCCATTGCCCATTCCTAGCTGGAAGTGGGAGATAATTAGTCTTGATTTTGTTACTGGACTGCCTAAAAATCAGAATTTAAATGACTCCATAATGGTAGTGGTTGACAAACTGAGTAAAGAAACCCATTTTATACCTGTAAAAACTACTTATAAAGATACAAACATAGTTGATATCTTTTTAAAGAAAATTTTCCAACTGCATGGAATACCGAAGGTTATAATTTTAGACCGAGACCCTAATTTTACATGTAACTTTTGGAGATCTATGTTTAAAGGATTAAATACTACGTTAAATTTTAGTACCTCATTCCATCCTCAAAGTGATGGACAGATTGAAAGAGTAAATCAAGTACTGGAATATTTACTAAGAATGTATGTAAAGGATCAGCCAAGTAAATGGGAAGATTATTTACACCAGGTAGAATTTTCTTACAATAATAATTATCAAGATTCAGCCAGATTTAGTCCTTTCGAAACTTTGTATGGAAGGAAATGTAACACTCCTATCTCTTGGAGTAATCCAGTGGATAGGTTAGTATTAGGACCTGAATTATTGAAAGAAATGGAAGAAATTGTAAAACAAGTACAAGGTAATATGAAAATTGCTCAAGATTGACAGAAAAGTCAAGCAGGCCTTAAAAGAAATCCAAAAGAGTTTCAGGTAGGTGAACATGTTTTCATCAAGGTGAGACCCAAAAAGAGTTCTCTGAGGTTGGGTAGTTGTGCTAAACTAGCACCTCGTTGTTGTGGTCCTTTTGAAATACTGTTTAGGATTAAACAGGTATCCTATCAGTTAGCCTTACCATTAAATTTAAGAGTTCACAATGTTTTTCACATTTCTATATTAAAGAAATATGTGCATGATGCTACTCATGTTATTAACTGGAATGATGTATAGGTGGAACCCGAAGGATATTTTCTAGTGGAACCGGACTGTATCCTCGAGCGGATGGAGTTCACACTTTGGAACTGCACCATTGGTCAAGTGAAGGTGCAATGGAAGCACCTTAGTCCAGAGGAAGCCACCTAGGAATTGGAAAGTCATATGTGGGATGCATATCCAATTCTGTTCTAGGGGAATTCTGAGGGTGATAAATAAATAACATCGAGGATGATGTTATAATTTAAGGGGGTGTGTATGTCACATGCCCCAATTTGCAAAAACAATTTTATATTATTTGAGGAACATTGTGTTAAATTTTATGCTAAGTTGAAATTGATGACCAGTGGGGTCAAGAATATTTAATGTAAATTTAAGAATATTTTATTATAAATAAATAAATGAGGAGACAACGGCTTAAGAGATCTGTTAAAAGCGTGTTTACTGGTCAAATTGGTGGAGGAGACTAGGTGGAGAGAAAGATAATATGTGGCAGCATCCTCAAACCACTTCCAACTGTTGTAGGTGGAAACTTCCCTATATTTGTGGTCATGATTCCCCAAGAAAGTGGAATCAGAGCAGGTGGCTCAATTAATGAAAAACTGACCTAGAAGACCTAGGCATCTCTATAAAATTTCCCATTGAAGAGAGCTGAGGCTGCTCATTATAGAGAAGTGATCATTCAGGGTGAATGAATTTACTCAAGAGAAATTCAATGGAGGGGAATCTGGAAAGTGTTTAAGGGGATAACTGCTGAGATTGATCTAGTTACAGCTTTTTAAGCTGGAGATCATACTGCTGAGAGCAGATTGTCTTTACTAAGGTATTTGAACCAGTCAAGTGACAGAGATTTCTACAGTTGCATTCTCCACCCAGTTCTCAGCTAAGAAAACCAAGAACATGCTCGAGGGTCCTGAGGAAGCGTTGTTTGAGCGCTCTCTAGGAGATTGATAGGGAGGAATGACCTCCTTAAGATATTGTCATCTTATCCTCAACAGGTTCTATTTTATTTTTATTGTCTTAGTTAAATAAATCTTAGTTTATCTGCTACATGTATGTTAAAAGTTCAGGGTTTTGTGAAATGTTAGATTGAGTAATTTTTTTTAGATTATTTATAGAAATGAAAATGGTTAGGTAAATAATGAAACAGATAGAAATTGAATTTCTAAGCTGTTTTTTTCCACACCTGAAAACCAGGTCGTACTCTAACACAGTTAGATTGTTTTAAAATAAATGAAATAATTCTTTATGAGAATGAAAAATAGTAGATATGATTCTCATATTTGTAGGTAAACAGAATAGATTTTATTTCAATGTTTAAAGAATGCAATGAAAAAGCAGTGTCATGGTTTGCTTATACTTATTGTTTTGCTTAAACTAATTAAACAAAAATACAGGTATAAGAAATAGTAAAATACATTAGTACTACAGTATTAGTATACTGATAGGAAATAAAAGTCTTTTAGGAGATAATAACTGATATTTGAGAAAGTAAATAAAAATTTTAATAACCAAACAGCTTTTAAATATTAACTTAATCTTAATTATTAACTTAATAAAACCAGATTAGGGATTCGTATATAATCCCTTCATTTTTGTAAAATAAACAGAGTTCTAGAGCTAATATTGTTTTCTTTACAAAACTCAAAATAAATAAAACTTACAGAGTAGTAAATTAAATAAATGTATATGTAAATAATAAACAAAATAAACTAAGAATTATATATATATATATATATATATATATATATATATATATATATATATGCATTATAAAAATTTTAAATCCAGACAGGCTTATAGCCTATGAGAACCCAAGGGTCGAAACCCTTTCTGCTATTCGATTCAAACACATAATAATCCTGTAATGAAATACAACCAGTTAAATTGCTAACTGTAAAACAAAAATAAAAAGAAACTACGAACTATGCAATTAGACTGACCACAGTCTTATTCCTTAAAATAAAACATATTTATAAATCTTTTAATAGTAAATTAACTACATTATTGACAGGTTAACAAAACAACAGTCCGCATGTAAAGGTAAAACTAGAGCAAACGAGACAGAGCTCATATAAAAATCAAAGATTAACAAAATTCTTATTTTTCTTAAACCAATTGTATTACATTATCAAGCCACAGGGCTAAAATATTTAACCAAAAACCAAATAAATATCACAGCTCAAGAGCCTGTGCTACCCAGTGAGAACCGCAAGGGTTTTTATGTAAAACTGGAGTAATAACAAACTAAACATTTTAACCATTGAAGAAACAAAATCCATGCTTCCATTCACTATAGAGTCCTTCCAACAACCCTTATCGTAAGTAGGGAAAACCCACATCGAAACCAGGGCTTACCTGTTGGAGGCCACAAAGTTCTCCAAAGCTTGAGGTTGTGTTATTCCCACTTAAGGCTTGGAGCTGTCACAGGTTCCTACAAAGAACACAGTTCTGAGCATTAAAACAAGACTCAGCTCATAAGTATAAACCCTAGCTTAAATAATACTTTTGACAAAAGAATTTTCATTTTAAAAATTAAATGTTAACTATGAGCAAGAAGAGAGTCGAGCCAAGAAAGAACAGTTACCAGTGTAAGTGAAATACACAAAGAAGAAAACAAACCCTTATGCCGACCTTGTGATGGAGGAAGTAAGAAACAAACTCAAAACTCCATCAATCTGTGGCAAGGAACAAGTTTTGACAGAGCTAAAAACCATGTACAGGCTTTGAGCCAAGTGAGTAAGTAAAGACCACTCACACAGTATTGTTTACACCCAAGAGAAATCAAGACTACAAGTCTTGGTATCGAGATCACTCAGCAACAAATAAAAACTATGGGGCTAGCAAACAGAGAAGGAACAACCTCTCATGGACGCAAGGAAACTACACAGTGTAGCCTGCAGGCCGACGAAAACCTCGGATCCAAATGCCAAAGGAATAGGGTTTTCATTCCTTTTAATTCGCCAATGCATGGAGTATATTAGACCACATGCCCTCCCAAATTATTTAACCATGCGAGGGTCATGTCTATAGTCAACTCTGCACTATCAAATATAAACTTATCATTTCCCATAATTACAAACTATGCAATCGACTTTTGTATAAAGACATATATCATTTGCAAATCAATTGTATTAAGGCCTTCTATCATTGCTATTAATGAATCTATGTCATTGACTATAGATTAAAGGTCCATAAACCTTGTCAATAAAAAAAATCATGAAGTTCGACCATACTATAACGTTTACTAGTGTGGATTCTCATATCTACTTTGCCAATGACCCTTTTGATGGTTCTTATTATTGCTTACAAAGACAATTATATTACTGTTTGTGCTTTGTTTAATTTTAGCATCATATAGGAACAACATTTATAATGTTTCTACTTTTATATCGACCTTATAATAGAATTTTTTAAGTAGTAAAATTACCACAGTAGTTATTATAAACTACAACTCAATATAGTATGGTAACATTAGAAATAGCAATCCTACTATTGTGTAAACCATGCTTTAGATTTAGTAAACTATAAGAATAAAACTGATAATGTGTTTTCCCTTTAGTTTCGACTTTATGGAAGTGGTTGTTAGGTAGTATTCCACCTTGAGATAATTTATCTAGTTACATAAGATCAACCATACTTTGGAGCTAGTAATCTTGTTTTTATAAAGAACCAAACTTATAATATATCATGAAAATTACCAGGTAGTAAAACTACCTAAGGATACAAATAAAAGTTATTTTTGGTAGCATTCTAAAAACGATGTGGTATTGTATTTTTACAATAATACTTGTAGCATGGCAATAACTTAGGAATCAAAGTTTATAACTTGATATCTAGCAGTGCAAAAAGATAAGCATAATTGCATACAATCAACAGGTTGATAATCTTCATGACTAGTAAAGAAGAGTTGAAGTAAAGATATGTAATCTATTGGTAAAAATTACCTTTGAAAATCATAAGAGAATATTCATGCATAAAAGCAGTACATTTGAGCGTTAAACATAACAATGGTAGTAAGATCATGTTACAATGAAACTAAATGTATGTCAAGAGCTTGAGCTCTAAGCTCACTGGAAGAATCTATTTTTTTTAACTAAGTATGTTAAGGATAACAATCTTTATGGCTAAACTAGGAATACTGTCTTAGAACCAAAACAATGAAAGAAATTACTTTACCTCATCAGAGCCTTGCTTTTAAATAATCAATTTAAATACTAACATCTTAATATGCTACAGAAATACTTCTCACTATCATACAAAATAAACTCCTACTTGATCATTCGTTACCTGCTGAACCTGTAAGAACCAACAGTCCATCTGAGTTAGCAGAATGCTAAGTAAGCCCCGAATTTCAAAGATAGTTTCTCAACTACTTGCCAAAAGTAAATGATTAGTACAGCTAGAAGCAATCTAAATGCAAGTCATTATTATATAACTTATAAAAATTAAAGTTGTATTAGTTATTTGTATTTTGAAACTAATTAATGCAAATTGTTAAACTGTTTCATTTTCCGCTAAACACTAGTAGTTACTAAACTGCGTATTCATACATTTTATGTTACTTTAAAAATTTTAAATTTTTATGAAATTTTGGGGTTTTAACAAATAGAGCATACTTTTTCGAAAAATAAAAACTAAAAAACAAAAGCATGGTTTTATTCTATTACTCTATCCTATCCTATCCTACTTGGAAATATAAAATTTGTTCAAGTTTATGCATATTTCCAATGGAGCCACTTCTGAAGAAGTGACTCAAGTATGCTCATACTCCCAACAGAAAAATATGACTTTATGAATGCTGGGATATGAGAGATTAACCTCCCTTGAAATGATGGTTCCAGGAATTGGTGAAGTATGGAATGATGTTGCAGACCGATGACAAATTGAAACCAAGTTTCAATATAGTATTTGTTCCCTTGATTTCTCATGGTTGTTACACCATGAAACTCCTTAGTAAACTGATCTTCCTCAATGTGTAAGATATTCATATCTAACGATGTGAAGGATTATTTTGGTTCCAATGTCTGTTATTCATCAAATTTGTTGATCTTGTTAACTTGTTGATGATGAAAAGAAATTTCACTCCCAAGTATTGGATTTAAAACATGTTCAGGCCTTGTATGGATTCGTTGCAACAATGCACAGTATTTTTGCAGCAGTGTAGGTGAGGTAGAACATGAGGGAAATGTAGGAAAATTTTGCAGTTCATCATTGTAAGCATACTGTACTACTTTATTATGGTTATGGTGGAGGGTGGATTGGATAGGATATTGTGTTGGATACCAAGGAGTTTGATGAGAAGATAGATGTGGTGGATGTAGAGGATTTTTTTGTGAGGCTGATCTTGAAGGACCGAGTTGTGTTGCAGCATCAGGGAGAGTGGCCATGTGATCAGAAGATAGGCCATTCCACCCTTGTGGATAAGGTTGGTAAGAGTTAAATTGAGGCTGCAACAACTGCCATGGTGGAAGAGTATTCAATGATAGAGTATGAGAGTAAGGAAATGGAGGGATAGAGTTTTGATCCATACATGTAGGCCACGGTTTCCATAACTGTTGCAATGAGTTGGATGCAACTCCTAGATCTCTTTGATATGTTTCTTTCATCCTTGGTAAGGAGGGACAACGGTATGTGGAATGATTCAAGTAAAATATGCCACAAATTGTGAGACTATCCAGAGGAAAATCCATTTCAAGATGTTTCTTCTGGCACCGAGGGAAAATGGTTTCCTCAAATTCCTCATGCTTTTCCTTAACTTGCAAAACAACCAATTTTGAATTTAGTGAATCATTGATATCATCATTAGAATTTTCAAATAAATTATTGATTTCATCTCTTAAAACTCTTGTTTTTGTAGCATATTTCAAAAATAGAGATAAAATTTCCTTAGAATTCTTACCGGTCTTGAATTTTCCTATTGAATACCTTCTACATAACTCACAAATATCATCATATGCTAACTAAAATACATTACATGTTCCCATCAGATTTAATATTTCTAAATATTCATCTTGGATTCCTTTAAGAAGGAGTGTTTTCAAGGTCTCCTTCCCCAGTTTCCTTTGTTTGGATCTTTGGAGGTTATATTTAAAGCATTCCATGTATTCCTCCAGACTCTCTTCTTCTCCTTGTGTCATTTTGAAGATGTCTTCATTTACCCTCCAGATTAAGGAAAATCATGAGGTATTTGAGGAAACCATTTTCCCTCGGTGCCAGAAGAAACATCTTACAATGGATTGTCCTTTGGATAGTCTCACAATTTGTGGCATATTTTACTTGAATCATTCCACATACCGGTGTCCCTCCTTACCAAGGATGAAAGAAACATATCAAAGAGATCTGGGAGTTGCATCCAACTCATTGCAATGGTTATGGAAACCGTGGCCTATATGTATGGATCAAAACTCTATCCCTCAATTTCCTTACTCTCATACTCTATCATTGAATACTCTTCCACCATGGAAGCTGTTGCAGCCTCAATTTAACTCTTACCCACCTTATCCACAAGGGTGGAATGGCCTATCTTCTGATCACATGGCCACTCTCCCTCATGCTACAACACAACTCGGTCCTTCAAGGTCAGCCTCACAAAAAAATCCTCAACATTCGCCACATCTATCTTATCATCAAACTCCTTGGTATCCAACACAATATCCTATCCAATCTACCCTCCACCCTAACCATAATAAAGCAGTACAGTATGCTTACAATGATGAACTGCAAAATTTTCCTACATTTCCCTCCTGTTCTACCTCATCTACATTGCTGCAAAAATACTTTGCATTGTTGCAACAAATCCATACAAGGCTTGAACATGTTTTAAATCCAATACTTGGAAGTGAATTTTATTGTCATCATCAACAAGTTAACAAGATCAACAAATTTGATGAATAACAGAAATTGGAACCAAAAGAATCCTTCACATCATTAGATATGAATATCTTACACATTGAGGAAGATAGGTTTACTAAGGATTTTCATGGTGTAACAGCCATGAGAAATCAAGGGAACAAATACTATATTGAAACTTGGTTTCAATCTGTCATCGGTCTGCAACATCATTCCATACTTCACCATAGGCCCTACAAAGTACTTCAAATTGAAATAAAAATACATCAGGGTCTTTATTTTCCAAACCGTGAAAAATTGGTAGAACATGTGGGGGAATTATTTTCATTGGTGCCACTTCTTCCAAATATCTGATGAAAAATTCAAAGGTAACAAGTTCTGCATCTTTCTTACCTGTCATCTCTTCATTAGATTCTTCATGTGATATCTTGAGGCTCATTCTTCGAATGTTCCTATCAACTTGTTAGTATGACGGTGCTTACAACACCACTAAGGGGAATGATAAGATTTATGCTCCAAAATTTGAAAATGAAATAAAATTGAATGCAAAGAATGAAGAAAAAACACACTCAAAGCAAATTCAATGAACTAAAAAGTAATCATGCAACCTACATGCCCTACTTTAACAATGCATCTAGAAAACAATATCATATGTACTTTTGCACCATTGATAACTTCCCCGACAACATCGCCAAAATGATGGCCGTCTTAATTATCTAATTAAATAAATACCCGAAACTCCCAAAACATAAATTGTCAACTCAGGGAAGTCTTTTATTTCAAAGCTATTATGCAAGATCTATGAAAGCGCAATTTCTACCTGACACTATTGATCTATTGGTATGAAATCGAAACTCTTTATAAACTAGATCACACCTTCTTGAAAGTAAATCAAACCTCAAACCTATTCATAAAATCAAACTGTAAATATAACTTATAAGAAAATCAACTCTTTATGAAGCTAGATCTAACTACATAAATATGAAAGAAATGTTATGTTGGACAACGATATATCAAAATGAATTAACAAGAAAACAACTATGATAATTATAATGAATGAAAGCATGAACTAAATAATAAATATCTACACAATAACACACTTACAATCAACACTACCAACATCTTCTCAGTCAAGAGGGCCTTTCCTCCACTGAGCAGATCTGGATCTCCATAATGAAAGTCTACAACTCAAGAATTAAGAAACTGGCAACATGTATCATCAGAATGAAATCATTACAATAGATTTGGATCAAATTATACATAATAACATTTTTTTCTCTCCTCCCCCTTATCATGATATTAATTACATATTTATACATAAAAATATCCCAGGAGAATGATAAACCGAATCCCCAACTTGATATGTTTACACAAATTTGCTAACTCGGTAAACCGACCGCAACAGTAAATATGGGAATTACACATTTAGAGAACCAGTTGTATATCTTAAACGATAAATTTTTTTGGTGATTTCCTCAGGATTCAGGTAATTGAGGTGGTTATGCACAAAACCCATGTCCCATATTTTTTAGATTCTTTTCCATATGCCTGTAAATCGAGACGTGAATCAAGGTGTTCTTATCTGGCATGTGTTTTTGGTTAACTCCATTTGATCATGAGCTAGAGGCTTGAACCATGAGTGTTGCTGCTGTTAATTTGAAAATAACTCCATAAACCATCATCAGTAAAATTATGTATACTAGTTTTCAATTCATTAAAGATAAAGGAAAATAATCATGATTAACCACTAAAGCATCAATGGAAGTAACATGATATTTTAAGGGCAATTACAACAAATGGATGGAAAATGGAATGATAAATGGATAATCATATGAAGAAGAGGGATGAAATATATGTCGACAAGTGATGAAAATATGGACAAATCCATGACCCAACAATGGATTTAGGTACGTACCAATTTCAGAGATAAGCATGGACACCTATTTTTATGAGATTTTGAGCTATTTTTTCCCTCGCTCAAGGTTGGTCAACCCAAGGTTGAAAATATGCACTTTTGTCGACTTTATTAGAATTGAGTTTTGGAAGTGGATTTGGGTACCCATTTGAGATATGCATGGACACCTATTTTTATGAGATTTTGAGCTATTTTTTTCCTTGCTCAAGGTTGGTCAATCCAAGGTTGAAAATATGCACTTTTGTCAACTTTCTTAGAATTAAGTTTTGGAAGTGGATTTGGGTACCCATTTGAGAGACAAGCATGGACAACTATTTTTATGAGATTTGCAGCAACTTTGGCCCTTGTTCAAAGCTTGTAAAACCAAGGTTCAAAAGATGCGTTTTTGTCGACTTTCTCAGAATTGAGTTTTAAAATTGGATTTAGGTACCCATTTAAGAGATAAGAATGGACATCTATTTTTATGAGATCAGGAGCTATTTTGTCCCTCGTTTGAGTTTGGTCAAACCAAGGTTGAAAATATGCACCTTTGCCAACTTTCTCATAATTGAGTTTTAAAAGTCGATTTAGGTACCCATCTAAGAGATAAGCATGTACACCTATTTTTATGAGATTTGGCGCTATTTTGGCCATCGTTCAAGGTTGGTCAAACAAAGATTGGAAATATGCACTTTTGTGGACATTCTCGGAAATGAGTTTTAAAAGTCGATTTAGGTACCCATTTGAGAGATAAGCATGGACACCTATTTTTATGAGATTTGGAGCTATTTTGGCCCCCATTCAAGGTTGGTCAAACCAAGGTTGAAAAGATGCACTTTTGTCAACTTTCTTGAAGTTGAGTTTTGAAAGTGGATTTAGGTACCCATTTGAGAGATAAGAATGGATATCTATTTTTATGAGATCGGGAGCTATTTTGTCCCTCGTTTAAGTTTGGTCAAACCAAGGTTGAAAATATGTACATTTTTTTACTTTCTAGGAATTGAGTTTTGAAAGTGGATTTAGGTACCCATTTGAGAGATAAGCATGGACACGTATTTTTATGAGATTTGGAGCTATTTTGGCCTTTGTTCAAGGTTGGTCAAACCAAAGTTTAAAAGATGCAATTTGTTTACTTTATCGGAAGTGAGGTTTGAAAGTGGATAGGTACCCATTTGAGAGATAAGCATGGAAACCTATTTTTATGAGATTTGGAGCTAGTTTAGCCCTCGTTCAAGGTGGGTCAAACCAAGGTTGAAAAAAATCACTTTTTTCAACTTTCTCGGAATTGAATTTTGAAAGCAGATTTAGATACCCAATTGAGAGATAAGCATGAACACCTCTTTTTATGAGATTTGGAGCTATTTTGGCCCTTGTTCAAGGTTGGTCAAACCAAGGTTGAAAATACTAACTTTTGTTAACTTTCTTGGAATTGAAATTTTAAAGTAGATTTAGATACCCATTTGAGAGATAAGCATGGACACCTATTTTTATGAGATTTGGAGCTATTTTGGCCCTCGTTCAAATTTTCTCAAACCAAGGTTGAAAATATTTACTTTTGCCGACTTTCTTGGAATTGAGTTTTGAAAGTGGATTTACGTACCCATTTGGGACATAAGAATGGACACCCATTTTTATGAGATTTGGAGCTATTTTTGCCAGCGTTCAAGGTTAGTCATACCGAGGTTGAAAATATGCATTTTTGTCGACTTTCTCGTAATTTAGTTTTGAAATTCAGTTGAGGTAACCATTTGAGAGATAAGCATGGACACCCATGTTTATGAAATTTGGAGATATTTTGGCCCTCGTTCAAGGTTTGTCAAACCAAAGATGAAAATATGCGCTTTTGTCGTCTTTCTCGAAATTGAGTTTATAAAGTAGATTTAGGTACCCATTTCAGACATAAGCATGGATACCTATTTTTATGAGATTTGGAGCTATTTTGGCCCTCGTTCAAGGTTGCTTAAACCAAGGTTGGAAATATGCACGTTTGTCGACTTTCTTGTAATTGAAAATTTGAAGTAGATTTAGATACCCATTTAAGAGATAAGTGTGGAAGCCTATTTTATGAGATTTGGAGCTATTATGGCCCTCGTTCAAGGTTGGCCAAACCAAGGTAGAAAAGATTTACTTTTGTCGAATTTCTTGGAATTGAGTTTTGAAAGTGGATTTAGGTACCCATTTGAGAGATAAGTATGCACACCTATTTTTATGATATTTGGAGCTATTTTGGCCCTAGTTAAAGGTTGGTCAAACCAAGGTTGAAAATATGCACTTTTGTCGACTTTCTCGGAATTGAGTTTTGAAAGTGGATTTAGGTACCCTTTTGAGAGATAAGCACGGACACCTATTTTTATGAGATTTGGAGTTATTTTGGCCCTTGTTCAAGGTTGGTCAAACCGAGGTTTAAAATTTGCACTTTTTTTTACTTTCTCAGAATTGTGTTTTGAAATTGGATTTAGGTACACATTTGAGATATAATCATGGACAACCATTTTTATGAGATTTCGAGCTATTTTGGACCTCGTTCAAGGTTGGTCCAACCAAGGTTGAAAATATGCACTTTTGTCAACTTTCTCGGAATTGAAATTTTAAAGTTGATTTAGGTACCCATTTGAGAGATAGGCATGGACACCTATTTTTATGAGTTTTGGAGCTATTCTGGGCCATGTTCAAGCTTGGTCAAACCAATGTTGAAAATATGCACTTTTCACGACTTTCTCGGAATTGTGTTTTCAAACTGATTTAGTTCCCCATTTGAGAGTTGAGCATGGACACCTATTTATATGATATTTGGAGCTATTTTAGTTGTCGTTCAAGGTTCGACAAACCAAGGTTGAAAATATGCACCTTTGTTGACTTTCTCGGAATTGAGTTTTGAAATATGATTTAGGTACCCATTTGAGAGATAAGCATGGACACCTATTTTTATGAGATTTAAAGCTATTTTGTCCCTCGTGAGGTTGGTCAAACCAAGGTTGAAAATATGCACTTTTATCGACTTTCTTGGAATTAAGATTTGAAAGTGGATTTGGGTACATACCTATTTCAGAGAAAATCATGGACACCTATTTTAATGAGATTTGGGTCTATTTTATCCCTCATTCAAGGTTGGTTAAACCAAGGTTGAAGATATGCAATTTTGTCGACTTTCTCGAAATTGAGTTTTCTAAGTGGATTTAGATACCGATTTGAGAGATAAGAATGGACTCTTATTTTTATGAGATTTGGAGCTATTTTGGCCCTTGTTCAAGGTTGGTCAAAATAAGGTTGAAAAGATGCATGTTTTTCAACTTTCTCGAAATTGAGTTTAGTAAGTAGATTTAGGTACCCATTTGAGAGATAAGCATGGACACCTATTTTTATGTGATTTGGAGCTATTTTGGCCCTCGTTCAAGGTTGGTCAATCACATAAAAATAGGTGTCCATGTTAATCTCTAAAATGGGTACCTAAATCGAATTACAACACTTAGATCCAACAAAGTAAAAAAAAAAGCATCTTTTCAACCTTGGTTTGACCAACCTTGAACGAGTTCCAAAATAGGTCCAAAACTCATAAAAACAGGTGTCCATGGTTATCTCTTAGATGGGTATATAAATCTCCTTTAAAATTTAAATTCCCTGAAAGTAAGAAAAAGTGCATATCTTTAACCTTGGTTTGACCAACCCTAAATGAGGGCCAAATAGTGCCAAATCTCATAAAAATAAGTTTCCATTCTTATCTCTCAAATGGGTACCGAAATCCACTTTCAAAACTCAATTCCGAGAAAGTCGAAAAAAGTGCATATTTTTCAACCTTGAACAAGGGCCAAAATAGCTCCAAATCACATAAAAATAGGTGTCCATGCTATCTCTCAAATGGGCACCTAAATCCACTTACAAAACTCAATTTCAAGAAAGTTGAAAAAAGTGCATCTTTTCAACCTTGGTTTGACCAACCTTGAACGAGGGTCAAAATAGCTCCAAATCGCATAAAAATAGGTGTCCATGTTTATCTCTCAAATGGGCATCTAAATCTACTTTAAAATTTAAATTCCCTATAAGTCAAAAAAAGTGCATATCTTCAACCTTGGTTTGACCAACCTTGAATGAGGGCCAAATAGTGCAAATCTCATAAAAATAAATTTCCATTCTTATCTCTCAAATGGGTACCTAAATCCACTTTCAAAACTCAATTCTTAGAAAGTCGACAAAAGTGCATATTTTCAACCTTGGTTTGACCAATCTTGAATGAGGGCTAAAATAGCTCCAAATTCCATAAAAATAGGTTTCCATGATTTTCTATGAAATGGGTACGTACCTAAATCCACTTTCAAATATTACTTTCAAGAAAGTCAACAAAAGTGCATATTTTCAACCTTGGTTTAACTTAACCTTGAACGAGGGCCAAAATATCTCTAAATCTCATCAAAATAGGTATCCATGCTTTTCTCTCAAATGGGTACCTAATTCATTTTTCAAAACTCAATTCTGAGAAAGTCAACAAAAGTGCATATTTTCAACATTGGTTTGACCAAACTTGAACACGGGCCAAAATAGCTGCAAATCCCATAAAAATAAGTGTCCATGCTTATCTCTCAATTGGGTACCTAAATCAAATTTTAAAACTCATTTACGAGAATGTAGACAAAAGTGCATATTTTCAATCTTGGTTAGACCAACCTTGAACGATGGCCAAAATGCCTCCAAATCTCATAAAAATAGGTGTCCATGCTTATCTCTAAGATGGGTACCTAAATTGACTTTTAAAACTCAGTTCAGAGAAAGTCAACAAAAGTGCATCTTTTTAACCTTGGTTAGACCAACCTTGAACGATGGCTAAAATAGCTCCAAATCACATAAAAAAAGGTGTCCATGCTTATCTCTAAGATGGGTACCTAAATCCACTTACAAAACTCAATTCAGAGAAAGTCAACAAAAGTGCATCTTTTCAACCTTGCTTTGACCAACCTTGAATGAGGGCTAAAATAGCTCCAAATCACATAAAAAAAGGTGTCCATGCTTATCTCTCAAATGGGTACCTAAATCCACTTACAAAACTCAATTCCGAGAAAGTCGACAAAAGTGCATCTTTTCAACCTTGGTTTGACCAACCTTGAACGAGGGCCAAAATAGCTCCAAATCTCATAAAAATAGGTGTCCATGCTTATCTCTGAAATTGGTATCTAAATCTACTTATAAAACTCTATTCTGAGAAAGTTGACAAAAGTGCATCTTTTCAACCTTGGTTTGACCAACCTTGGCTCTCGTGGAAGGTTGGTCAAACCAAGGTTGAAAATATGCACTTTTGTCGACATTCTCGAAATTGACTTTTTGAAGTGGATTTAAGTACCCATTTGAGATATAAGCATGGGAACCTATTTTTATGAGATTTGGAGCTATTTTGGCCCTTGTTCAATGTTGGTCAAACAAAGGTTGAAAAGATGCACTTTTGTCGACTTTCTCGGAATTGAGTTTTGAAAGTGGATTTAGGTACCCATTTTAGAGATAAGCATGGACACGTATTTTATGAGATTTGGATCTATTTTTTCCATCATTCATGTTTGGTCAAACCAAGGTTGAAAATATGCAATTTTGTTGACTTTCTCATAATTGAATTTTAAAAGTTGATTTAGGTACCCATTTCAAATATAAGTATGAAAACCTATTTTTATGAGATTTGGAGCTATTTTGCCACTCATTCAAGGGTTGTCAAACAAAGATTTAAAATAGCATTTTTGTTAACTTTCTCGAAAATGAGCTTTAAAAGTTGATTTAGGTACCCTCTAGAGGAAATTCGAGGTCTAAAATGGGCCTCCTAAGGAAAATAATAAAATAATAGTTAAAATAATAAAATAATAGTTATTAATTTTGGAGGAAGAATGAAAAAAACTATTTTTTTCATATTTTCGACATATCTCGCTATGTTTTTACTCAAATTCCGAGCGAGAGAGCTCATTGGATGTGGAATTTAATTCCGCATCCAATTAGTACCCACACTGCATACTTTTGATGGACCCCACTACCCCAAAAATAAGAAATACCTGAAGAAACGCAATTTGAGTAAAAACATAGGGAGATATGTCGAAAATACGAACAAAAAAAGTAGTTCTTTTTATGACAAATATGTCAATTCAACCATTATGCTTGACTCATTTTATTGAAATTCTATTGGCTCCTGAATTCCATCTCACAAAATTTATTGTTTTCATGTTTTCTTATAAGGCCCATTTTAGACCCCAAATTTCCTCTAATGCATTGAGAGATAAGCATGGACACGTATTTTTATGAGATTTGGAGCTATTTTGGCCCTCGTTCAAGGTTGGTTAAACCAAGGTTGCAAATATGCACTTTTGTTGACTTTCTCAGAATGGAGTTTTGGAGTGGATTTGGGTACACATTTGAGAGATAAGGATGGACACCTAGTTTTATGAGATTTGGAGTTATTTTGGTCCTTGTTCAAGGTTGGTCAAACCAAGGTTGAAAATATGGACTTTTTTTTACTTTCTCGAAATTAAGTTTTGAAAGGGGATTTAGGTACCCATTTGAGATATAAGCATGGACACCTATTTTTATGAGATTTGGAGCTATTTTGTCCCTCCAAGTTTTGTCAAATGAAGGCTGAAAATATGCACTTTTGTCAACTTTCTTGAAATTAAGTTTCGGAAGTGGATTTACGTACTCATTTAAGAGATAAGCATGAACACCTATTTTTAGGAGAATTGGAGTTATTTTCCCCCTTGTTCAAGGTTGGTCAAACCATGCTTAAAAAGATGCACTTTTGTCAGAGTTTTGAAAGTGGATTTAGGTACACATTTGAGAGATAAGCATGGACACGTATTTTTATGAGATTTGGAGCTATTTTAGCCCTGGTTCTTGGTTGGTCAAACCAATGTTAAAAATATGCACTTTTGTCGACTTTCTCAAAATTGAATTTTAAATGTGGATTTAGGTACCCATTTAGAGATAAGCATGAACACCAATTTTTATGAGATTTAGAGATATTTTCATCCTCGTTCAAGTTTGGTTAAACCAAGGTTACAAATATGGACTTTTGTCGACTTTCTTGTAATTGAAATTTTAAAGTAGATTTAGATACCAATTTGAGAGATAAGAATGGAGACCTATTCTTTTAAGATTTGGAGCTATTTTGTCCCTCATTCAATATTGATCAAACTAAGATTAAAAATATGTAGTTTTGTTGACTTTATCGGAAATGATTTTAAAATTCGATTTAGGCACCCATTTGAGAGAAAAACATGGACACCGGGTTTTATGAGATTTGGAGCTATTTTGGTCCTTGTTCAAGGTTGGTCAAACCAAGGTTGAAAATATGTACTTTTGTTGAATTTCTCAAAATTGAGTTTTGAAAGTGGATTTAGTTGTCCATTTGAGAGATAACCATGGACAGCTATTTTGGTCCTTGTTCAAGGTTGGTCAAAGCAAGGTTGAAAATATGCAGTTTTGTCGACTTTGTCGTAAAAGAGTTTTTAAAGTGGATTTAGGTACCCATTTGAGAGATAAGATGGACACCTATTTTTTTGAGATTTGGAGCTATTTTGGCCATCATTCAAGGTTGGTCAAACGAAGGTTGAAAATATGCACTTTTGTCAACTTTCTCAGAATTGAAATTTTAAAGTAGATTTAGATACGCATTTGAGAGATAAGCATGGTCACCTATTTTTATGAGATTTGGACCTATTTTGGCCCTTGTTCAAGGCATGGTTGAAAATATGCACTTTTTTTGACTTTCTCGAAATTGAGTTTTGAAAGTGGATTTAGGTGTCCATTTGAGAGATAAGCATGGACAACTAGTGTTATGAGATTTGGTGCTATTTCTGCCCTCACTCAAGGTTGGTCAAACCAAGGTTGAAAATATGCACTTTTGTCGACTTTGTCGAAATAGAGTTTTGAAAGTGAATTTAGGTACCAATTTGATAGATAATATGGGCACCTATTTTTTTGAGATTTGGAGCTATTTTGGCCCCCATTCAAGGTTGGTCAAACCAAGGTTGAAAATATGCACTTTTGTCGACTTTCTTGAATTGAAATTTTAAAGTAGATTTAGATACCCATTTGAGAGATAAACATGGACAGCTATTTTTAAGATATTTGGAGCTATCTTAGCCCTCGTTAAAGGTTGTTTAAACCAAGGTTGAAATTATGCACTTTTGTCAACTTTCTCAGAATTGAGTTTTCAAAGTGGATTTACATGCCCATTAGAGAGATAACCATGGACACCTATTTTTATGAGATTTGGAGCTATTTTGGCCCTCATTCGAGGTTGGTTAAACCAAGGTTTAAAATATGCACTTTTGTCGACTTTCTCGGAATTGAAATTTTAAAGTAAATTTAGATACCCATTTAAGAGATAAGCACAAACACCTAGTTTTATGATATTTGGAGCTATTTTGACCATCGTTCAATGCTCGTGAAACCAACATTGAAAAGATGCACTTTGGTCGAATTTTGTTATACCGAAATCCCGTCACCCTCATGTTATGAGATAGGTATCCCCTTGACTGCTCCAATCCCTCAGAGTTTCCATAGAGAAATGAAGGAATAAAGCAACCCCTTGTAATTTTTCGCTCTTTCTAGCTGGTAACGCTCTTTCCCCATTGATCAAAAGCATTACCCAAGAAGCAAAGAGACAGCACCACTCCTGATACATGAGAGAAGAAAGGTTCCACCACTATTTCCCTTACTGACAAAGGAGGTTCCCCCTTATCACCACTTGTTTGCTTCTTTGAAAAAGTGGTGCTAGAGTTTTGAAGGCAAAAAGAGAAGCTTTGAGAGGATTCTCGAAGCTTGCCTATGTGGAGCCTCATCCCTATGATTTAGGACTAGCTGGAGCTTGAGATCCTCCCTTTTAGGATCTAATTTCCACCTCACCCATGAGATCCTCAACCATACTTATCCTTCCATGCCTTTAAATACTAGCTCATCAGTTAGGGGAGGAAGAATTGTGTTCCATACCGAAACTCTGTCAAAATCATTCTTGAGTCTTTGGAGGAAAGGTGTAGTTAGAGGTAAGGAGCCATTGGAAGGAACTCTCAACACCAAGGCATGAAGGTTGTAGTCTCTCCAATCATTCATTAATAAAGAATGTCTTTTATTTCCCATATTTACTATTTCATGTCTTTATATTGCTTGATTCCTTGGTCACAAGAATAGATCTAGTTGATTATATTGTATGCTATCATGTTTTCTTTGTTGTCTTCCATCTTTTATAGGTTATTCTGCGAGGATGGTGAGGAAAACCTTTTAGAGAAGCATCATGGCATTCCATTCAAGTGATTAACCAAATCTAGGGAGAGGCTAGCATTTTGTGTCTGTGTTTTGTTCTAGATCTGAACCATTCAGACTAGGGAATCAACTCATGTCCGCAGGAGGTGTGTATTTCCGGCTAACAACTTTCTTGGAATTGAGTTTTGAAAGTGGATTTAGGTACCCATTTGAGAGATAACCTTGGACATGTATTTTTATGAGAGTTGGATTTATTTTGGCCCTCATTTAAGGTTGGTAAACCAAGGTTGAAAATATGCACTTTTGTCGACTTTCTCGGAATTGAGTAATGAGAGTGGATTTAAGCATGCATTTGAGAGATAAGCATGGACACCTATTTTTATGAGATTTGGAGCTATTTTGGCCCTCGTTCAAGGTTGTTCAAACCAAGGTTGAAAATATGCACTTTTTTCTACTTTCTTGGAATTGAAATTTTAAAGTAGATTTAGATACCCATTTGAGAGATCATCATGGACACCTATTTTTATGAGATTTGGAGCTATTTTGGCTGTCGTTCAAGGTTGAAAATATACACTTTTTTTCACTTTCTCGATATTGAGTTTTAAAAGTAGATTTAGGTACCCAGTTGAGAGATAAGCATGGAAACCTATTTTTATAAGATATGGAGCTATTTTGGCCCGTGTTCAAGGTTGGTCAAACCAAGGTTGAAAATATAAGTTTTTTTAATTTTATCGGAATTGGGTTTGAAATTGGATTTAAGTACCCATTTGTGAGATAAGCATGGAAACATATTTTTTATGAGATTCAGAGCTATTTTGGCCCTCGTTCTAGGTTGGTCAAACAAGGGTTGAAAATATGCACTTTTGTCGACTTTCTTGAAATTGAAATTTTAAAGAAGATTTAGATTCCCATTTGAGAGATAAGCATGGACGTCTATTTTTATGAGATTTGGAGCTATTTTGGCCCTCGTTTAAGGTTGTTCAAACCAAGGTTGAAAAGAAGCACTTTTCTCGACTTTCTTGTAATTGAGTTTTGAAAGTGGATTTTGGTACCCATTTCAGAGATAAGCACAGACACTTATTTTTATGATATTTTGAGCTATTTTGGCTCTCGTTCAAGAGTGGTAAAACCAAGGTTAAAAATATGCACTTTTGTCGATTTTCTTAGAATTGAGTTTTGAAAATGGATTTAGGTACCTATTTGAGAGATAAGAATGGAAACCTATTTTTATCAGATTTGGAGATATTTTGCCCCTCGTTCATGGTTGGTCAAACCAAGGTTGAAAATATGCACTTTTCTCGACTTTCTCAAAATTGAAATTTTAAAGTAAATTTAGATACCTATTTAAAAGATAATCATGGACGCCTATTTTTATGATATTTGGAGTGATTTTGGCCCTCATTAAAGGAGGGTCAAACAAAGGTTGAAAATATGCGCTTTTCTTGATTTTCTCGGAATTAAGTTTTGAAAGTGGATTTAGGTACCCATTTGAGAGATAAGCATGGACACTTATTTTTATGAGATTTGGGGTAATTTTGGCCCTCGTTCAACGTTGGTCAAACCAAGGTTGAAAATATGTACTTTTGCCGACATTCTTGGAATTGAAATTTTAAAGTAGATTTAGATGCCCATTTGAGAGATAAGTATGGACACCTATTTTTATGAGATTTGGAGTTATTTTGGCCCTCGTTCAAGGTTGGTCAAACCATGGTTGAAAATATGCGCTTTTGTTGACTTTCTCATAATTGAATTTTGAAAGTAGATTTAGGTACCCATTTGAGAGATAAGCATGGAAACCTATTTTGATGAGATTTGGAGCTGTTTTGGCCCTCATTCAAGGTTGGTTAAGTGAAGGTTGAAAATATGCACTTTTTTTACTTTCTCGGAATTGAAATTTAAAGTAGATTTAGATAGCCATTTGAGAGATAAGCATGGACACTTATTATTATAAGATTTGGAGCTATTTTGGCCCTTGTTTAAGATTGGTCAAACCGAGGTTTCATTAGAGGAAATTTGACACCTATTGTTTTGTGATTTGGACTTATTTTGGCCTTCGTTCAAGGTTGGTCAAACCAAGGTTAAAAAGATGCACTTTTGTTGACTTTCTCGGAATTAAGTTTAGAAAGTGGATTTAGGTACCCATTTGAGAGATAAGCATGGGAAACTATTTTATGAGATTTGAATCTAGTTTGGCCCTCGTTTAATGTTGGTAAAACCAAGGTTGAAAATATGCACTTTTGTCGACTTTCTTGGAATTGAGTTTTGGAAGTGGATCTAGGTACCCATTTGAGAGATAAACATGGACACCAATTTTTATGAGATTTAAATCTATTTTAACCCTTGTTTAAAGTTTGTCAAAACATTTTGTCAACTTTCTCATATTTGAAATTTTAAAGTAAATTTCAATACCCATTTGAGAGGTAAGCATGGACACCTATTTTTATGAGATTTGGAGTTGTTTTAGCCCTCCTTTAAGGTTGGTCAAACCAACGTTGAAAAGATGCACTTTTTCGACTTTCTCGGGATAGAGTTTTGAAAGTGTATTTAGGTACCCATTGGTGAGATAAGCAAGGAGACCTATTTTTATGAGATTTGGAGTTATTTTGGCCCTTGTTCAAGGTTGGTCAAACTAAGGTTGAAAACATGCACTTTTTTTACTTTCTTGGAATTGAGTTTTGAAAGAGGATTTAGGTAACCATTTGATAGATAGCATGGACACCTATTTTTATGAGATTTGGAGCTATTTTGGCCCCCCATTCAAGGTTGGTCAAACCAAGGCTCAAAATATGCACTTTTCTCGACTTTCACGTAATTGAAAATTTAAATTAGGTTTAGATACCCATTTGAGAGATAAGCATGGACACCTATTTTTATGAGATTTGGAGTTATTTTGGCCCTCATTCAAGGTTGGTCAAACCAAGTTTCAAAATATACACTTTTGTTGACTTTCTCGGAATTGATTTTGGAAAGTATATTTAAGTACCTATTTGGGAGGTAATTTTGGACACCCCTTTTTATGATATTTGGAGGTATTTTGGGCCTCGTTCAAGGTTGGTCAAAAACATGTTGAAAATATGCACTTTTGTCGACTTCCTCAGAATTGAGATTTGAAAGTGGATTTAGGTACCCATTTGAGAGATAAGCATGGAAACCTATTTTTATGAGATTTGTAGCTATTTTTGCCCTCGCTCAAGTTTGGTCAAGCAAAGGTTGAAAATATGCACTTTTGTCTACTTTTTCGAAATTGAGTTTTGAAAGTGGATTTAGGTACAAATTGGAGAGATAAGCATGGACATGTGTTTTTATGAGATTTGGATCTATTTGGGCCCTCATTTAAGGTTGATCAAACCAAGGTTGAAAATATGCACTTTTGTCGACTTTCTCATAATTGGGTTTTGAAAGTGGATTTAGGTACCCATTTGAGAGGTAAGCATGGAAACCTATTTTTGTGAGATTTGGAGCTATTTTGGATCTCGTTAAAGGTTGGTCAAACCAAGGATGCAAATATGCACTTTTGTAAACTTTCTCATAATTGAGTTTTGAAAGTGGATTTAAATACGCATTTAAGAGATAAGCATGGACACCTATTTTTATGAGATTTGGAGCTATTTTGGATCTCATTCAAAGTTGGTCAAACCAATGTTGAAAAGATACACTTTTGTGAACTTTCACTCAATTGAGTTTTGAATGTGGATTTTGGTACCCATTTTAGAGATAAGCATGGACACCTATTTTTATGATATTTGAAGCTACATTGGCCCTCATTCAAGGTTGGTCAAACCAAGGTTGAAAATATGAACTTTAGTGGAATTTCTCAGAATTGAGTTTTGAAAATGGATTTAGGTACCCATTTGAGAGATATGCATGGAGATAAGTATGTGATTTGGAGCTATTTTGGCCCTCATTCAAGGTTAGGCAATCAGATAAAAATAGGTGTCTATGCTTATCTCTCAAATGAGTACCTAAATCCACTTACAAAACTCAATTCCGATAAAGTAAAAAAAATTATTTCTTTTCAACCTTGGTTTGACCAACCTTGAATGAGGGAAAAAATCGCTCCAAATCTCATAAAAACAGGTGTCCATTCTTATCTCCCAAATGGGTATCTAATATTACTTTAAAATTTAAATTCCCTGAAAGTCGACAAAAGTGCATATCCTCAACCTTGGTTTGACTAACCTTGAATGAGGACCAAATAGAAACAAATCTCATTAAAATAAGTTTCCATTCTCATCTCTCAAATAAGTACCTAAATCCACTTTCAAAACTCAATTCCAAGAAAGTCGACAAAAATGCATATTTTTCAACCTTGGTTTGACCAACCTTAAACAAGGGCCAAAATAGCTCCAAATCACATAAAAATAGGTGTCCATGCTTATCTCTCAAAAGGGTACCTAAATCCACTTACAATACTCAATTTCGAGAAAGTCCACAAAAGTGCATCTTTTCAACCTTGGTTTGACCAACCTTGAACAAGGGCTAGAATAGCTCCAAATCTCATAAAAATAGGTCTCCATGCTTATCTCTCAAATGGGTATCTATATATAATTTAAAATTTAAATTCTATGAAAGTCAACAAAAGTGCGTATCTTCAGCCTTGAGTGATGGACAAATAGAGCCAAATCTCATAAAAATAAGTCTCCTTTCTTATATCTCAAATGGGTACCTAAATCCACTTTCAAAACTCAATTCTGAGAAAGTCGACAAAAGTGCATATTTTCAACCTTGGTTTTACCAACCTTGAATGACGGATAAAATAGCTCCAAATCTAATAAAAATATGTGTCCATGCTTTTCTCTGAAATGGGCACATACCTAAATCAACTTTCAAATCTTAATTCCCAGAAAGTTGACAAAAGGGTACCTAAATCTCATAAAAATAGGTGCCCATGCTTATCTCTCAAGTGGGTACCAAAATTGACTTTTAAAACACATTTATGAGAATGTCAACAAAAGTGCATATTTTCAATCTTGGTTTGACCAACCTTGAACAAGGGCGAAAATAGCTCCAAATCTCATAAAAATAGGTTTCCATGCTTATCTCTTAGATGGGTACCTAAATCGTCTTTTAAAACTCAATTCTGTGAAAGTTGACAAAAGTGCATCTTTTCGACCTTGTTTTGACCAACCTTGAATGATGGGCAAAGTAGCTCCAAATCACACAAAAATAGGTGTCCATGCTTATCTCTCAAATGGGTACCTAAATCCACTTACAAAACTCAATTCTGAGAAGGTCAACAAAAGTGCATCTTTTCAACCTTGGTTTGATCAACCTTGAACGTGGGCCAAAATAGCCGCAATTCTCAAAAAATAGGTGTCCATGCTTATCTCTCAAATGGGTATCTAAATCTACATACAAACCTCAATTCCAAGAAAGTTGACAAAAGTGCATCTTTTCAACATTGGTTTGACCAACTTGGAACGAGGGCCAAAATAGCTCCAAATATTTTTTTAGGATACCCATTTTGAGAGATAAGCATGGAAACCTATTTTTATGATATTTGGAGCTATTTTGTCCATCGTTCAAGGTTTGTCAAACAAACATTGAAAATATGCACTTTTTTCGATTTTCTCAGAATTGGGTTTTGAAAGTGGATTTAGGTACGTACCCATTTGAGAGATAAGCATGGACACCTATTTTTATGAGCTTTGGAGATATTTTGGCCCTCGTTCAATGTTGGTCAAACCAAGGTTAAAAATATGTACTTTTGTCAACTTTCTCGAAATTGAGTTTTAAAAGTTGATTTAGGTACCCATTTGAGAGATAAGCATGGACACCTATCTTTACGAGATTTGGAGCTATTTGGCCATCATTCAAGGTTGAAAATATGCACTTTTGTTGACTTTCTCGGAATTGAGTTTTGAAATTGGATTTAGGTACGTACACTTTTGAGATATAAGCATGGACACCTATTTTTATGAGCTTTGGAGCTATTTTGGCCCTCGTTCAATGTTGGTCAAGCCAAGGTTAAAAATATGCACTTTTTTTTTTACCTCCTCGAAATTGAGTTTTGATAGTGGATTTAGGCACGCATTTGAGAGATAAGCATGGACACCTATTCTTATGATATTTTGAGCTATCTCGCCCTCATTCAATATTGGTCAAACCAATGTTGAAGATATGCACTTTTGTCGCTATTCTCAGAATTGAAATTTTAAAGTAGATGTAGATACCCATTTGAGAGATAAGCATGGACACCTATTTTGATGAGATTTGGAGTTAGTTTGGCCATCGTTCAAGGTTGGTCAAACTAAGGTTGAAAAGATGCACTTTTGTCGAATTTGTCAAAATTGAGTTTTGTAGGTTGATTTAAGAACTGATTTGAGAGATAAGCATGGACACCTATTTTTATGAGATTTGGAGTTATTTTGGCCCCTGTTCAAGGTTGCTCAAACCAAGGATGAAAATATGCACTTTTGTCGAATTTTTCGATATTGAATTTGGAAAGTGGATTTAAGTACCCATTTGTGAGATAAGCATGGACACCTATTTTTATGAGATTTGGAGCTATTTTGTCCCTCGTTCAAGGTTGGTTGACCAAGGTTGAAAATATGTACTTTTGTCGAATTTCTTGGAATTGAAATTTTAAAGTAGATTTAGATACCCATTTGAGAGATAAGCATGGACATCTATTTTTATGAGATTTGAAACTATTTTGGCCTTCATTTGAGATTGGTCAAACCAAGGTTTAAAATATGCACTTTTTCAACTTTCTTGAAATTGAGTTTTGAAAGTGGATTTAGCCTACCCATTTGAGAGATAACCATGGACACCTATTTTTATGAGATTTGGAGTTATTTTGGCCCTCATTCAAGGTTGGGTTTTGAAAGTGGATTTAGGTTCACATTTGAGAGATAAGCATGGGAACCTATTGTTATGATATTTGGTGCTAGTTTGGCACTCGTTCAAGGTTGGTCAAACCAAGGTTGAAAATATGGACTTTTTCGACTTTATTGAAATTAAAATTTTAAAGTGTTTTTAGACACCTAGTTTTATAAAATTTGGAGCTATTTTGGCCCTCGTTTAGGGTTGTTCAAACCAACATTAAAAAGATTCACATTTGTCGACTTTCTCAGAATTGAGTTTTGAAAGTGGATCTAGGTACCCATTTGAGAGCTAAGCATGGACACCTATTTTTATGAGATTTTGAGCTATCTTGGCGCTCGTTAAAGCCTTGTCAAACCAAGGTTGAAAATATGCATGCTTGTCGACTTTCTCGGAATCGAGTTTTGAAAGTGGATTTAGGTACCCATTTGAGAGATGAGCATGGACACCTATTTAATGAGATTTGGAGCTATTTTGGCCATCGTTCAAGGTTGGTCAAACCAAGGTTGAAAATATGCTCTTTTGTCGACCTTCTCTGACTTAAAATTTTATATTTAGATTTAGATACCCATTTGAGAGATAACCATGGATACCTATTTTTATGATATTTGGAGCTATTTTGGCCATTGTTCAAGGTTTGAAAGATGCACTTTTGTCAATTTTCTTAGAATTGGGTTTTGAAAGTGGATTTAGGTACCCATTTGAGAGATAAGCATGTACACCTATTTTTATGAGATTTGGAGTTAATTTGGCCTTACTTCAAGGTTGTTCAAACCAAGGTTGAAATATGCACTTTTGTCGACTTTCTCAGAATTCAGTTTTGAAAGTTGATTTAGGTGCCCATTTGAGAGATAAGCATGGACACCTATTTTTATGAGATTTGGAGCTATTTTGGGCATTGTTCAAGGTTGGTCAAATGAAGGTTGAAAATATGCACTTTTGTTGACTTTCTCAGAATTGAACTTTTAAAGTATATTTAGGTACCCATTTGAGAGATAAGCATTAACGCCTATTTTTATGAGATTTGGAGCTATTTTGGCCCTCGTTAAATGTTGGTCAAGCGAACATTGAAAAGATACAGATTTGTCGAATTTTGTAGAATTTAGTTTTGAACGGGGATTTAGGTAATGATTCGAGAGATAAGCATGGACACCTATTTTTATGAAAGTTTGGAGCTATTTTGGCCCTCGTTCAAGGTTGGTCAAACCAAGGTTGAAAATATGCACTTTTGTTGACTTTATTTGAATAGAGTTTTGAAAGTGGATTTAGGTACGCATTTGAGAGATTAACATGGACACCTATTTTTATGATATTTGGAACTTCTTTGGCCCTCGCTCAAGGTTGGTCTGACCAAGGTTGAAAATATGCACTTTTATTGACTTTCTCAGAATTGAAATTTTAAAGTAGATTTAGATGCCCATTTAAGAGATGAGCATGAAAACCTATTTATATGATATTTGGAGATATTTTGGCCCTCGTTCAAGGTTTCTCAAACCAAGGATAAAAAGATGCACTTTTGTTTACTTTCTTAGAATTGAGTTCTTAAAATGGGTTTGGTAGCCATTTGAGAAATAAGCATGGACACTGATTTTTATGAGATTTGTAGCTATTTTGGCCCTCGTTCAAGGTTGGTCAAACCAATGTTGAAAATATGCACTTTTGTCGACTTTCTCGGAATTGAATTTTGAAAGTGGATTTAGGTACCCATTTGAGAGATAAACATGGACACCCACTTTTATGAGATTTCGAGCTATTTTGGCCCTCGTTCAAGGTTGGTCAAACCAAACTTGAAAATATGCACTTTTTCGACTTTCTCGGAATTGAAATTTTCAAGTAGATTTAGATACCCATTTGAGAGATAAGCATGGACACCTATTTTTATGAGATTTGGAGCTATTTTGGCCCTCGTTCAAGGTCTGTCAAACCATGTTTGAAAATATGTACTTATGTGGAGTTTCTCAAAATTGTGTTTTGAAAGTGGATTTTAGTTCCCATTTGAGAGATAAGCATGGACACCCACTTTTATGAGAATTGGATCTATTTTAGCCCTCGTTGAAGTTTGGTCAAACCAAGGTTGAAAATATGCATTTTTTTGAACTTTCTCAGAATTAAAATTTTAAAGTAGATGTAGATACTCATTATTGAGATAAGCATGCACACCTATTTTTATGATATTTGGAGCTAGTTTGGCCCTCGTTTAATCTTTGTCAAAAAAACATTAAAAATATGCACTTTTGTCGACTTTCAGAATTTAGTTTTGAAAGTGGATTTAGGTACCCATTTGAGAGATAATCATGGACACCTATTTTTATAATATTTAGGTCTATTTTGGTAGTCGTTCAAGGTTGGTCAAACCAACATTCAAGCTATGCAGTTTTGTCGACTTTATTGGAATTGAGTTTTGAAAGTGGATATAGGTACCGATTTGAGAGATAAGAATGGACTCCTATTTTTATGAGATTTTGAGCTTTTTCGGCCCTTGTTCAAGGTTAGTCAAGCCAAGGTTGAAAATATGCACTTTTGTCGACTTTTTTGGAATTGATTTTTAAAGGTGGAATTAGGTACCCATTTGAGAGATAAGGATGGACACCTACTTATATGAGATTTGGATTTATTTTGGCCCTCACTCAAGGTTGGTCAAACCAAGGTTGAAAATATGCACTTTTGTTGACTTTCTCAGAATTCAAGTTTTAAAGTAGATTTAGATACGCATTTGAAATATAAGCATGGACACCTATTTTTATGAGATGTGGATCTATTTTGGACCTTGTTCAAGGTTGTTCAAACCAAGGTTGAAAAGATGCACTTTTTCAACTTTCTCGGAATTGCGTTTTGAAAGTGGATTTACGTACCCATTTGAGAGTTAAGCATGGAGACCTATTTTTATGAGATTTGGAGCTATTTTGGCCCTCGTTCTAGGATGGTCAAACCAAGGTTGAAAATATGTAGTTTTGTTGACTTTCTCGGAATTGAGTTTTTGAAAGTGGATTTAGGTACCCATTTGAGAGATAAGAATGGACACCTATTTTTATGAGATTTTGAGTTATTTTGGCCCTTGTTCAAGGTTGGTCAAACCAATGTTGAAAAATGCACTTTTGTCGACTTTCTTGGAATTGAAATTTTAAAGTAGATTTAGATACCCATTTGAGAGATAAGAATGGACACCTATTTTTATGAGATTTGGAGCTATTTTGGCCCTCATTCAAGGTTGGTCAAACCAAGGTTGAAAGAATGCAGTTTTGTGATATTCTATGAATTGAGTTTTGAAAGTGGATTTAGGTACCCATTTGAGAGGTAAGCATGGAAACCTATTTTTATGAGATTTGGAGCTATTTTGGCCCTCGTTCAAGGTTGGTCAAACCAAGGTTGAAAATATTTACTTTTGTTGACTTTCTTGGAATTGAGTTTTGAAAGTGGATTTAGGTACCCATTTGAGAGATAAGCATCGACACCTATTTAATGAGATTTGGAGCTATTTTGGCCCTTGTTCAATGCTGCTCAAACCAAGGTTGGAAATATGCAATTTTGTTGACTTTCTCAGAATTGAGTTTTGATAATGGATTTAGGTACCCATTTGAGAGATAAGCTTGAAATTTTATTTTTATGAGATTTGGAGCTATTTTGGCCCTCGTTCAAGGTTAGTCAAACCAAGGTGGAAAATATGCAATTTTGTCGACGTTTTCGGAATTGAGTTTTGAAAGTGGATTTAGCTACCCATTAGAAAGATAAGCATGGACAGCTAATTTTATGAGATTTGGAGCTATTTTGGACATCGTTCAAGGTTGGACAAACCAAGGTTGAAAATATGCACTTTTGTCGACTTTCTCGGAATTGAGTTTTGAAATTGGATTTAGGTACCCATTTGAGAGATAAGCACAGACAACTAGTTTTATGATATTATGAGCTAGTTTGTCCCTCGTTTAGGGTTTGTGAAACTAAGGTTGAAAAGATGCACTGTTTTCAACTTTTGTTAGAATTGGAATTTTAAAGTAGGTTTAGATACACATGTTAGAGATAAACATGCACAACTATTTTTATGAGATTTTTAGCTATTTAGGACCTCATTCAAGGTTGGTCAAGCCAAGGTTGAAAAGATGCACTTTTGTCGACTTTCTTGGAATTGAGTTTTGAAAGTGGATGTAGGTACCCATTTAGGAGATAAGAATGGAAACCCATTTTTATGAGATTTGGAGATATTTTGCCTCGCGTTCATGGTTGGTCAAACCAAGATTGAAAATATGCACTTTTGTCGACTTTCTCAAAATTGAAATTTTAAAGTAGATAAAGATATGTATTTGAGAGATAAGCGTGGATACCTATTTTTATGATATTTGCAGCTATTTTGGCCCTCGTTCAAGGTTGGTCAAACCAAGGTTGAAAAGATGCACTTTTGTTGACTTTCTAGGAATTGAGTTTTGAAAGTGGATTTAGGTACCGATTTGAGAGATAAGCATGGACACCTATTTTTATGAGGTTTTGAGTAATTTTGGCCCTGATTCAAGGTTGGTCAAACTAAGGTTAAAAATATGCCTTTTTTCAACTCTCTTGGAATTGAAATTTTAAAGTAGATTTAGATGGCCATTTGAGAGATAAGCATCGACACCTATTTTTATGAGATTTCGAGCTATTTTGGCACTCATTCAAGTTTATTCAAACCAATGTTGAAAAGATGTAGTTTTGTCGAATTTCTCGGCATTGACTTTTGAAAGTCGATCTAGGTACCCATTTCAGAGACAAGAATGGACACCTATTTTTATGATATTTGGAGTTATTTTGGTCCTTGTTTAAAATATGCACTTTTGTTAACTTTCTCATAGTTGAAATTTTAAAGTATAGTTAGATACCCATTTTAGATACTGATTTTGAAAATATGCACCTTTTTTTACTTTCTCGGAATTGATATTTAAAAGTTGATTTAGGTACCCATTTGAGAGATAAGCATGAAAACCTATTTTTATGAGATTTGGAGCTATTTTGGCACTCGTTCAACAGTTATCAAACAAAGATTTAAAATATACACTTTTGTCGACTTTCTCGGAAATGAGTTTTAAAAGTCGGTTTAGGTACCCATTAGAGAGATAAGCATGGACACCTATTTTTATGAGATTTGGAGCTATTTTGGCCCTCAATCAAGGTTGGTCAACCCAAGTTTGAAAATATGCACTTTTGTTGACTTTCTCGGAATTGAGTTTGGGAAGTGGATTTAGGTACCCATTTGAGAGATAAGCATGGACATCTATTTTTATGAGATTTGGATCTATTTTGGCCCTCGTTCAAGGTTGAAAATAAGTACTTTTGTCAACTTTCTCAGAATTAAGTTTTGAAAGTTGATTTAGGTGCCCATTTGAGAGATACACATAGACACCTATTTTTATGATATTTGGAGCTATTTTGTCCCTCATTCAATTTTTGTCAAACGAAGGTTGAGAATATGCACTTTTGTCGACTTTCTCGAAATTGAGTTTTGGAAGTGGATTTACATACCCATCTGAGCGATAAGTATGGACACCTATTTTTATGAGATTTAGAGTTACTTTTCACCTTGTTCAAGGTTGGTCAAACCATGGTTTAAAAGATGCACTTTTGTTGACTTTCTAGGAATTGTGTTTTGAAAGTGGATTTAGGTACGCATTTGAGAGATAAGCATGGACATCTATTTTTATGAGATTTGAAGCTATTTTGACCTTCGTTCTAGGTTGGTCAAACCAAGGTTGAAAATATGCACTTTTGTCGACTTTCTCGGAATTGAGTTTTAAAAGTGGATTTAGGTACCCATTTGATAGATAAGCATGAATACCTATTTTTATGAGATCAGAGCTATTTTGGCCCTCATTAAGGTTTGGTTAAACCAAGGTTGAAAATATGGACTTTTGTTAATTTTATTGGAATTGGAATTTTAAACTAGATTTAGATACCTGTTTGAGAGATAAGCATGGACACCTATTATTATGAAATTTGGAGCTATTTTGGCCCTCGTTCAAGGTTGGTCAAACCAAGATTGAAAATATGCACTTTTATCGAATTTCTCAAAAATGATTTTAAAATTCGATTTAGGCACCCATTTGAGAGAAAAACATGGACACCGGTTCAGGTTTGGTCAAACAAAGGTTGAAAAAATGTACTTTTATTGAATTTCTCGAAATTGAGTTTTGAAAGAGGATTTAGGTGTCCATTTGAGAGATAAGCATGGAAACCTATTTTTATGAAATTTGGTGTTATTTTTTCTCTCGTTCAAGGCTGGTCAAACCAAGGTTGAAAATATGCACTTTTGTCGACTTTGTCGGAATAGAGTTTTGAAAGTGGATTTAGGTACCCATTTGAGAGATAAGATGCACAACTATTTTTTTGACATTTAGAGCTATTTTGGACCTCATTCAAGGTTGGTCAAACCAAGGTTGAAAATATGCAATCTTGTAGATTTCAAAGTAGATTTAGATACCCATTTGAGAGATACGCATGGACACCTATTTTTATGAGATTTGGAGCTATTTTGGCCCTTGTTCAAGGTAAGGTTGAAAATATGGACTTTTGTTGACTTTCTCAAAATTGAGTTTTGAAAGTGGGTTTAGGTGTACATTTGAGAGATAAGCATGGAGACCTATTTTTATAAGATTTGCTGCTTTTTTCCCTTGTTCAAGGTTGCATATATGCACTTTTGTCGACTTTGTCGGAATAGAGTTTTCACAGTGGATTTAGGTACCCATTTGAGAGATAAGATGGACACCTATTTTTTTGAGATTTGGAGCTATTTTATCCCTCATTTATGGTTGGTCAAACCAAGGTTGAAAATATGCACTTTTCTTGACTTTCTTAGAATTGAAATTTTAAAGCAGATTTAGATACCCATTTGAGAGAGAAGAATGGACGCCTATTTTTATGATATTTAGAGCTATTTTAGCTGTCGTTAAAGGTTGTCCAAACCAAGGTTGAAATTATGCACTTTTGTGGACTTTTTTAAAATTGAGTTTTCAAAGTGGATTTACATGCTCATTTGAGAGATAAGCATGGACGCCTATTTTATGAGATTTGGAGCTATTTTGGCCCTCATTCAAGGTTGGTCAAACCAAGTTTGAAAATATGCACTTTTGTTGACTATCTCGTAATTGAATTTTTAAATTAGATTTAGATACCCATCTGAGAGATAACCACAAACACCTATTTTGATGAGATTTGGAGCTATTTTGGCCCTTTTTCAATGTTGGTGAAACCAACGTTGAAAATATGCACTTTGGTTGACTTTCTCGGAATTGAGTTTTGAAAGTGGATTTAGGTACCCATTTGAGAAATAACCTTGGACACCTATTTTTAGGAGATTTGGATTTCTTATGTCCCTCATTTAAGGTTGGTCAAACCAAGGTTGAAAATATGCACTTTTGTTGACTTTCTTGGAAGAGAGTGGATTTAGGTACCCATTTGAGAGATAAGAATGGACACCTTTTTTTTATGAGATTTGGAGCTATTTTGGCCCTCGTTCAAGGTTGGTCAAACCAAGGATAAAAAAGATACAGTTTTGTCAATTTTCTCAGAATTGAGTTCTGAAGGTGGGTTTGGGTACCCAATTGAGAGATAAGCATTGACACCTATGTTTTTGAGATGTGGAGCTATTTTGGCCCTCGTTCAAGGTTGGTCAAACCAAGGTTGAAAATATCCACTTTTGTCGAATTTCTCGGAATTGAGTTTTGGAAGTGGATTTAGGTACCCATTTGAGAGATAAGCATGGACACCTAATTTTATTATATTTGGAGCTATTTCGACCCTTGTTCAAGGTTGATCAAACCAAGGTTGAAAATATGCACTTTTGTCGACTTTCTCAGAATTAAGTTTTGAAAATGGATATAGGTACCAATTTGAGAGATAAGCATGGACACTTATTTGTATGATATTTGGAGATATTTTGTCCCTTGTTCAAGTTTTGTCAAACGAAGGTTGAAAATATGCATTTTTGTTGACTTTCTCAAAATTGAGTTTTGTTAGTGGATTTACGTACCCATCTGAGAGATAAGCACGGACACCTATTTTTATGAGATTTGGAGCTATTTTTCCCCTTGTTCAAGGTTGGTTATACCATGGTTGAGAGATAAGCATGGACGTCTATTTTTATGACATTTGGAGCTAATTTTTCCCTTGTTTAAGGTTGGTCAAACTAAGATTGAAAAGATGCACTTTTCTCAACTTTCTCGTAATTGAGTTTTGAAAGTGGATTTTGGTACCCATTTGAGAGATAAGAATGGACACCTATTTTTATGATATTTTGAGCTATTTTGACCCTCGTTCAAGGTTGGTCAAACCAAGGTTGAAAATATACACTTTTGTCGATTTTTCGCAGAATTTAGTTTTGAAAGTGGATTTAGGTACCCATTTCAGAGATAAGAATGGAAACCTGTTTTTATGATATTTGGAGATATTATTTCCCTCATTCATGGTTGGTCAAACCAAGGTTGAAAATATGCACTTTTGTCGACTTTCTCGGAATTGAATTTTTAAAGTAGATTTAGATACCTATTTGAGAGATAAGCATGGACACCTATTTTTATGATATTTGGAGCTATTTTGGCACTCGTTCAAGGTTGGTCAAACCAAGGTTTAAAATATGCACTTTTCTCGACTTCGTCATAATTGAGTTTTGAAAGTGGATTTAAGTACCCATTTGAGAGATAAGCATGGACACCTATTTTTATGATATTTGGAGTACTTTTGGCCCTCGTTCGAGGTTGGTCAGACCAAGGATGAAAATATGCGCTTTTGTTGACATTCTTGGAATTGAAATTATAAAGTAGATTTAGATGCACATTTGAGAGATAAGCATGGACACTTATTTTTATGAGATTTCGAGCTATTTTGGCACTCGTTCAAGGTTGGTCAAACCAACATTGAAAAGATGCACTTTTGTCAACTTTCTCAGAATTTAGTTTTAAAAGTGGATTTAGGTACCCATTTTAGAGACAAGCATATATACCTATTTTTATGATATTTGGAGCTATTTTGGTCCTTGTTTAAGTTTGGGGAAACCAAGGTTGAAAATATGCACCTTTGTCGAATTTATCAGAATTGAAATTTTAAATTAGATTTAGATACCCATTTGAGAGATAAGCATGGCCACCTATTTTTATGAGACTTGTAGCTATTTTGGCCTGCATTGAAGGTTGGTGAAACCAAGGTTGAAAATATGCACTTTTGTCGACTTTCTCGGGATTGAAATTTTAAAGTAGATTTAGATACCCATTTGAGAGATAAGCATGGACACCTATTTTTATGAGATTTGGAGCTATTTTGGCCCTCCTTCAAGGTTGGTCAAACCAAGGTTGAAAATATGCACTTTTGTCAATAGTTCTCAGAATTGAGTATAGAAAGTGGATTTAGGTTCCCATTTGAGAGATAAGAATGGACACCTATTTTTATGAGATTTGCAGTTATTTTGTCCCTCGTTCAAGGTTTGGTCAAATGAAGGTTGAAAATATGCACTTTTGTCAACTTTCTCGGAATTGAATTTTGAAAGTGGATTTAGATACCCTTTGAGAGATAAGCATGGAAACCTATTTTTATGAGATTTGGAGCTATTTTGGTCCTCATTCAAAGTTGCTTAAGCAAAGGTTGAAAATATGCTCTTTTTTTTACTTTCTCAAAATTGAAATTTTAAAGTAGATTTAGATACCCATTTTGGAGATAAGCATGGACACCTATTTTTATTAGATTTGGAGTTATTTTGGCCCTTGTTCAACGTTGGTCAAACGAAGGTTGAAAAGATGCACTTTTGTCGACTTTCTTGAAATTGAGTTTTAAAAGTGGATTTAGGTACCCATTTGAGAGATAAGTATGGACACCTATTTTTATGAGATTTGTAGGTATTTTAGCCCTCATTCAAGGTTGGCCAAACCAAGGTATATGAAATCCCAAATGCAGCGCTAGATGACCTCCCCATGAGGTATCAGAGACACACTGCATGATTGCTAGGTCGCTTCAGCCGACTGCTTCGTAGGGTAGTACAGGCCATCATGTGCTATCATGAGCATCATTAGATAGTGGATTGTGTGATGTATTACTGAAAGATGACTAGCTTCAGGTTTTTGTATGATTTTGTATTTCCTGAAAGCCATAGTGCTTCAGATGAGGTCTTGTGACCATATTTTTGTAAAAAACACTTTATATNCATGTTTATTTTACAAGTTATGAATGGGAAACATACCAATCTAGGATGTAGTTTGCTAATAAATCAGCAACTATATTATCTGACCTAGGGATATGCCTGTAAGAGATACACTCAAATGACCTCTCTAATAAATGCACTCTCCAAAATAAACAGAGTAATACTAGGTTTCTGGTGGTATAGACATGGTTTATATGGAAAACCACTAATTGTGAATCCATAAACACGACCAAGTCATGAATGTCTCAAGATGCATCCTTAGTCAATAGACCTATTACTTCCTGATACTCGATAATGTTGTTGGTAGTGGGACCAATACAAACCGCTCTTGAACTGATCAAGTCATGAGCTAGGGAATACAGAACCCAAGCAGCTGAAGCAAGTTTCAGGGTATGATTGAAAGCACCATCAGCAAAGCCATAAAAAGCCATCAGATCTGCATAACCAAAACATGGTATAAACAGATTGGACACTAAACTCAAAACCATACTGAATCAAGACACAACACACTGAAAGACAAAAATATAGATATATACAAGGTACCATACAAAAATTATTTAAGAATAGTAACTCTTCAGGTACAACCCATTATGAGGTTTCCCGAAGGGTATCCCGTCATAATCCATGAGCTCGTAATCCCCTTTCTCTAAAACTTTGCTGACGACAAATGGACCATACCACATTGACTCAAAATTCCCTTTAACTAGTTTATCATGTCTCTGATCATAGGTCAGAAGTAGTTCACCTTCATTTAAAACATGAGGCTGAACAGATTTATCATATTGTTCCTTGAAGCATTTCTTATGTGCCTCATTAGCTAAGGCTGCATCTCTTCTAGTTTCCTCAAGATTAGTCATGTATAGAAATATTTCTTCCTCGGTGGAAGTATTTGGAAGAAGTTCTACTGCAAGTTTTAGTGATGGAATTTGGCATTGGATAGTAAGGAAAACTTCTAGTCTATAAAATAACTGGAAAGGTGTGAAACCAGTTGTTGTTTTTACTGAAGTCCTGTAATCCGAAAGAGCAGAAAAGAGATTCAGGTGCCAATTGTATTTATGATCTCCAACCATTCTCCATAGCATGGTTTTTAAAACTTTGTTAATGGCCTTGACCTGACCATTAGCTTGTGGATAGTAAGGATTTGAGTTTTCATGGTGAAAACCCAGCTTGGTACTTAACTAGGTCATCATCTAATTCCAGAAATGCAATCTGTGGTCAGTGACTATAGACTGTGGGACTTTGAACCTAGATATCATGTGATTATATAAGAGGGTGGTAGTCTTACCATCCTCTGCATATGTAGGCATAGCCTCATCCCAATTCGTGAAATAATCAACGGCTACGATGATGTAACCATGCCCCCCGGTTGAGGTAGGATTACAATGCATAAATTCAATACCCCATTTGGAAGAATTTCCAACCACAATGACGGGGTGTAAAGGAGCAAGGTGGGTGCCCTTTTTCGGATAGAAATGTTGGCAGGGTAAGCAATATTACTCAATAGCCTCATGACAGTCTTTGAAGTTTGAAGGCCAGAAATTGCCAACGCCAAGGATTTTCTGGGTTGTAGCCATCCCAGAAAGATGACCACCACACGCTCCAGAGTGCCAATCGTTAAGGGCATGTTTAGCCTCTTCATGTGTAAGGAATCATCGGATAATTGAATTGATACCATGTCTATAAAATGTATCATTTAAGATGAGGTATTATTTCGCATGGTGACGGATATGATGACGATCGTCACGGGATATATTGGGATGAAATATTTGAGTTTGGAGATAAATGATTAAATATCCATACCATGGGTCATTTGTGCTTATCAAGAACAGGAATTCATCTGGAAATGAATCACTGATCTCAGTATCCATCAAAGCACAGGGAAGGTCACACATTATCTCTGCAAAGACCAAGGATTTCTTCGAAGTGACCTTGGAAAAATCAAGGTCAAATTCTTGTAGGATGACAATCCAATGAGAATATATTCCCCCTATCACCTGGCGAGTTAGGATGTAGCACATAGGGTTATGACATGCAAGTATTGTGGTAGTGCGAAGTAAGATGTAACGATGAAATTTATGAATAGCAATGACCGTAGCCAATGCTAACTTCTCCACATGTGAGTATTGGGTTTCAGAATCAATGACATTCTTACTAGCATAATATATCACATGTTCCTGACAGTTGGGATCTTCCTGTGCTAAAACCATTTCAATGGTAGTAGTGGAGGCAACAACATATAAGAGAAATACCTTTGAATAATCCAGGGGGTGTATCATGGGTGAATGAGTTGGAGCATGCTTGAGATTATCAAAGGCTCCCTGGGCCTGGTCATCCCAGAAGAATGAATTTTTCTTCTTTAGGAGACGCATATAACCGTGTGTTTTCTTAGCAAAATTGCAGACGAAACAGTGAAGAAATTTTTCCTTCCCTTGCAAACTTTGGAGCTCAACAATGTTTGTTGGGGAAGGTAGGTCCAATATAGAAGAAATCTTCATTGGATTAATCTGGATTCCATCCTTAGAAACCACAAAGCCAAGGAGATGTCCCGTCTCAACGAAAATAACACATTTGTGTGGATTGAGTTGTATGTTATAATGACAACATCTCAGGAAAATGTCTCTAACATGCCTAGGGTGGTCTTCCCGTTGCTGTGAATGTGCTGGGAGATCGTCAAGGTACAGCTCCACCATGTTCTTAATATCGTGAAACACATAGGACATGGCACGCTGAAATGTAGCCTCGATGCTTTTTAGGCCAAAGGGTAACTTCCTATAGGCAAAGGTTCCCCACCAGAATCTAAATGTCATTTTGTGCTGATCTACAGGAAATATATCAATCTGAAGATGACATTTCTAGCACAGTTTTTGATAATCTGATCGATATGCGGAGTCAGAAAATTTTCTTTAGGAAAAGATTTGTTCAGGTCTCAAAAATCAATACAGACTCGAATGGTACCCTGATTTTTGTTCACAGGGACAATGTTAGATACCCATTCCGTCAGGGGTATAGGATAAATAAATCCTACCTTCAGAAGTTTTTCTACTTCGGCTTTAGTAGACATAGCCTTTCGAGGATGGACTTGACGTAATTTCTGCCTGACAGGTCTGTCCGTGGGATAGGTTTTAATTTCATGAACCATAATAGACAAGTCTATCCCATGCATCTCTTCATAATTCTAAAAAACAATATATCAGAATTCTTCGAATAATTTTCTATATGCTTAAATTTCTTCCATCGAGCAGTTCTACCCTATGTGAACATGCTCAATGGTTCCAGGTTTGACTGATATGTCAAATGGGGTTTTTTTAGTAATGTTTCATAGATTTCCTTCGGATTCAATGATAATACATGCATTTGCATATGGGTGACAATATCAGTACTGATAAGTGATTCAAGGTCAAAACCCACCGAAGTGGCATTGGGAAGAAAATAAGATCGATGATGATGATCTTCCCATACATGCTCACTCTCACTCATGATCTCCATAATGGAATCATCCAAAGGAAAAGTCCGTGTGAGATAGTCTAGACTAGGAAGAGAGGGTTCTAACCAATAAGGCAGGTGGTAAGGATCTGAAGCAATCAGATGAAGTTCATCAATATGGTGATCAGAAATATATTGGATAGCATCGTACATTGCTTCATACAGGCCAAGGGAGGATGACTCAACAATTTCTTTTCCCTTGGTGCTATAGCCAATTGTGGAAATAATATTTATTATCACCAGTTCTGTACTAGAAGGGGATGACGAAAACACACCCATAAGGATTGAGTGTTTCAGCATACCTATCCCGATCGACTGATAAGGAGGAGGGGACTAACCTATCATAGGGATGTCATTCATCGTGGGGGTCATAACATCCAACGTACAATAGTCAAGTTGATCAATGGTATCAATCTTCGCCAAATGTGGAAATTGGAGAGTTCAAAATACTGTCAAAGCAACAGAGATAATAGCGTAAAATCAATTTCTCCCCAATAGAAGATTGTAATCTAACAGTGCATCAACTACTTCTACTTGAATGGAAATAGTCTTTCCCCCAAGCTCGACTGAAAGTGATGGAAATAGACCATGGTGCTAGAAATCTCATCCATCAAAATATTTTAAGGTAGTAGGAAACTTCATAACCTCAGGTGAAACAATGGCTCTCCAATAGGCTATAGAAAAGATTGAGGTCGAAGCTCCCTCATCCAGGACGGTCTGATGGACCTTTCTCCCAACTACTCTAGAGGCAATCTAAACTACGAGTTGGTGAGGTAATATAGATTTATAGTTCTCTATGTTGAAATGAATCAAGTTGGTATTGTCTGGGTCTAATGCCCCCAAAGCTGTTAGCAGGTTTTTACGATATGTTGGACAACTCTGGAGTACCTCAAGGGTAGACATCGTACAAGGTGCCTGAGCTAAATCTTCAACAACATTATAAAATTGTGCAGCTCCAACAATGGGATTGAAAACAGACTTCCTGAGCATAGCCTTAGGTGTTCATAAAATTAAATCAAGATTAGGTTTTTTGATCATGAGAGGGCCATTAGATGAAGACAGAGGAGAACTAGTAGAAGGAACTTCGTCGGAACAAGGATTTTTGTCCTTCTTCTCTACTGGATTTTCATATGAATTACTACAAGTATTCAAGTTGATGGTATTGGAAGACATCATTCTAATTTATTCCATGGAATTAGAGGTCCACTGATTAGACATGTGGTCTATCAGTTGTTGTTGAGAGGAAAAATGATCAGTAAGAACTGTTGGTGGGTGGTTACTCTTAAAAAATTTACTAATATAGTCACGGCGAGGGAATTATTTTTTGAAGTGATATCCACACAATAAGAAGGGATATTTGGCTTTCCTCTTCCCTTTATCATTCTCATTGGTCATTGGTTTAGGATTCTCCTGTTGGTTTCCAATTTTATTGTTTTTACCTTTTCTCTTTTTCTTGTTGTCGAGTGCCTATGAACTTTGAATAGCATTCAACTCATAGGAAACAGTAGGAGTTGAGGGAGCAGTGGTAGAATCATTTGGTTGCTTGGCAGGTTTTGCTATTGACGAGGGATGGACTGGACCAACCACTCCATCAACACAAGTTTCTGCTGGTGGCTTAGCAGGATCTATGCTGGGGTAAGGAGCTTGAGGAATTAAGTCATACACCATTTTGTATTGGGAATAGACCAAATCTAGATACTGAGTGCAACAGATAGCCTTCTCTTCAATAACAACACCTCCCATAGCCACATCTTGGGCGATAGGAGGAAAAAATGACTTAGTGAACGAATCAACTAGTAGTTGGTCTAGGATGGGAGCTATAATAAGTTGCCTCTACCTTCTCCATGCATGGATATGGTCTGATATGTGTGTGGGGGTATTCTGACGAAGTGAAGTTAAAAGATCCGTACCCATTTCGTAACAGATGGGTAGCTAAAAGTATGTAAGGAAAACAGTTTCCAGAGAGCTAAAATCCACAAATGAATGTTGTGGAACTTCAATGTACCACTTCGCAGCTATGTCAGTCAGTGTGCGCTAGAAGATCCTTAAACGAACAGAATCATCCATAAAGGAGTTCGAGGAACACCATAGATGGAATTTCAAAACATGGTTCTTGGGATCATCTCCCTGCTTTCCATCAAACTTGGGAATGTCTAATGGAAATTTTACTGGAATTGTGGGACATGAAGGGTTGTGTCAAATGGGATCATTAATCAACTTGGATAGATCAGGTAATTCCAAAGTTTCCAAGAAAGGTAATTGTTGATTAGGTTCCACATACTGGTAATATTGATAAGGAATATGTGTACTAGTAGGACCATAAGCTGACTGATATATAGCTTGTTTATTTGGTTGATTAGATGATGAACCTCTTGAATATCCCCCTAAAGGGGAGGGGTGCCTCCAGGAGGTGGACCTCCAGGTGTAGGTCCACCAGGCGGTGGTCCTCCGGAAGGTGGAACTCTAGGAAGTGGACCCCTAGAAGGTGGGCCTCCAGGTGGTGGACCCCCAGGTGGTGGACCCCTAGGTGGTGGACCCCTAGAAGGTGGGCCTCCAGGTGATGGGAATCTAGGTGGTGGCCCTCCAGGTGGTGGTCCTCCGTAAGGTGGACGTCCACCGAGTGGACCTCCTCCTAGTGGGACTCTAAAGGGTGGGCCACCATAAGGTGGTCCTCTGACACCTCTAGCAATAAGAATAGGAATTCCTCCCATTGTCAGCATGTAAGACTAGTTAGGTTTCCCCCATGGTGTAAACATGTTTCCAGGGTAAGGGATTCCAAAATACATATTTCCTGTAGATGTAGGTTGATAATTCATGTTTACTACAGGCAATTGATTTGCTGGGTAACCATAACCCCAAGAAGGTTGGTTGACTGCAGGTTGTACCCCTAAGGGTTGGCATGAACTCGATGGAGGGTTTACCATATTGGTGTGTATAGGAGGAACATACACTATGGATTTCCCTGCAGTAGAGGTCTATCTAGTACTAGTAACAACTACACTAACTGATAACGTAGGTCATGCTGGGGGTTGCCACCCGATGTTACAAGGTACTAACACCACTTGAGATGAGGGTTTCCCCCCAACTATAAAGGGTATGGGAGGACTAGCAATAGACCTAGGATTTAAAAATTTAGGGTTGGATGTTTTACCCCGGTCGCAAGGAGATAGGTGACAAGATGGAGCCTCATCAGAAACGGGAATATATCCATAAGGACATGGTTCTGTAAAATGGGGTAAAATAGCCGACATAGGTTCTTTATGAGGTACAGGGGTAGCCAAAACCCTTTCCATCCTCTCTTGAAAATTATGAGCTAGACTAAGTGACTCTTGAATTATCCTATATGCACCCTCTTTCAGAGGGGGTTTTTCAAAATAGGGTCTAATAACCCCAAACTAGGAAATGGATTGACCCATAGAAGTTCTCCAAAAAGGAGCATCAAGTCCAGAATCAGCTTCATTAATTACATCATTCTGACCTTCCATTAGAGAATGAAAAGAAGTGTCACCCGCACAATACTATTGGACCAAGGGAGTAACGTAAGAAGTGAATTTATCTCCACTTTCTACGACTGGATTTTCCCCCATATGGGAGTTAGTTGCAGCTCCTTGGTATGTTGCTTCCATTGGGCCTTCCCTTGTTGCAGGTCAAAAGTCAGGCGGTAAGCCCTGGTTTCTTTTTTATCATCTCAACTGAAACTCATCCATATCAAAAATGTCACTAAATCCTAACCTAGGGTTTCAAAACTAAGAAAAAATCACACAAATCCTTCTCCTACACAAGCTACAGGCCACAAGCAAACTTAAGTGATAGGATGAGCTCAAAATAGTCGGTCTCTCACCAGGATTTTCAAGAAGGTGCAACTCACGATATACTCATGGTACCTACGTAGTAATCTCCTTGAGTGTTGTTCTCATTGTATTGCTCCAAGAAAGATGACCAAAGGGTTTTTCTCAGTTGGACAAGGAATCCTAGTAGGGTCTCCTAATATATGCAAGGTACATGGGAGCTCAAATTTGTAGTAGTGTTGTCTAATACACAACCGTCCATGAGGGGCCTTCCGATATACAATTGCGTACATGAAGTACCTTTCTATATACCTCAAGGGTACGTGAAAGGTCGTTCAATATACCGATGGTACGTGGAAGAACTATGTGAGTCCCTAGTTGTAGTGCAGGAAAATAACGACAAATCCTACGTTTTATGACACCGAAACATGTCACTAACTTATCACTCAAATTTCTATACAATTTTAGACCTATAAATATCGTTATCTTTAACTTGAGCGATTAAGTGAATGCATGGAGTTCTGACATAAATGTAAAGTCATGTAAATATGAAATTCAAATTCGTTTCACATTACCATTCAAGATATGCCTACTTATGAGAAGGAGAGAGTATTTTTCTTTTCAATTTTCATTTCAAAACCAAAAATTTTCTCAAACAAATACACCAATTTTATTTTTTTTGAGAAAGAGAAACAAGAAACAAACTTCAAATTGATTTTGAAAGTAAGCAAAAATAGTGTAAGATCTCTTTTTCTAAGAAGAAAGACAAAAAACACTCAAAGGTATCATCAATACTTTTTTCAATTTTTTCTTTTAAAAACTAGAAAGATATAACTTAAAACCACTAAGATTTTTCTTTTGATGAGATCAGAATGTAAAAGAAAGAGATATGAATGCTGATGAGGCTAATCAAAGGTCCAATAGTTCGTCCCCAATAAAAAATATGAATAAAGTCTCAACAACAAAATTTCTTTTTTCAAAGCAAAAAGAAGTCCTTCACAAAATTTTATGAAAAATGAAAACAAGCAACCAATCAAGCAAGTCTTTCTTTTTAGATTTATCTAAAAATAAAATTGAAATATAACTAATTCTAAGCTCTCAAACAACTCTCCTTTCGAAAAATTCAAAACCAAGCATACAATCAAATGAAAAGATGAATCTATCCTAGCTCTTTGATTTTAACAAAATAATCCTTTTACCACATCCAATTTGAAATTCAAACAATCAGATATGTTTAACACAAACCCAGACACTCAGAACTAAAAGCAACTCAACTAAAATTTTTACAAAAAACTTTGTAAGAACAAGTATGGAAAATCCTACCTGGCACTGCTTCCAGAGGGTCACTGACAGAGCGGTTCTGCACGAGCACTGCTTACTAATTGTTGATCACGGTCGGTGGCACCACACTCTGCTAACTAAGTTCAAGAGGTGGCACCACTTATTTCCCACTATGCATGTGTAGTTCCCTGTAGATGTCCAAAATAAAGAAAATTGTGAAAAAGTAAAATTAGTCAATGTGAAAATGGCATTTAAATCATGAATTAACAGTAATTGAAAGTATATGAGAACAACGCAGATCTGAACATATCTGATGATACTAATCCAAAATCTCACTAGATTAGCTAGTGGATATGATTGAACTAATAAAGAACTGGGAGCTTGGATTTTAGACAAGTGTTTGAAACATTAAGGAAGATCAGATCAGTTGAAGCTCATCCCTAGTGGAGTCGCCATATTTGTAGCTAGGAATTTTGCACCTCCTACGGATAGGAGTTGTTCCTATAGCCTGAATGGTTTAGATCTAGAACAAATGCTACATAACAATATTGGAAGACATTCCCTAGAATGGGTGGAGATATGGAATCAAGTCTCTTTGATGTAATAGTATAGTTGTTTCCTGTAATGATGGTCCTTCATGGATGTACCTGCATAATCACAAGAAAACAACAAACATGATCAAATAGAACCAAAATATAATCCATTATTCTATATTGATGATTAAGGAATTCAATAATAAAGCATACAATAATGACACAATATATTTCATGGGAAAGGAACCAATTTTGCATTAGATAATAGAGAATAAGTTTACCACCTCTACCTTAGTGTCGATGTATTCCTTCACAAATCCAACATCTCATCCCCAATAGCTCCAACTTGCTCCATCAACCTCACTCTTCTAATTTAGGCCAGAATATCAAAGCAACAACATAACTTTACTCTCTCCTCAACCATGGAAAATGATCCTTCTTTTATAGGTTTGGGATGGATAGAGATGTGTTATCACTCCAGGAAACTCCTCTAGGTTGCAGCTCAAGGATGTCTGGTAACTTAAAATTTTTTATGGTTTTCTAAGTGGATCAAGTAAAGTGACCTACAGGACCTCACACTCTCAAGACATGCATGAAACTCAATTAGGGATAAGGCTTCTAACTACCACTGTTCAGAGGTTTGATAATATGGTGCAGAGATGGAGAACTTATCATGCTGGAAGATTCATACATAAAACAGATATATTTAAATGGCTAATCATAACAAGGGAAGTACTTATAATTCAAATCATCAATATGCCAGTAGGATGATATCTATCGACATCAATTAACCTGAATAAAACTGAATAATACATTCAAGCATAAGCACAAAATAGATAAGAAATGGAAGCTGAACATATGATAGCAAAAGAGCTTATATTAGGTCATGAGCAATATGAGAAGCTAACAATAGTAATGGTCTACAAGTCCCTGAAGTCGAACCCTTTCAATAACATAATTCTTAGGCTTTATAGCCTTTACAAAAATATTCATATCCTGAAAAAATTGGATCTGATTTACTAAAAATAGACAAAATAATTGTTTTTGCATAATTAGGTTAAAAAACCCTAATTTAACTACTAGTCTATCTAACTGTAGAACTCGTTCACTATTTGAACCCTCTGACAACTGAAGTGAGTACTAGGAATAAACTGCCACTGGTCTTCTGCTAGATAAGTCAATGTTTTACTAGACAATTTAGTGTTTGTGGCCCTTTCTTCCTTTATGCAACTGCAAAACTGAAGCATACCTTCTCTGATGTTGTTCTTCAGTGCCCTTCATCTTTATACTTCATCCCCAAGCTTCAGCTATGGTTTCGAGTGTGAGATGAGTGCTAGGGTTTGGCTTGGCTTACTTCATCTGTAGTCTCTGAAGCCTGATCATTCTGTACATCCTTATGTTGTCCTTCATGTATCTTTTGTTTAGTCTTTTTCGAAAGATATACCTTTCTCTCATCTCTAGGTAATAATTTTGCAGCTGCTTATTCCTATTGGTCAATATAGCATTGTTTTTCTTTATCTCTCTTTCTAAAATTTCCATTTCATACACTTGCCTTAGCAACTGATTTATCCTTTATGTCCTGGGCTTGCTGTAGGAAGCCTTCTCAGCTGGTTCATCTTGCTCTTTTGGTATAGGTGATGGGATTTCTTCATTCTCTGCTATAACCTGCAATGCTAGGTCAACAACTTCCTCTCTTTCCTCTTCTAAATATGAGTAGGGCAGGTTCAAAATGTTCCCACTATGTGCTGTGATTTCTTGGCCCTTTTCACTGAAATCTAGGTTTCTTTTGACCTTCTTGGTTTTAGAAGAGGAAGGAGGCTGTTCTACTATTGTTGGGGATATATCCCTTCTCTTCTTCTTTCCACTCCTTGGGGTGCTAGACTTTTTCAAAGGAGGCTTCCCCTTTTCTTCTAGCTGTAGGTATGTTTCAAAACCATTCCGAAATAAGAAATGTTCCCATGACATATTTCTCCTCTTCAGCAATTCTAGGATCAGGAGTTGGATAAGACTATGGTGAGACAATCTTCCGGAAATCTTAGTTGGCTGAGCCTTCACCTGGTGTGCCATTTTTTCCAGGCTCCTTTGTAAGTAGAAAGGTAAATTCAGTGGGCTCTTCCCTATGAAGTGGTTCATTAATTTGAAATGGTAAATCATGGACCTGTTGTATCTTCCTTCACAAGTTATATAGACCACAATGGCCTTCAGTAATTGCTTCCGCCTCTCTTCTAGCTAGGAAGATGGGACAATTTTCTTCCACACCACCCCTCTGTGTTCAGGCTTCAGATAAGATCTGAACTCCACATCCTTTGTAATGGTGGTTTTAAACCACTTCTCCCCAGTTGTAGGGATTTTAGTCACTTGTGAAATTAGGGTTTCATCTACCATAAATTCTTCCTTGCCTATGATTTCCTTGGAGCCATCGAAAGAGAGAGCAAATGCCTCAACCACCTACTGGTGTGAACCTTGAATTTTCTCACAAAATTTGTAGCAGACAGCATCTTTGAAGAACTCGTAGACTTCTAGATGTGCTTCCAGGTAGCTGATGTCTCCCAATTATTGACTAAGAGCAAGCCCTCCCTTCTTCATTCTGCTGAATGTGCTCCTGAGTGCCTACAAAAATTCAATTCAAGTTCTATGGAAGAGTTTTAGTAGGCTGACTTTTAGAGGTGGTTTTTAGTGGCGAGGATTCATACAATCGAAGGTGGAGTGTACTGGAGGATTCGAAACTGATTATGAGGGTTTTAACTACATGAGAAATGCTTGGGTGAGAGGATGATGACCTTTGGTGATATGTTCGATACCACTTGCCCAGTAATCATGTTTAATGCAAATTGAATACCCAGTGGAGATCTTCTGCAGTTTGTTGGGAAGATGGAGGGAAGAGTAGGGTTTCAAGTCACATCGATCCTCTTCAGCTAAACAATGACCTCCTCAATCATTTACTTACACCTTGATGTATTTTTCTTGTATTTTCGGTGGTTTATCTTGCCCTCTCATGATTTCTACTATGCTGGCAAGCCTTGATTTGATAGGCAGTTAACCGTTTCTTCTTTCGGCCTTTTCGGTGGTTAAGGGCCCCCAGGATTTTGTCTCCTAGCTTCCAAAATCTGAGCTTTTAGTGGCTAATGAACCACTGAGATGTTCACCTAAGCCACTGAAACATGATTTCCAAATGGTCTTGTAAAACTGGCTTTCGGTGGATTATAGTCTTTTCAGATCTCCTCTTTAACTACCGAAAGATAGGCCTTTCGGTGGCTAATGAACGATCAACTCTTTGTCCTAAGCCACTGAAACCATCTTTTTTCCCAACACATTTCACTTTCTTTCGGTGGTTAACACCCTCCTTCAATCGTTTTCTAATCTTCCGAAATCAACGCTTTTCAATGGCTAATAAGATATTACAAAGCCTCGCCTAAGCCGCCAAAAGTCCTTTTAACAAATAATCAATCGGGCCAGCTTTTGGTGGTTAACCCTGATCCTCTATTAAACTGTTAGCTGGTGAAACAAATATTTTTGATGGCTAATGAGCTGTTGAAAACCCTTCCTAAGCCACCGAAAGATAAAACTTTCAATTTTCTCAAATATAGAAAAACCAGAGACCCTCAATTTGTTAGTCACCTTTAAATATTTCATAACATGACTTGAATTCTTCATCCTATCAAAATAAATTTATATTGGGTGATAACATATGGCTCCTAGTTGGGGATGGGAACCTTCCTGTGATGTCTCAAGAACCCCAAACAAAAGTGCATTTCTTGGAAAACAACTAAAAAACTTAAAACTATCATCTACTATTCCATTGGGCATGGAGTTTATTTTGTAAGCAAAAACAACCTACTAAGTAATATTTTACAATAACAAGGCCTAGGAGCCTCAGATAAACTAGAGTTTCAGAAATCGCCCATTTATTGGGCCATCAAACACCTCCTCCCCTTCTAGATTTTGCAATTTGAAGGTGTTATTCTTCTGCATCTGAGCTATCAAAAAAGGGCCAATCCACAGAGAGTCAAACTTTCCATGTTTTCTCTTGTCCTACCTGACAGTATCCCACTTGAGGACCCAATCTCCAACTTGAAATTTGTCCACTTTTTCCCTTTTGTCAAACATGACCTTGATCGTTTGTTGATGAGATTTTGACTGTCCTATCACTTATTCCTTGACTTGCTGCAACTCAACCAAATCCATCATCCTCCTCACCATATCATTTGGTTCATCTTCCTCCTTCTGAAATATTTTTTCTACTGGCAGAATTAGTTGAATGGGAAAAATGGCCTTAGTACCATAAACTAATTTGAAAGGAGAAGTCCCTATAGATCTCTTATCTGTTACCCTATCATCCCGTAAAGAAAACTTTAGCTTAGAATCCCATCTTTTCTGATTTGTCTCCAATAGTTTTTTGATGATCCTGGCTAATCTTTTGTTGGATGACTCAGCCAGGCCATTGCCTTGAGGGTAATAAGATGTGGAATCCACCAGGTGAATGCCCATTGACTCAGACATGTTAACCAATGCCCCATATTTTAAAGCTGGTGCATTATCAGTAACTAACCTTACTGGGCATACAAACTTGATAAAGATATTCTCATATAAAAACTTCATGATGACCTGATGAGTTGCATTCCTGGTGGGTACTGCCTCTATCCACTTAGTGAAGTATTCTATGTCTACTAGGATCCATTTATGCTGACCACTGGATGAGGGATTTATTTCACCTATGGAATCCAGACCCCATTGCTGGAAAGGCCCATTCACTACAATAGGCCTGAGGGGCAAGGATCTGAGCTACTGCTTCCCTATAAATCTTTGGCACTGGTCACAGGCTCTCACAAAGGTACACACATCAGAAAAAAGGATAGGCCAATAATACCTAGCCCTAAGAATATTGTGGGTTGTGGTCTTCCAGTAATGATGGCCTCCACATGTGCTAGAATGAAAGTGATGCATGACCTAAACTGATTCTTCTTTATCTAGACACCTCAACAAAACACCAGACAGATCTTTCCAATACAGTTGTTTATCTATTACACAAAATTTGACAAAAATTAGTTTAAGAGCTCGTGCTTGATTTGGAGTGAGACCAAACTTCTAATTTTTGTAGGAAATTAATAACACCTGAGTACCACTCACATGAGGACAAGTTGTCAGCCACTTGTTGAATGCCATTCTGATCCTGAACTACTTCTGCTACTACTTCAGTTTGCAAATTTGATGAACTTACGCAAGTGAAGTTTATCCCCATTAGTTCACAATTTTCTTTAACCATGATTTTGGCTAGACCTTGGCCTCTTACTAGCTTGGTGGGATTTACCTCTATGTCAAACTCAATAAGCTTGGTAATTCATTTAGTTCTCTTTCCATGAATGTCAGGCTGAGTCAAAACATCCTTTACAACAGCTGAAGGGACATATGCAAGGACTTTTGCATGTAGAATGTAAATCCTAAAAGTTTTCAATGACTTGATGAGAGCATAAGCCTGCTTCTCAATGGGATCATACTTCAATTCAACATCCCTCAATGTCTTGTTGATGAATGCAATTGGATGATCGAGACCTTCATCATATTTTTGTAATAGCACAGTTTCCACTGTGTCATAGGATGCAAAGGAGAAGATGTAAAAACTCTTGGTATAGTATGGACTAATCAGGGTGGGGGCTTCCATGATAGCCTTCTTGATTTCTTCAAAAGAGCTTCTTTCCTGGTCAGTCCATTTGATTTCTGCATCCTTTTTCAACATAGATGTTATGTTCTTTACCAACTCAGAAAAGTTAGGGATGAACCTCCTGACAAAATTTATCTTACCCAAAAAGGACTAAATATCCCTTTTTGACCTAGGTATGGACAACTTCTACATTGCTTCAACCCTAATTGGATCAGTCTTCACACCTTCAGCTGAGACTATGTGACCTAGGAGTTTCCCCTTACTGAGTGCAAATTGGGATTTCTAAGGGTTGAGTGATATCCCAAACCTCCTACATTTCAGAAATACCCTCCTCAAGTGCTGCAAATGTTCATGATGGCTGTGAGAGTGAACAGTGAGGTCATCCAGGTATATAAGCACAAATTTATCTTTCAATCCTACAAAATATAGGTCCATGGCTCTCTAAAAAGTTTCCCCAGCATTCATCAGTCCAAAAGTCATTTTGGCATACATGAAAGTGCCCTAGGGAGTGGTAAAAGAAGTCTTCTCTTGGTCATCAGGATGCACAACAACTTGGTTGTATCCAGAGAAACCATCCAGGAATGACATGACACTAGCCCCTGAGACTCTTTGCAACAGGTGTTCCATCTTGGGTAGTATATATTTGTCCTTTTTGGAGCACTTTTTTAGATTTTTGAAATCCACACATAACCTAATCTCCCTATTCTTCTTCCTTACCAACACTAAGTTTGCAAGCCACTTGGAATACCTGAGGGTAATTGTGATTTTGGCTTTAAGGAGCTTATGGATTTCTTTTTCAATTACAGGTAGTAGAAGAGGACTAATGGATCTTAGCGTCTATTTGAAAGGGATGGTGTCCTTCTCCAAGGGAATCCTGTGTTGGATGATATTGGTGTCATAGGTTTTCAAGTAACTGCACTCCGAGGCAAAGATATCAGCAAATTCTTTTATCAGGCCACAAAATTTGGACCTTTGATCAGCACTCAACTTAGTGGACATATTTATAAGTTTTGGGTGGCTTTAGCTACCTATGTTTTGCTCTTGGACAACAAGGTCTTGATCCTCTTTGGAAGGCTTGAGAGGGATATCATTATGATCAAAAATCTATTCTAGGGGTACCAGACCCCGAGGTATATAATTACTGGCTAATTGAACAATATTCTGATCAGCTACTTTATCTTTCAACTTGAGCTGTTGGGATTCTTCCATGTTTAGGTTTTCTTGATATATATGCATATCATAGAATTTATCTACTAGCTGGAGGAATTTACTAAGATCATCATCATTCTCAAACACCTTCCAAAATTTCACATTATTTGGCAGGGAAGGTCTGTACTTGACTTGAATATCATAGCTGAGCCTGGGAGGTAAAGGAGGAACAAACAGACTCGCAGAGACAGCAAGGGAATCAACCAAGTGATTCGTATCCCTAGGTATATATGGCAGTTCAAAAAACATAAAGGAGTCTCTGAGTTTCCATACCTCATCCCTGTAAACCTTTAGTCTGACATTTTTTGCTTGAAAGGTGTTGTTGACCTACTGTATAATAAGGTCTGCATCTCCAAATATTTTCATGCACATGATCCCCATTTCCATGGAATCTCTCACTCCTAATAGCAAGGATTCATATTCTGCTATATTGTTAGTGGTTTTAAAATTGAGCTTATAAGACAGGTGAATATTCTCTTTGGATGGAGAGATCAATACTACACCTACACCTACTGAGTTCTGAGTGCTAGCCCCATCAAAATACATGTTCTAGATTGATGTGGTCACTTCTTCGGGATGCTGACAGGTGGGCTTAGTAAGTTGGACTGGTGTTTGCTAAGAATCATCTATTTGCAGAATGCATGACCCAAAATCTATGTCTACTGCATAGATGGGGTGGTTCACTGAATTCTTTTCATTGCTTATGATGTAGGAAAGTTGATTCTCTCTGTAATGCCTCTTAGTTTCCCCTCCAAACATTAGGATTGTAGCATATGTAAGGTGCATCTAAAGGGTGCCACCTAGCCTTTTACTCCATGATCAAGATAGTAAAGTACCAAACTTAGGAGGGATATTAGCCACTACAATGTCCATCACAATGCTTTTTGAGGGTAGATGAGATAGGTTTACAACAAGGTCTTTGATGAGGCCCAAGAAATTGACCTTTCTGGAGTCAAAGGAGAACAGATCATGGTATGGTTTTGTAATGTTGATGCCAAGCTCATCCATCACATCTTTTGGCATTAGGTTATGGGAAGCTCCTGAGTCCAACAAACAATTATGAAGGACTTTATCATGGATATTCAAAGATATGTAGAAAGGTGGGAAAGAATCATTTAGCTCTTCAATCATAGGGCCTAGGGTTACAATAGGTTTATCATCTTGTAGTTGACAAAGTTAGTATCTATATGTATCTTCGGTTGAAGGGACTTCAGTATTGAAGATTTGAATGCATAATATTTCATTAGCTCTATTAATGGGAAAGGGATCTTCAATTTATGAATCTCTGGCTCAAGGTTGAAAGAATAATGCAGTTTATCAAGAAACCTTACCTCTTGTACTGGAGCTTTGAGTTGGACAAGATCAGAGTTTGCTGAATGTACTAGTTTTTGCAACTGTTTGGGAATGATAGCCATTTTCTTTGGTAGAACAGTAACCTTTTTAGCTGGTGCAGTAGGCTTCTTTGCATGAACAACATTCTTCTTAGGGGCAGCAACCAGCCTAGACCTCAAATTATAACCTCCTTGACCATCTGCCTGACATACTGCTTCTTTATTGATATGCTCATCAATTAGGGCTTCCTCATATTCTTCCTGTGTCAAAAAAGAATAGTCAATGTCATACTCCATGCATTTGATGTTGTCTTCAGCCTCTCCTTCTTCCTGAATGAACTTTGGTTCTTCTTCTAGTACAACATTCTAAAAGGGAGCTATAATTCTCTGATATTCAACTTGATTCCTTTCCCTTCTGAGGATCTAGACTGGGGGGTTGCCTTTTCTATAAGGGCCAAAATTTGGGTTTCAGGGAACAAACTCACTTGGCCCTTTACCCCTCACAGGTACCTGCCCTCGATCCTTTCGCTTAGAAATTTCAGCAGTAAAATTATCTAACAGTTTGGCCATTTTGTCAATCTTGTTCTCTGATGAAGAATCCCCAAGTGGTTCTGTGGGCTATTTCTTCCTATCTATCTTTCCTTTGACCTTCTAAGATGACACAATGTTATATTCTACCTCTAGGGAAGCATCCTACATGAGTGATCGGGAGGCAAACCTCCTCTCTCTGAGAAGCAGGCAGAAATCAGAGTCAAAGGAATTTTCATAAGTGATTATGGCCGAGGTATCAATGGGCTTGATCTCAGTGGGGATCTTGCTGTAATATTGTTAAACCTCTTGGTGAAGTTGGAGACAGACTCCCAATTCTCTCTTTTCAAGTTGCTAAACTCGGTGATATAATAGAGGTGGTATCTCCTCTCTCCCCATTTCTTTAAAAAGATGTCATCTAGGGCTTCAATGCATGCTACTGATCCAGCAGGTAGTTATTTGAACCATTTCCTAGCCTAACCATCTAGGATTTGCATAAAAACCCTAGTCCACACATCTTCATGTTCTATATTTATGTTCTCAGCATAACTATAGAATGCCTCTAGATGTTCTTCAGCTGTGAAATATTCCTCTCCTATAAATTTAGGAAAGTATTTGAGATAGTCCCTAGTGGACATGGTCGAGAGGGGGTTAGGTAAATTCAGGGGGGGCATACCTAGCTACCAGGATCCTTTACATTTTGGTCAGAGGGGAAGCCATGTTGGAAATGTGAATGGAAAGGGTGTAAGAAGGTACTATTGATGTAGGTGGTAGCTGAAAGAGTGCTGGTGGTAAACTTATCCCAGTGGAGTCACTAGGGATTGGATCTTCATAAGAAGCAATGCTTGAAGATACCCAAACCCTAAATTTTTTTGATGTATCTATAAATTCTTGAGAATTAAATGTTTCAGCAAAAGAAATAATAGCAGGAATATTTCTTGAAATACCTGATGTAGCTTCCTTTGCATCACTGCTGGTCTGCCTTAGTGAAGCCCTAGATCTTCTCAGAATCTCTTCTGGATCTGAAATAGGTGTTACTGGTGGCCCTTCAGGGTTTTCTCTGGTACTTGGTATTCTTGAAGCCACCTTATTTCAATGGAGTTGCCATATAGATGATTACAACCAGAATAGGGTCCAAACTTTGTCTATCATCAAAGTAGGATCTATGTCGTCTCACAGGGAAGCTGAGCTTCAATCTCCTCTCCCTGGAAACGACGCCAATTTGTTATCACTCCAGGAAACTCCTCTAGGTTGCAGCTCGAGGATGTCTGGTAACTTAAATGTTTTTATGGTTTTCTAAGTGGATCAAGTCAGGTGACCTACAAGATCTCACACTCTCAAGACATGCATGAAACTCAATCAGGGATAAGGCTTTTAACTACCACTATTCAGAGGTTTGATAATATGGTGCAGAGATGGAGAACTTATCATGTTGGTAGATTCATACATAAAACATATATATATATATATATATATATATATATATATATATATATATAACTGGCTAATCATAACAAGGAAAGTACCTATAATTCAAATCATCAATATGCCAATAGGATGACAACTATCAAACATCAATTAACCTGAATAAACCTAAATAACACATTCAAGCATAAGCACAGAATAGACAAGAAATGGAAGTTGAACATATGATAGCAACAGAGCTTATATTAGGTCATGAGCAATATGAGAAGCTTGACAATAGTAATGGTATACAAGTCCCCAAATTTGAACCCTTTCAATAACATAAGTCTTAGGCTTTATAGCCTTTACAAAAATATTCAGATCCTAAAAAATTGGATCTGATTTACTAAAAATAGACAAAATAATTGTTTTTGCAGAATTAGGTCAAAAGACCCTAATTTAACTACTAGTCTATCTAACTATAGAACTCGTTCACTATTTGAACCCTCTGATAACTTAAGTGAGTACTAGGAATAAACTGCCAGTGGTCCTCTGCTAGATAAGTCACTGCTTTACTAGATAGTTTAGTGTTTGTGACCCTTTCTTCCTTTATGCAACTACAAAACTAAAGCATACCTTCTCTGATGTTGTTCTTCAATGCCCTTCATCTTTATACTTCATCCCTAAGCTATTTATGTTTTCCCAAAACCGGTCCTTCATGCCAAAATTTGATCCTGTGCCTCTTTCTACTTTTGATGGTTAAGAGATCAAAATGTCGGGTCTGTTAGCTACCAAAAGCACTACTTTTGGTGGCTAATGAACTGCCTCAGCGTCTGCCTAAGCCACTGAAATCCCTGTTCTGCAAAAATTCTTAAGCTACCTCCAAAATTAATTAAGTTATGTTTGCTTATCTTTTTATTCAGCAATCTCCATGTTAGGAAGGTTAGCAACAGCCTGGCTTGATTCTGGATGCTGAAGGCTGATTGCAGCTTCAACTAGGTTTCCAGTGTGAGATGAGTGCTAGGGTTTGGCTTGGCATCCTTCATCTATAGCCTCTGAATCCTGATCATTCTATACAGCCTTGTGTTGTTCTTCATGTATCTTTTGTTTAGTCTTTTTAGAAAGATATAACTTTCTCTCATCTCTAGGTAAGAATTGTGCAGCTGCTTATTCCTCTTGGTCAATATAGCATTGTTTTTATTTATCTCTCTTTCTAAAATTTCCATTTCATACACTTGCCTCAACAACTGATTTATCCTTTATGTCCTAGGCTTGCTAGAGGAAGACTTCTCTGCTGGTTCATCTTGCTCTTTTGGTGTACGTGATGGGAGTTCTTCATTCTCTGCTATAACCTGTACTAATAGGTCAGCAGCTTCCTCTCTTTCCTCTTCTGAATCTAAGTAGGGTAGGTTCAAAATGTTCCCACTATGTGCTGTGATTTTCTGGCCCTTTTCACTAAAATATAGGTTTCTTTTGACCTCCTTGGTTTTAGAAAAGGAAGGAGGCTGTTCTGCTGTTGTTGGGGATATAGCCCTTCTCTTCCTCTTTCCACTCCTTGGGGTGTTAGACTTTTTCAAAGGAGACTTCCCCTTTTCTTATGGCTATAGGCCTATTTCAAAACCATTCCAAAACAAGAAATGTGCCCATGCCATATTTCTCCTCTTCAGCAATTCTTGGATCAGGAGTTGAATAAGACCACGGTGAGACAATCTTTCAACAATCTTAGTTGGCTGAGCCTTTACCTGGTGTGCCATTTTTGCCAGGATCATGTGTAAGTAGAAAGGTAAATTTAGTGGTCTCTTTCCTATGAAGTGGTTCATTAATTTGAAATGATAAATCATGGCCCTTTTCTATATTCCTTCACAAGTTATATAGACCACAATGGTCTTCAGTAATTGTTGCCGCCTCTCTTCTAGCCAAGAAGATGGGACACTTTTCTTCCACACCACCCCTCTGTGTTCAGGCTTCAGATAAGATATGAACTCCACATCCTTTGTAATGGTGGTTTTAAACCACTTATCCCCAGTTCTAGGGAGTTCAGTCACTTCTACAATTAGGGTTTCATCTACCATGAATTCTTCCTTGCTTATTATTGCCTTGGATCCATCGAAAGAGAGAGCAAACTCCATAGCCACCTGCTGGTGTGAACCTTGAATTTTCTCACAAAATTTGTAGCAGCCAACATCTTTGAAGAACTGGAAGACTTCTATATGTGCTTCCAGGTAGCTGATGTCTCCCAAGTCTTTCCTGAGAACAGGCTCTCCCTTCTTCATTCTGCTGAATGTGCTCTTGAGTTCCTGCAAAAATTCAATTCAGGTTCTGTGGAAGAGTTTTAGCATGTTGACTTTCAGAGGTGGTTTTTAGTGGTGAGGATTCATACCATCAAAGGTGGAGTGTATTGGAGGATTGGGAACTGATTATTAGGGTTTTAACTGCATGAGAAATTTTTTGGTGAGAGGAGGATGGCCTTTGGTGATATTTTCAAGACCACTTGCCCAACAATCATGTTTAATGCTAACTGGATACCCAGTGGAGATCTTCTGCAGTTCGTTGGACAAATGGAGGGAAGAGTAGGGTTTCAAGTCACATCGATCCTCATCCACTAAACAAAGACCTCCTCAATTATTTACTTATGCCTTGATGCAATTTTCCTATCTTTTCGGTGGTATATGGTGCCCTCTCACGGTTTCTACTATGCTGACGATCCTTGATTTGATAGGAAGTTAAGTGTTTCTTCTTTCATCATTTTCGGCGGTTAAGGGCCCCCGGGATTTTGTTTGCTAGTTTCCAAAAGATGAGCTTTTAGTGGCTAATGAACCACTGACCTATTCGCCTAAGCCACCGAAACGTGATTTCCAAACAGTCTTGTAAAACTAGCTTTCGGTGGATTATAGTCTCTTCGGATATCCTCTTTAACTACCGAAAGACAGGCCTTTCAGTGGCTAATGAACCATCAACGCTTTTTCCTAAGCCACCGAAACAACCTTTTTTCCCAACCCATTTCACTTGCTTTCAGTGGTTAATTCCCTCCTTCAATCGTTCGCTAAGATGCCGAAACCAATGCTTTTCGGTGGCTAATGAGTTGTTTCAAAGCCTCACCTAAGCCATCGAAATTCCTTTTAACAAATAATCGATCAGGCCAAATTTTGGTGGTTAACCCTAATCCTGCATTAAACTATTAGCTGGCAAAACAAATCTTTTCGATGGCTAATGAGCTATTGAAAAACCTGCCTAAGCCACCGAAAGCTAAATATTTCAATTTTCTCAAATATATAAAAACCAGAGGCCCTCAATTTGTTAGTCACCTTTAAATATTTCATAACATGACTTGAATTCTTCATCCTATCAAAATAAATTTATTTTGAGAGATAACAAGATGGTTGATAAATTTGTGGATGAGGTGGAAGGGATATCCTAAAAGGATGGATCTCTAGTCTAGGTAGCCATAGGAGGTAGGAATGAGGTTACCACGAAGCTCTCTTTGAGAAGTTTCGTGAAGACTTCTCTTTTTCACTTTTTACCAAGGGCACCGCTTCTCCTCCACTATAACAGAGTGGTGCTAGGGTAGAACCTCCCATTGTATAGAAGCCATAAGTAGTGGCACCGCTTACTATCAAGAGAGAGTAACCGTTACCTGAGTTTCATGAAGGAGGTAACACGCCTTGCTAACTAGTCAAAGGCGGTGCTAAACTTATGCTTGTAAAACTATAAGCAATGAGGAAAAAATAGTATTTCACTTCATATTTTTGGATCTGAGGGCTAATCTGATGTTTGGGTTCTCTGCACATGGTGGTGACGGGATTTAGGTATAAAAAAGGGGGAGAGGAAGAAGAAGATCCAATGGACCATCACATTCATCACTTTGATGATATTAATGTTGAGATATATCTCACTGCAGAGGAGCATAACATGTTTGCTCATGATGATGAAAGTACTATTTTTCAATGACAAATTCAAAGAAGTATCTCAGAGGATATCAGAATGCCATTGATGATGTTCAAATAAAATTAAAGTTTAGAAGTAGAGATTTAGTGATAAATAAAGTAAGGCCAAACCGAAATCATCCTTTTGCTAGTAAACAAAATCAAGAAAAATAAAAAGGAAAAGGAAATGAAACAGAAAAGGATACCACTGTACATAAAAATTCTGAGAACAAAGAACAAAAGTCAAAAGAAAACAAGCAGTTAGTACCGATTGATGTAGAAAATCCAATTTCATCCTTCAATTTACAGATTGAATTGTCAAAAATTAAGATCTCCATTCACTTTAATGAACTATTGAGGAATAATGAATACAAGGAAACAATTACAAAAAATGGTTAAAAATCAAGGTGAAAATCAACCAGACATCTTAGAAGTGATAAAAGATTACCTCACTATTTTCCTTGGGCCCAAAATTGAAGAAACAGAAGATGGGGATGTTCCTCCTTTTTGAGTCTCAATGTATATGATATGATATTACACAATACTTTGTTATATTCTGGTGCATCTCATAATCTTATTCCTAATGTGGTGGTGGATAGTTTGGGGTTAGAGATTACTAGTCCTTACAAATACATGTATTCTTTTTATTCTAGAAAAGTGAGATGTTTGGGATTAATAAAGGACATGGTAGTGACCCTTACACAGATTCCAGCAAAAATTGTTGTTATGGATGTCATGGGAGATGATATTCCTCCCAAGTTTGGCATGTTGTTGTCAAGATCTTGCACATCAAACTTAAAGGGAACTTTGCAAATGGACATGACATATTCTACGATTCCTTTATTTGGAGAGAACAAGAGGTTGTATAGAGAGAAGAGATTGGCTTATGTAGTTAGCAGCAGAGATAAACCTGAAAACCATCCTATTTATGTGATTGATACTGACCTAGGATATTCAATATTTTTCAATGATGGCCCTCAAACAGATCATGATATTCCTGTACAAATAGATTTTAAAGAATATATAGATTTTGGAAAAAGACAAGAGGATTTAGACAAGAAGAAGAATGAAGAAGGTTTATGGACTATGTACTTTGATGGGTCTATAAATAAAATTGGTACTAGTTCTAGTGTGTTCATAATTTCTCCAATTAGATATTTCAAGTCTCTATCATATAAATTGAATTTTGAATGTACAAATAACGTGGCTGAGTATGAGGTTTTTCTACTTGGTTTAAATGCTTTAAAGGAGATGGGAGAAAAAAGAGTAGAGGTGTTTGGGGATTATGAGCTTGTGGTAACCCAAGTGAATGATAGTTATCAAACAAAGCATCCTAGGATAACGGATTATAGAAATCAGGTATGGGATATGTTTGGTAATTACTTTACGAAACACAAAATCAGATTAATTCCCAGAAGAGCGAATGGAGTGGTCAATTCTTTGGTTGTGGGTACTGGTAAATTCAAAACTGCCATCCATTCTCTGAAAATGTACAAAATTAAAATTGGAAATAGACCTTCCATACCATACAATTCCAAGTATTGGCAAGTTTTTTATGACGATCTGCAAATAAAAAGGTTTTTGGAAACGTCTGATGAATTTGTAAATACCCAGATTGACACAAAAAATCTAAATTTAGAGAGATTCCAAGATGATGAACAAAATGAAGATGAATAAGCTGAAAATAAAAAGTTGAAAAATATGCTAGGGGGGGGGGAAGACATAATCGAGTTGAAGAGAAATTTTATCCCAAGAGTTTTGATTCCCTTAGAGAAAATTTTTGACCAAAATCATGTTGTGAAAGATCCAAAAGTGAAACCTGTTGATAATTCTTTCAAGGAAAAAAATATAGGTACTTAAGAAACTCCACGAATTGTAAAATTGTCAAAGAATTTGTATGCTAAAGAAAAAAAAGAATATATCAAATTGATGAAGAAATACAATGATGTGTTTTCTTGGATTTATGAGGATCTCAAAGGGTATGATACCTCCATCATACAACATACCATTCCAATAAAGCCTAGTGAAAAACCTTTCTGACAAAAATTAAGAAGAATAAATCCAATGTTCTTTCCTGTCACAGAGAAAGAGATTAAAAAATTATTGTTAGTCTCATGTTTTCAAAATGAGTGGCTAATTTAGTACCTGTTAGGAAGAAAAATGGTGAAATTAAACTCTGTGTAGATTTCAGAAATCTTAATAAAGTCTCATTGAAGGATAACTACCCATTACCAGAAATGGACCATATTCTGCAAAAGGTGGTAGGATCTGAAAGGATTTCTACTATGGATGGTTTCTTAGGCTATAACCAGTTCAAGGTATTTCCTGAGGACCAAGAAAATATTGCATTTACAACACCATGGGGTACATTCATGTATGCCAAAATTCCCTTTGGTCTGATGAATGCAGGGGCTACTTTTCAACGTGCTATGGACATTGCTTTTGTAGTGGAAAATTACAAATTTGTGGTAGTTTATAAGGATGATATCACTCTGTATTCTAGATCTGACAGGGAACATATCAAGCATTTCGAGAAATTATTTTTCTGAAATACAAGAAATATGGCATATCATTAAAACCCATAAAATTTAATTTTGCATTGGAGGAAGGTAAATTGCTATAAAAATAGGATGGTATAAAAATAGATACAGAAAGAGTTGGTGCAATTATAAAGGTTGAGGATCCAAGGATGAAAAAGGAAGTTAGTCATTCATTGGTCAGGTAAATTTCCTGAGGAATTTTATTCCCAGTTTTGCTGAAATATTGAGGAATATTACCAATATGCTGAAGAAGGAGAACAAGATAAAGTGGATAGTAGATGCAAGGAAATATTTTAGAGATAATAAATAGGCCATTATAGAAGCTCCAGTTTTGGTAAGTCCAGATTTCAATAAAGATTCCCTAATTTTTTCTTATGCCTCAAAACATACTATTTCTGGAGTTTTGTTATAGAAGAAAAATTAGAATGTTGAACATCCCATAGCTTTCTTCAGCAAGGTATTAAGGGATGGAGAATTGAAATATGATATCATGAAAAAGTAGGCAAATGACCTAGTAAAATATTTGAAAGATTTCATGGTGTATATTCTTCCCTCACATATTATTTCCTATGTTCCAATTAATGTGGTGAAGAGTATTCCTACATAGCCATATCCAAAAGGGAAAAGAGAAAATTGGATTGGTATGCTATTGGAATACGATATTGAAATAAAGCTTACGAAGTTGATTAAAGGACAAGGAATCGCAAAACTGATGACAGACTCTAATTGTGAACCCTTACAAATTAATTTTTTGACCAGTCGCTCAAATCAGCTTGATATAGCGGTACAAGTAATGCCTGATTTTTCTATAACTCCTTGGTACTCTGATGTTGTGTATGTTTTACAGAATCTACAAACTCATGTAGGGTTAATCAAAACAAGGGCAAGATCTGTGAAGTTGAAAGCTGCCAAGTTTTGTGTCTTGAATCAATACATGTATTGGAAAGATACTGGTGGTGTGATACTAAATTTCCTTTTGGAGAATGGAGCCCAAAAGAGTATGAAGGAATTTCACAAAGGATATTGTGGTGGGAATCACTCATGGAAAGTGACAGACAATAAATTTTTGAGAGATGATTTTTACTTGCCCTAATTGTTTTATGATGTTTATAAGGAGACCACTACATGCCACCAATGCCGGATTTTTTATGGTAAGAGGAAACTTGTCCCACTTCCTCTTAACCCAATATCGATAGAAGCACCTTTTTCAGTAGTGGGGATTAGATTTTATTGGAGAAATTAATCCCAATTCCTCAGGGCAGCATAGATGGATTTTAACGACAGCTGACTACTTCAACAAGTGGATTGAAGCAATACCCACAAGGAGAGCTATAGATGTAGTGATCATGGATTTTACTGAGAACAATATTTTGGATAGGTTTGGTTGTCGTCCTAGGAGGATTGTGACTGATAATGTAGTTGGTTTCAAATATAATAAGATGATCGGTTTTTTTACAAGTATCATATTATTCTTAATTATTCTACTGCTTACTATCCACAAGGTAATAGACTAGCAGACTCTTCTGATAAAAGCATGGTAAGAATAAGCAAGAAATTGTTAGAAGAAAAAAAAAGGGCTTGGCATACAAAGTTGAAATATGCTTTGTGGGATGACATAATCAACACAAAAAGGGAGATTGGAATGTCAGCATTTCAATTAGTAAATGGATTTGAAGTTGTTTTTCTAGCATCGTTGGGAGTGTCAGTCATGAAATTGTTGCAGGAGCAGGAGGATGAACCTAATCATATGCAAAGAAGGATAAATCAAATCATTGAACTAAATGAGATGAGGGAAAAGTCCTATGATAAAGTAAAAATACACCAAGAAAAGATGAAGAACACTTTTGATAGGAAGGTCAAGGAAGAACAATTCCATATTGATGATTTGGTTTTGAAATGGGATGCTCATAGGGAAGACAAGCATGGTAAGTTTTATCACATGTGGGTAGGTCCATATATCATTGCAGCATACAAAGGTGAAAATTCATTCATTCTACAGCATTAGGATGGGTCTCAGCTAAAAGGAGGCCCACTCAATGGAATATATTTAAAGCATTACCTGTCATGAGGAAAGGAGGTAATTTTTGTACTATAGATGTATATTTCTCTTTACTTTTTCAGTACATATGGTGAGCCAAAGGATTTGAAACTCGTAGAGAAGGACCTAAGATCTGGAGGAATAACGATGTTTCTTTAATTCTTCATTTTTATTTTTATAAATACAGAAAAACAAAAACATAAGTTAAAAGTGTGAAAGGATTGGGAACATCCCAATCGACCAGGAACTGGTCTACGGGGTTCTTTGCTACATCGCAGGGAGGATAGCATCCCCAGTTCAAGCCAGATGTTAGCACTATTTTGAGATAAGTAGTTGGAGGGGGTTACGACAACAAAAAAAAGAGGAAGGCCTGAAATATTTCTATATCATATGACCTTGAAGGGTATTGATGGGTTTCCAGATATTTTAGGAGGTTTGTTCATTACTTTGAAATGCAATATCATTGAATATCCTAAAATTTTAACCTTGTAAATATGAGTGAATAAGAGAATATGCTCGAGGTTATATGGTGATAGGAATGAAGGGCTTAGATGCACAATGCATAAAATCAAAGGCTGCAGATGATTTCGCCAAGAAATGATGCATGGTTTAAAAGAAATTTGACATTGGTGGAAGGAGGTTGATTTGCAGGAAAGATCATTGGTTGGATGGAAAGGTGGAAGAAGATCGATGGAGGATAAAGATTTCTCTAAGAGGAATAGCGAGGAGAAACAAATGGACCATAAATGAAAACTTTGGTACACCACTCATATTTCAATGGATGAGATTTGATGGTGTTCGAGATAACTAGTGAGATTGGATTTCGCAATCCTAACATGCACGAACATTTCAAATTTCCAACTTTGCAAAATCCTGTAAGAGTTGCATATTTCAATGGTTCAGTTCTGATGATGCAGAATATATATGGTTGATATGAATTTTGCAATGGAAACATGAATGGGTTATGTAGATTTTTCAATCTACAAAATCCCATAGGAACCGCATATTCCAACGACTAAGATCTTGAACGGAATAGATCTACAGTGGGTATGCATTTCACAGCCACAACATGCACGAAAGAATAAAATTTTTGGGGATGTGAAATCCTCTAGGCCCCACACAATTTAATGTTGGGTATTTGGGTGGATTTCTAATCCACGGTCCAAGATGATTTTTCAACAATAACAAGAAACGGATAAATCATGATGGTGGATTGCAAAATTCGGTAGGAGTTGCATCATTGGATGGTTGAGATGCGAGTAAGATTGAAATATACAGCTGAGGATTATTTCATACTTTTAAGATGCGAGGAGGACTAGAGTGGTGGAGGCTTCAGAATAAATTTAAAAGAAAGACAAAATAAAGGGTGTGGATCTAAGCAAGAGTATATCTGCGACCAGAAGTGATTTCGCAAGATGAAGGTGTGAGGAAGAAGAAAATCAGTAAACCTGTGAAATGGAGATAAAGGGTGGATGAAATGAATGGTGTTGATTTGATCATGAAAAAATATACAGCTCAAAACTGTTTTGCAAGTAAAACATGCTCACTTTGAGTATGGAAAAAAATATGCAAAATTGGTTAAAATAAATGAAGATCAACGGCTTAGAAAAGGCAGTATCCAGATCAATGGTTACAATTCAATTTCAAATTGTGACCTGCAGGAAGAATAAGTGAAGTAACGTTGTAATGGAGGAAAATATTGGATTAAGATGGAAAAGGGATCGACAGTGCAAAATGAATCATGCATGATGGAAGGATGAGAGTTGAATATATTGCAAAAGATGCAAGATTGATAAGAATATAAAGAATTATAAAAATATCTTGCACGTGAAATCGGGGTATTATTTTATTCTCCTGCATCGAAGAGTGAAAGATAAAAATAGTGTGGAAGTATCCAACTCATATAGATTCCTTTGACCACTTTTCAATACACCAAGTAGGACTTTGTCTCTTCTAAAACTATATAAAATGGCTCAAGTTGAAAATGTAGAGGTCCAGAACCTAGAATACCATAAAGTTGAAGAGTTGTTTGAAGATAGATATGCATAAGTTTTTGACATTATTATGTTAAATGGACCAATTGATACTATTAAGCAGAAGCTAAAATTTCTTAAGGACCAAGGAACCGATATTCATAATGTTTACCATTCTTACTTCCACTTTTTCACTACTGACCAAACCTTGAACTTCCTAGAATTTGTTGATTGGTGTGCCGACAATTGTTCTCTTTCTGAAAGAGTGATAATGGACATTACCAACTCCAAAATCCTTTCGTACATGTCCTGTTAATTCTCTGGTTATTAGAAAAAACCTATTAGTCCCTGATTAATTCACCCTCAAGTCTAAGGATTACAATGAGGAGTCCATAGTTTAATGCTTTTGAGAGTCTGTATTAGAGAAGAAACAATAATATTTCAAGAAGTGTTTCAAGCCAGATGTCGATCTATTAGACCAACCATTTCCAGTTGATGTTGACCATTTTAATGAACAAACCCAGTGCATTGTAACCCTATTGAGTCAGTTTGTAGGTTTAGAAACATGGCAAGTATATCATTGATCCCCTTATGTGTCTATTGTTTATCCTAAGTACTTGTCCACTTGATTTTTGAAGAGTCCAATCAATTAGCATAGGTTGTATGCCTTAAATTTGATGAATTATTAGCTGAGAACATTCATTCTCAATTAGTGGATTTCCACAAGACCAAGGCTTTCAGATTTCAGTATTACTTAGTGAAAATGTTTCTTTCATTTAATGAGGAAAATATGTAGCTTCCAAAGGTGGTACTTACTGAGGAAATGAATAGAGATTACACTAATTTTATGAAATTCCTCATGTCAAAAGTGTATATTGTTATTTTTCAATAGAAGCTTCCTAGGGTACTACCAGAAATGAGTGTTGGTCGTCTGGGCACACCCGGGTTTACTATAACTAACCAACAACACCCCTAGCTCACTGGCCCTTTCGGCGACAGACCACGAAGCGGCCTGAAGTCTCACCTGAAGTGACTCTAATGGGTTGACCAAAGACTCAGGTGTCTTGGCCAGGTTCTATCGCATCCTATGTGCGCCTCGCGGCTCTTCTTAGCCTGCGAGGTCTCTATCTCTCTGCGCTGCGCAGGTTCCTCTTAATCACACTGACTTTAACCCTTATCCCTTATCGCATCACCATGTCCTGGGAAACACACGACTCTCTCCTATGCTCGATCCTCAATCGCAGTGCACCACAGCTCCTCTGATGGTGTGATATCACCTCCTTGTGATATCCTACCGCTGCGAATCAGCGTACCTAGCATGCCGATGTTCAACTAATAGGACTCAATGCACAAGGCCGTTTTACACTGCGACTCTTAACTGTCTCAAGTGGAACTTAGATATACTCTTCTGCAAAATACTTAAAGACTCAACTTGCATTTAACCTTTAAACATGCTGCGAATTGAATAACACATACATACATTTACTGTAAGCAAAGTTCATGTAACGAATGACAGATATAACAAGCAAATACAATCACATGAATCAATCACACAACGCTCATATTTTACGTGGTTCACTTCCAGGGTAGAAGCTACGTCCACAGAATTGTGTTTCTATATTATAACTTGAGAGAGGTACACAGTTCTGCTGCACTGCATATGCAGCTAGATATCTTCTGGGTAACTCCGCACACAGCCTGGAGCCCTTCTCTCTTAGATCTATTCTCTATATTGCCTTCTTACAATATACTCTTACTCTCTCTCTCTCTCTCTCTCTCTGTCAATCCCTGCGGATTGTTACAATACAAAATACAGTGAACTAACAGACTACTGATAGTCTAACTAGCTGGATGGCTTAAAATGCTCAAAATGCCAACCTTTTACACTACAAAATGCATCCCTTTATAGGCTTCCCGAAGGTCTCACCATTACAACACTGTGTTCCTGTCCCAACAATAACCCCAAACCCTAACTAGTGATAGTTGACATATCTGTACTTGAGGTAGCCACTTTCCGTCACACCACTGCTCCTCTGCAGTCTTCCATGCTTCCTGACGCTGACCATGGGTACTATGCACCGCTTCCCATCTTCTGTCCTTCGTCTTCAATACCTCGGCCTCGTCGTTCCTTTTCCTTTATGAGGGTAGATGAGCCCTCCTATATTCGCCACTGCCTTCAATGCAGTGGTTGAGCTCTCTCTTCTCGGTCGCTTAGGTACTGTCTTCTTCCTTGACTTTTCTGTTCCAACAATCACGGTTTCTGGCTCTGCTCTACAGTTAGAAATATGATACGGCATCGTAGCTTTACCTTATCTCCTCGTTGTCGCCAAAACTGTCTATCCACCAAAATGGTAGCTTTTCCTGTAGCTGCGGGACTCTACTCCAACAATGAGAAATATTGTAGATTTATACAGAGAAAAGGATAGGTGTTTGGTTCCTGTTTGAGCAAGGAACAGTGATTATCTTGTATGGTTTTTTTCATCCACCTTATTTGTTGCATGAATTCTTCACTCCTAGAATGTTCTCAATGGAATTCATTAGACAAAAGTTAATAGTGGAGACTAAACACTTCTTAAATTTCAAGAAGTCTACTAAAATAAAGTATCCATTAGTTGTAGGCCCATTTGTCATAAAAAACAAAGTGTCCCTTCCAATGATCGATAGCTTACTAAAAGAGATGGTATTTTTTACAAAACCTAATGTTAACTATGATCCTCATCATGTTATTTCAAACAGAAGAAAAGCTATGAAAATAAATCCTTTTGAGCATGAGGAGATTGTTGGATTAAGAGAGGCTTCAAATTGGTATGACTATCCAAAAGAGTCTCCAAAGGATACTGATATGCAGGGGGATTCAAATTCTTTTGTAAGAGAGATTACTTCATTGCGGCATTACAATTCCAGGTTGATCTCTATAGTTGAGAATATCACACCTTTGGTCAGTCATTCGGAAAAGAACAATAAGCAATATTTTTAGATGCTATGGATACTGAAGAGGAGGACACTTCCAGAACTCCTAAGAAGAAGAAGAATGAAGCAGAAGGACAAATTGTCCAGACTATAGAAGAAGACAAAGGAAAGAAAAAGATATAAGTAATAGGGCCATTTTTTGAGGTGGAGTATGCATTTGCTGATACACCAGCTGACTCCACATCTCAATTCAAAAACAAGATATAATTGTTGGAGAAACATAAAGAAACCAAAGATATGACTTCATAGGAAAAATTGAAATTGTATTCAAAAGTAAGGAAATTTTCTAATCAAGAGGTATCCCTTGTTTCTGTTAGAGATTATTCCCAAAATACTCTGAACTTTGCCTTGGAAACCAGAATAGAGTTTCTGAAATGAAAATGGACTTGGAAAATATCCCTATCCCTGACATGATACATTTCCCCAAGAAAATAGGGAATATTTTGTTTACTGGTCTACTGAAATCCACCTTGAAATTATCAAAGTTGCAGACCAGTAAAATAAAAAAATGAGAATCAGTTGAAACAGGAAAGGGTGGAGAACAAATCCCACCATGCACAAATAAAGAAATTACAAACATATCTATTGGCTACTTAGAGCCAAGCCGACAAGGGAGAAGGGATACAGAAGTTACTAAACAAAAAGGAGAATGCTATCCAATTGTTGAAAAAGAATCTAAAAATACCTTCTACACAACTGATACAAGGACCTGAATTATCTGAAATAGAGAAGGAAAAAGAAAGCTTGAATAATGAGCTCACTGATTGCAAAGTTGAATTTTAAAAATTTGTTGATAAATAGAAACAGTGGCATAAAGACATGGCTCTAGTGGTAGAGAGTGAGAATACCGTAGCTAGGAAAAATGCACCTCTTGTTGACCAGAGTTGTTCCACTAGTTTGAATGGTTTAGATCTAGAACAAATAGTTCACTACATAATTAGAAGACTTTCCCTAGAATGAGTGTCTTTGATGGAATAGTGTAGTTGTTTCCTGCAATGATAGATCTTCACGGATGTACATGCAAGATCACATGAAAACTAGCAAACAAGATCAAAGAACACCAGAATATGATCCACTATTCTATGTTATTAACTAAGTAATCCAACAATAAAATACATGATAATGACACAACATACTTTATGGGAAAGGAACCAATTTTTCATTAAGATGAAGAATAAGTTTACAACCTTTTCCTTAGTGTCAATATGATCCTTCACAATGCTGATATCTTGTACCAAAAAGATCCTACTTGTTCCCTCTATCCTCACCCTACTTATTTAGGCCAGAATGTCAATTCAACAGCATAATTTTGCTTCTTCCCAACCGTGGATATGAGACTCCTTTTATAGGACAAGAGAGGATAGGGATGGTTGATAAAATGATGGGTGAGGTGGATAGGATATCCCAAAAGGATGGATCTCAAGTCCAGGTGGTAATCAAGTGTAGGGATAAGGGTGCCATGAATCCTTCCTTCAAGAAGCTTCGTGGAGACCTCTCTATTTAAATTTTTACTAAGGGCATCGCTTCTTGCTCACTATGATAGAGCGGTGACAGGGAAGAACCATGCCTTGTACAAGAGATAAAGGCGGTGGCATCACCTATTGTCAAGAGGGTAAATCTATTGCTGAAGAAGGAACTACTTATTGACTAAAAGGTAGGAGCGGTGCTAGATTTTCATATGCAAGATTGATATCTAAGTCAGTGTTTTACTTAACAATTTGGGATTCAAAGAAAATAATGGTGTTTGGGACCTCATCACATGATGATAACGATATTTATGTGTAACATAATTCCCCCCAAAGCATGAGGCTAGAGGGATATGATAGGCGAGAGATAAAGGCGGTGGCATCACCTATTGTCAAGAGGGTAAAGCTATTGCTGAAGAAGGAACTACTTATTGACTAAAAGGTAGGAGCGGTGCTAGATTTTCATATGCAAGATTGATATCTAAGTCAGTGTTTTACATGGTGTTTGGGACCTCATCACATGATGATAACGATATTTATGTGTAACATAATTCCCCCCAAAGCATGAGGCTAGAGGGATATGATAGGCGAGAGATAAAGGCGGTGGCATCACCTATTGTCAAGAGGGTAAATCTATTGCTGAAGAAGGAACTACTTATTGACTAAAAGGTAGGAGCGGTGCTAGATTTTCATATGCAAGATTGATATCTAAGTCAGTGTTTTACTTAACAATTTGGGATTCAAAGAAAATAATGGTGTTTGGGACCTCATCACATGATGATAACGAGATTTATGTGTAACATAATTCCCCCCAAAGCATGAGGCTAGAGGGATATGATAGGCGAGAGATTTGAAAGAGAAAGTTATCACTTCGAGGCAAGAATCAGCTTGATCGGAGATCATCAACCAAGAATCTGCAATACATCAATACTTTTGACTTATGAACAAATGTGTCCTGATCATGTCTACAGACCAATACAAGGCATATCCATGAGAGAGATTAACAACCATGGCTACTAGAATATAGCGTATATCCATGTGATAGAGGAATCAAACTTGGGACATAGCTACTAGAAATACATTGTAGATCTATGTCAAACAAACACAAATTCGAGCACAACCATGACCATACAACTGTGGATCCATGCTGGGACTTCATACAATATACTTCCATCACAACTTGGGGAGAAAGCTATGAGTTATTTTAATAGATACCCAGGGTCTTCATCTCATCTTCCACAAAGTACAATTCTATCCATGTGATTACAATGATATGAAGTTGAACATGGTAGAAACCACTTGATTACCGGTGAATGATGTGAACAGTTAACGAGTGCGAGGGAAATCACCATTAATGTCATTAATTCCCAAGGTACCCTAGTACAATCTACTGAGTGTAAATAGATGATTTGATGTCGAAAAATCGGTCGAGTCTATCAATAAAAGGTCAATGACGTGAACCTATGTCGAGACCAAGAGAATCTATCATTGAGGCATACATATCTCAAGGTACTAAACTTGTTTCTAAGACTAATTCCCAGATAATGAGCTGATGTCGACAGGAATAGTCTCGTCGAAGGAAGTCCATGATTAATCCCACATTGATGACACAAAAATCAAAAAAGGGTTTTGGAATGTTGTAGATAACGTAACCATAGGACTAACTCAAAATTTGTTGACACAAATTATCTTTTGACTACAGAGGTAAACTTTCAAACTTCCCTTTGAATATCGGGAGGCACGACAAAAACTTGGCAGCATTGACTTGACGAGGCAAAACATAAAATGACATTGCACAATGCATTCCTTGGAAGACTTAAATGAGTGACATGACTCATGAAAGTGGATTGACTCATAGACAATCTGAATACCCAATTGACTGAATGAAATGTAGACAAGTGCCATGTTCAAAGGTGATGACAAACTGCCATTTTATTTGCAAAATGAATTGATTCGCTTCCCTTAATTTTCCCATCATGTGTTGATGCGTTATTTTTTTCATTTTATGAGTTCAAATAGGGTAACAAACACTCGCTATAGCTAATCCGAATACAATTCGATTCTCATATGTTTTATGAACCTAAGAAAGGAGGGGTTCATTCCCAAACGAGGGTCTCTCAATGTTTTGTTTAATGATTCCAATGAAAGTTAACTCGGTATCCTTCATGTTTAGAGAGTTTGAACGAAGACGGAAGAAGACTCAAAAGGGTTACTTTTCGTAAATAGTCAATCCAAACCGAAAAAGAGATAAACTACCGTTGAAAATACTATTTTTCAAGTACTTTTATGAGCGTGAGGAAGAAAATTACGCTTGACAATATTTTCATATTTAGGGAGTCCGAAAAGAGTTTAAATAAGAATCCAATAGGTTTCTTTTACACAATGAATAGGTTTTACGATCCTGAAAAGAATCAGAAAAAAGACTCGAAACTTTGATACTAGGTTTTGGGAGTGTGATCAAAGTGTCGAAATGAACGCTCAAGGACCTTTTTCATTTTTCAAAAGTACGAAAAATTAAAAAAAAATTGAACTTCCCCATAGCCAATACTATTTATTTTCATTCCTGCAAGACTCTTAAAAAATATTATTAGTCTCCCAAAATATTTAAAATGAATTTTATAAACTATGTAAAAGGGTATTTTTGATAAAAATGATTTAAAGACATTAAAGTAATACAAAAACCATAAAAGTATGTTATAAAAGGCAAGTAAAATAGTAAAATTAAAAACATTTACTATTTTACCAAGTCTTGGAGCATTTTGGGAGAATTGAGGTATATATTTCAACCACATATTGTGAAGTCATCGCCCATTCTTTTTTTGCATCGTCAGGTCCAAGTAACAGCTAGAACCCCTCCCTTCCTTTCTATGGTTTCTAATTGTTTATTTGGTTGATTTTTTAAGCTTTATGGGAAAAACTAAAAGACCAATGACAAGCACCGCGCTTGGCCTTTATGGGAAAGGCAGTGCTCGATGAAAAGCAAAGTTTTTTAGTTATACTCGAGAAGTGGGACCGCTTTGTCTCAACAGGATAGAGGCGATGTTGGCCGTGAGCTCAAAAAACTACTTTCCCAAGCCATATAAAAAGTTTTTGAGCAATTTTAATGGTGAAATGTGTTTCTAAATAGCTCATTGATGATTTTTGGCAGGTTTAGTTGGTCAAAAATGGTGTTTTGGAAGGAAAGACAACATGATGATGATGATGCCCAAGTGGCAAGAAATGTGGGTTGCATAGCTTCCTTGACAGGCTATGGCCTCTTAAAATTCATTTGTGCTGCTAGCATGATTTCACATGCACGTCTACTAGAGTACATCCTACAGATGTGGAATAGAGAACAACAGTATTTTGAGGTGGGACCTCATATCGTGACTGTGGAGGTGGAAGATATATGTTTCCTGATAGGGCTATCTAGATGGGGAGCACCCATTTCTCTGACTGGTTCTCAAGGTGGGGATGTCACTACACAAGATTTGATTGATCGCCATTGATTTCCTGGTACCAAATGTTAGGTAAGAAGATCCCTATCAAGGCTATAAGGGATATATCGTTTCGGACTATTCTGTTTACAATGCATAGGGTGCATGGAAGCTAAGTGCCCCACCAAGCATCCTTGTCACATCTATTGTATGCCCCATAGACCATGGAACCCACGGTATTTAACAGGGCCGAGGCACTTTTACTTGTATTCAAGGATCAACTGACGAAATGTCGGTAAGGAGAGATGAAGAAATTTGGATATGGGACCATCCTAGAATGATTCTTCTTTGAGAGGGTACCCCTCATGAGGACCCAGGTTGTATTTACAGAACTCAAAGCTAGAGATCCTCGCATGGTGTCGTGGGTGGATATCATGGCCCACATAAGAGGTGGCGGGGCAGAGGTAAAGTTCAAGGCCACCTTCTTTCACTAGCTAAGTGATCAGATCCTCATGATTGAGGATTATGCATATGCAGGGACCAATTTTCAAGGAGATCCTGACCTACCACTACCACCTGGGGCTCAGTGGGGTGACATCAGTAAGAAGCAATATCTAAGATGTTGATTATGTTTTTATATTTTTCATGTTTTTATGATTTTTATGGATGATAACAAGACCTGAATTTTACATGCATATGTTGGTGATGCACGGCCTGGGGGATCCTCCCCAATGGACAAGAGAGCAGGAGCTTTATTTGTCCATAGAGGTGATGATGAGCTCACGGAGATGGAGGAGAACCTAGATCGGCTGACTCTGGATATCCCGGATGCTAATATAGAAGACCTCCCTACAAGGTTTCAGAGAACCACAGGGGTATCAGAACACTTTATTTGCTTGCTACGCAGAGTAGAAAGGGCCATTATGTGCTACCACGAGCACCATTAGATTGGTATGCATGATGTATCCCTGAAATCTTAGCTAGATTCAAGTTTTTTGTATCATTTTGTATGACTGAAAGCCACAGTGCTTTATATGAGGTATCATGACCATATTTTTTGTTAAAAACATTGTTTTATACATATCTATATCTATATCTATCTATCTATCTATCTATCTATCTATCTATCTATCTATATATATACACAGAATCAGTTGCAGTGTTTACATGTGCTTCAAATGGATGAATTGTATTTACATGAGTTTTACATGTTTTCTACTCTTTATTTTACACCATGATTGATCATGTTTATTTTTAATGAGTTATGAATGAGCAATATGCCAGTCCAGAATGAAATTTTCCAATGAATCAACAATCATATTATCAGACCTAGGGATATTCCTATAAGTGACGAAAACGAATGACCTTTCTAATAGACACACTCTCCGAAAGAGGAAAAGAAGTGTAGGGTTCTAGATATTATACACATGATTTAGGTGAAAAACCCCTAATTGAGAATCCATAAACACTACCAAATTCATGAATTCCCCAAGATGCAGCCTCGGTGAGTAAATCTATCACTACCTGATACTCGACGATGTTGTTGGTAACCAGACCAATATAGACTGCACTTGAACTAACTAAATCCTATCCTAGGGAATACGATACCCAAGTTGCAAAAGCAAATTTCAAGGTATGACAGCATGCACCATCAGAGAAACCGTAGAAATCCATCCAATCTGCATAACCGAAACATGGTATAAACAGTATGGACATCAACTCAAAACCATAGTGAAAAAGACAAAACACAATGAAATCCAAATATACATATATACAAGGTACCATACATAAATGTATTAGGCATAGTACCTATTTAGGTACAACCCATTGTGAGGTTTCCCGAAGGGTATCCCATCATAATCTATGAGATCATAAGCCCCTTTCTCTAATACCTTACTAACGATAAAGGGACCATACCACATGGATTCGAAATTTCCCTTCCCTAGTTTATCATGTCTCTGATCGTAAGTGAGGACTAGGTCACCTTTGTTGAAGACACGAGGTTTACCATACTTGTCATATTGTTCCTTAACATGTTTCTTGTGTGCCTCATTAGCCAAGGTAGCATCTCCTCTAGTTTCATCAAGGTTAGTCAAGTACAAAAATATTTCTTCCTCAATAGAAATGTGTGGGAGAAGTTCTACTGTGATTTTGAGTGGCAGAATCCGACACTTTATAGGAAGGATGGCTTCCATTCCATACACCAGCTGAAAAGGTGTGAAACTAATTACTGTTTTTACTAAATTTTTGTAAGTCCAAAGTGCAGAAAAGAGATTTAAGTGCTAGTTGGATTTGTGATCTCCAACCATTCTACACAGCATAGTTTTTAAAACTTTGTTAATGGCCTCGACCTGACCATTAGCCCATGGGTAATATGGAGTTTAGTTTTCATGGTGAAAACCCATCTTAGCACTAAGCTCAACCATCATCTGATTCCGGAAATGAGATTCGTGGTCAGTGACTATAGCTTATGGGACTCCAAACCTAGCTATCATGCAATTGAATAAAAAGAGGGCAGTGTTCTTTGGCATCCTCTGCATATGTAGGAATTTCCTCAACCCATTTTGTGAAATAATCTATGGCTACGATGATGTAACCATGCCCCCCGACTGAGGTAGGATTACAATGCATAAAATCAATACCCCATTTGGGAAAAGGGCCAACTGTGATGATGGGGTGTAGAGAAGGGTGGGTACGCTTTTTTGGATAAAAGTGTTTACTGTTAAAAGTGTTTACAGGGTGGGCATTTATTAACCACCTCATGAAAATATTTGAAGATCAAGGGCAAGAAATACCCAGCGCAAAGGATTTTCTGGGTTGTATCCATCCTAGAAAGATTACTTCCACAGGCTCCAGAGTGGAAATCATTCAAAACCATTTCAACCTCTTCATGTGTAAGGAATTGTCGAAGGATGGAATCTATACCATGTCGGTACAATGTATCATTCAGAATGAGATAGTACTTTGCTCAGTGATGGATACGATGATGATCATCACAGGATATGTTACGCTGAAATCTCTAGGTCTGGAGATAGATGATCAAATCTCCATACCATGGGTCAGTTGTGCTTATCAAGAACAATAATTCATCCGAAAATGAATCAGTGGGCTCAACTTCTGTCAAAGCACAGGGAAGGTCACAAATTAGCTCTGCAAAAACCAAGGATTTATTTGAAGTATCCTTGGCAAACTCAAGATCAAATCCATGTAGGATAACAATCCAACGAGAATATTAACCCCCCTATTACCTGATGAGTCAAAATGTAGTACACAGGGTTTTGATCTGCGAGTACAGTTGTGGTACGAAGCAGAATGTAATGACAAAATTTATGAACAGCCATGACCTTGGCCAAAGCTAGCTTATCCACACATGAGTAATGGGTTTCAGAGTCAATGAGACTCTTACTCATGTAATATTTCACGTGTTCTTAGCCATTGGGATTGTCCTGAGCTAGAACCATTTTGATGGTAGTAGCGGAGGTAGCAACATACAAGAGAAAGTCCTTTGAATAATATGGGGGGTGTATCACGACTGAATGGGTCAGAGCATGCTTCGTATTATCAAAGGCTTGTTGGGCCTAGTCATCCTAGAAGAATAGAGTGTCCTTCTTTAAGAGACGCATATAACCGTGCATTTTGTCAACAAAGTTCCACATGAAACAGCTAAGAAATTTTTCCTTCCGTTGCAAAATTTGGAGTTTAGTAAGGTTTGTTGGGGCAAGTAAGGCCAAGATAGTAGTAATTTTTAGAGGATCAATTAGGATGCCATCTTTGGAAACCATGAAGCTAAGAAGGCATCCAATCTCTACACAAAAGACACACTTGTGTGGATTCAATTGTATGTTATAATGACGACACCTAAGGAAAATGTCTCTTAGGTTCCCTAGATGGTCCTCTTGTTGCTGTGAATGAGCAGGGAGTTTGTTAAGGTATGGTTCCACTATGTGCTTGATATCATGAAAGGCATAGGACATGGCTCATTGGAATGTAGCACCAGCATTATTTAGGAAAAAAGGTAACTTTCGATACGTGAAGGTTCCCCACAGACAAATTAATGTCGTTTTATGCTGATTGGTGGGTAGAATCTCTATCTGATTGTAGCCATAAAAACCATCCGTAAAAGAAAAGATGATGCTTCCATCATATTTATCGATGATCTGATCGATATGTGGAGTCGAGAAATTGTCCTTAGGACAAGCCTTATTCAAGTCATGAAAATCGATGCCGACTCTAATAGTTCCCTGCTTTTTGGTTACAGGGACAATGTTAGATACCCATTCCATCAGGGGTATGGGATAAATAAACCCCACCTTCAGAAGTTTTTCTACTTCATCTTTGATAGCTGTAGCCTTCCTAGGATGGACTTGGCATAATTTTTGTCAGATGGGCTTTGCCGTGGGATTGTTTTTAATCTCATGTAAGATAATTGACAGATCGATACCAAGCATCTCCTCATAAATCCAATCAAAAATATCACGGAATTATTTTAAAATAGCTCTAAACCTTTCAGTTTCTTCTGTCGAGCAGTTCTGGCCTATGTGAACATGCTCGATGGTTCCGGGTTTGACTAATATGTCAATTGAGTTTTTCTTAGTGATGTTGCAAAGATTTCCTTTGGAATCCATGTCTTGCAACAACACAAGTGTTTTTTTATGGGTGACAATATCAGTATTGATAAATGATTCAACGTCAAAACCTACCGAACTGGCATTGGCAAGAAAAGAAGATCGATGATGGTGATCTTCCCATACAGGTTCATTCACACTCATGATCTCCATGATGGACTCATCTGAAGGAAAATTCTGTGTGAGATAGTATAGAGTGCGAAGAGAGGGTTATAGCCAGTAGATCAAGTGGTAGGGATCCAAAACTACCAATTGAAGATCATCTGGCTGAAGACCGAAGGCACATTGGACAACATCATACAATGCTTCATAGGGGCCAAGGGAGGATGAATCAACAACTTCTTTTCCCTAGGTACTATAACCAGTCGTGGAAATCATATTTATGGATGTTACTTCTTTACTAGGAGGGGAGTAAGGAAACATGCCTATAATGGTTGATTCTTTCAGCATACCTACCCTGATTGACTGATAAGGAGGAGGGGACTGACCTAGCATAGGGATGTTATTCATAGTGGGAGTAGTAACATCCAGTGAACAAAATTCAAGTTGATCGATAGTTACAATTTTTCCCAAATGAGTGAACTAGAGAGTTCAAAATACTTTCAAAGTGATGATAGTCATGGCATAGGACCAGTTTCTCCCCAATAGGAGATTTTAATCTAACGGGGCATCCACTACTTCCACCTGAATGGAAACAGTTTCTCCCCCAAGCTCAACTGAAAGGGTTGGTAACATAACATGAGGCTGGAAACCTCATCCATAAAAATATTTTAACATCGTATGATGCTTTGTAAGCTCAGGAGAACCAATGGCTTTCCAACAAGCTATAGACAAGATTGAGGTTGAATTTCCCTCACCTAGAACAGCCCGGTGGACCTTTCTCCCAACTACTCTAGAGGAAATTTGAAATGTAAGTTGGTGAGGTAATCTGGATTTATAGTTATCTACATTGAAATGAATCAAGATGGTTTTATATGGGTCTAATTCCCCCAAATCCGTTAGTATGTTTTTATGTTGCGTTGGACAGCTTTTGAGTACCTCAAGGGTAGACATCGCGCAAGGTGCCTGAGCTAAAGATTCAACAACATTATAGAATTATGTAGCTCAAGCATTAGGATTGAAAACAACCTTCCTAAGGGTATCCTTAGGTGGTCGTAAAATTAAATCAATATTAGGTTTTTTGATCACGAGAGGGCCATTAAACGAAGATGGAGGAGAACTAGTAGAAGGAACTTTCTCAGAAGAAGGATTTTTGTCCTTCTTCTCTACTGGCTTTTCATATGAATGACTATGAGTATTCAAATTGATGGTATCTGAAGACATCATTCTAATTTCTTCCATGGAACCAGAGGTCCCCTCATTAGACATATGGTCAATTAGTTGTTGTTAATACGGGAAGGGATCAGTAAGCACCGCGGGTGTGGTATTACCTTTCATGAATTTACTAATCTCTTCATGACAAGGGAACTCCTTTGTGAAGTAATCACCCCCACATAAAAATAAAGGGTACTTATACTTTCTCTTCCCTTTATCATTCTTCGTTGTCGTAGTCTTGGTATTCTCTTGTTGGTTTCCAGGTTTTTTATTTTTACCTTTTCCTTTTTTTCTTGTTGCTGGGTGTTTGTGTACTTTGAATAGCATTTAACTCGGTGGAAACTGCAGGATCTGAAGGAGTAGTAGCAGAAGAATTAGGTTGCTTGGCAGGTTTGGTTGTTGATGAGGGGTGGATTGAACCAACAACCCCATCAACAGGAGTCTCTATAGGTGACTTAGTCAGGTCCATGCTAGGATGAGGAGCTTGAGGGATTAGGTCATACAAAGTTTTGGATTAGGAATATACCAAATCTAGATACTGGGCACGACTGATAACCTACTCTTCGGTAACAACACCACCAATGTCCACATCTCGGGAAATGGGAGGCACCGAGGATTTCATGAACCAATAAGCTAACAGTTGGTCTGGGATGGGATCTTTAATAAGTCGTCTCCACTCATTGATATGGCCTAATATGTGTGTGGAGGTATTTTGACGGAGTGAGGTCAAAAGTTCTATACCCATTTCATATCAAATGGTTAGCTGGAAGTGTGTAAGAAAAATAGTTTCCAATGAGCTAAAATCCACAAACAAATGTTGTGGAAGTTCAACATACCACTTTGCGGTCATACCGATCAAAGTTCGTTGGAAGAGTCTCAAATGAATAGAGTCATCCATCAAGGAGTTCGAAGAAAACTATAGATGAAAATTCATAACATGATTTTGGGGATCATCTCCCTACTTCCCATCAAACTTTGGAATGTATGATGGAAACTTAACTGGAATAATAGGCCACGAAGGGTTGTACTGAATGGGATCATTTATCAACTTGGACAAATCAAGAAAGTCCAAAGTTGTTAGGAAATGAATTTATTGATTAGGTTTGACATACTAGTAGTATTGATAAGGCATATGTGTACAAGTAGGACCATAATCCTATTGATATATTGGGTGTTGAGTTGGTTGATGGGTAGATGACCCTCATGAAGAGCCTCCCGAAGGGGGTGGGCCTTTGGGAGGTGGGCCTCTAGGTGGTGGGCCTCCAGGTGGTGGTGGACGTCCAACTGGTGGTCCACCAGATGGTGGTCCTCTAGAAGGTGGACCCTTAGGTGGTGGACCCCCAGAAGGTGGGCCTCCGGGTGGTCCTCCCGATGGTGGGAATCTAGGTGGTGGTCCCCCAGGTGGTGGTCCCATAGTTGGTGGTCCTCCGAAGTGTAGGACACCATAAGGTGTCCTTCCTACACCTCTAGTAGTAATAATAGGCATTCCTTACATTGTTGGCATGTAGGACCAATTAGGTTTCCCCCACATTGTAAATGTGTTTCCAGGGTAAGGGATTCCAGGATACATGGTTCCTGTAGATGTAGGTTGATAATTCATATTTGCTATAGGTAATTGGTTTGTTGGGTAACCATAACCCCGAGAATATTGGTTGACTGCAGGCTGTTCCCCTAAGGGTTGGCCTGAACTCGATGGAGGGTTTACCATATTGGTATGGGTAGGAGGAACAACCACTACAATTTGTCCTACAGCAGAAGTCTTCCTATTACTAGTAGAAACTCCACTAACATATAACATAGGTCACACCAGGGGTTTCCCCAAGACGTTGGAATGTACTTCCACCATTTGAGCTGAGGATTCCCCCCCAGCTACAGAGGTTATGGGAAGGAATAGAAACATACCTAAGATTTAAAACTATAGGGTTGGATTTTTGACCTGGGTTGCGAGGAGACATACCATGAGGTGGGACATCATCAATAGGATCCAAAGTCTCAGCAAGTGGAATATATATAGAAGGCCATGGATCCATCAAATGGGGTAAAAGAGCCGACATAGGTTCTTTGTGAGGTACAAGGGTATCCATAACTCTTTCCATCCTCTCTTAAAAATTACAAGCATGATCAAGAGATTCTTGAATTCTCCTATATGCATCCTCATTCAGAGGAGGGTTCTCAAAATAGGGTCTAATAACCCCAAATTTGGCAATGGATTGACCCATAGAAGTTATCCAAAAGGAATCATTAGGGCCATACTTAGTTTCATCAGGACAATCAATTCAACCTTCCATCAAATAATGAAAGCAAGTGTCAGTCGTAGGAGACTGTTGGACCAAGGTATTAATATAAGAAGTGAATTGCTCTCCACTTTCTACAACTGGGCTACCTCCCACATGGCAGTCGGTTGCAGCTCCTTGATCTATGAATTTCATTGGGCCTTCCCTTGTTGAAGGTAAAAATTCAAGTGGTAAGCCCTGGTTTCTTCTGGATCATCTCAACTGAAACTCAGCCAGATTGTAAAAAGTCACTAAACCTAACCTAGGGTTTCAAAACTAGGGAAATCACACAAAACTTCTCCTACACAAAATATAGGCCACAAGCAAACTAAAGTGACAAGAGGGGCTGAATAAGCCGGTTCCTCACTAGGATTTTCAAGTTTTTGCAACTCGTGATATACCATAGGGTACAACAGTAAAATGCAACAAGGAGGATCAATCGTCCCTCACCTAAATACCTGACTACCTGGACGACACGTGCCTAGTAATCTCCCCAACTGTTGTTCTCAGTGTATTGCACCAATAAAATGGCCAAAAGGGATTTTCTCATATGGTCTTAGGAATCCTAGAAGGGCCTCCCGATATATGCAAGGTACATGGGAGTTCAAATCTGTAGTAGTGCTATCTAATGCACAATCATCCACAAGAGGCCTTCTGATATACAATCGAGTACGTGAAGTACCTTTCAATATACCTCAAGAATACGTGAAAGGCAATTCTATATATCGATGGTACGTGGAAGAACCATGTAGGTCCCAGGTTGCAGTGCAGGAAATAAATGACAGATCCTACATTTTAAGATGCTAGAACACGTCTCTAACCTATCACTCAAGTTACTAAAATTTGTAACCTATAGCTACCATTAATTTTAAGTTGAACGGTTAGGTGAATGCATGGATTTATGACAGAAATGCAAAATCATGCAATTATGATGTGAAAATTCTTCCACCTTACCTTTCAAAGCATGCCTACTTATGGGAAGGAGAGAGTATTTCTTTTTTCCAATTTCGTTTCAAAACCAAAACTTTCCCAAGCAGTCTAACTCAAAAAATTTCCAAGAATACAAAACAAGTAAGATGCCTGTAAACTAATATTTTGAAAGAAAGCAAAAATAGGGAGAGAACTCTTTTCTAAAAAGAAATACAAAGAACATTCAAAGGCATAATAAATATTTTTTCAAGAATGGAAAGATCTAACTTTAAACTACTAATATTTTTCTTTTGATTGAGACAAGAATGTAAAGAGAAAGAAGAAAAATGGAGATCTGAAAGATTATGAGGCTAGTCAAAGACCCAATAATTTGTCTTCAAACATAATTATAACCAAATATCAACACAAAAATTTATTTTTAACAAGCAAAGAGAATTCTTTCGTAAACTTAACGAAAAAATGAAAGCAAGAAACCAACCAACAAGTCTTCATTTTCAGTCTTATCAAACAGTAAGAATGAGATCTAACTCAGATAAAACTTTCAAGCACTCCTTTTAAAATATAAAAATCAAGCATATAATCAATGAAGATGATGAACCTATCCTAGCTTTTGAATTCAACAAACAAGCTTTTAACACACTTAGGTTTTGAATTTCAACTATTCAGATCTCTGTAAGCAAGCCCAAACATTAAAAAAGGAAGCACAAAACCAAAATAAAATTTGCACTAACAAGTGCTTAAAAATCCTACCTGGCACCGCGTCATAGGGGTCACTGATAGAGCAGTTCTAAGGAAGCAACGCTTCTTGATTGATGAACACAGGAGGTGGCACCACTTTTTTTATCATTGAACACAGGTGGTGGCACCGCTTACTGCCCACAGTCCATGCGCGGTGTCCTGTAGAAGTTAGAAAATAAAAAAATGGTGAAAAAGCAAAGTTAATCAGTGAAGTACTAGCTTAAAAATCATGAATTGGTAGGAATATAAAGCACAGAAGATAAGAAAAGCTCAGATTTGAACAGATCTGATGATACCAAACCAATATCTCACTAGATCGGCTAGTATATCTGACTAATAAAAAATGGAGCTTGGATTTTAGACAAGAGTTGAAAACCAAGGAAGATCAGATGCACTGAAAGCTCTTCCCCAATGGAGTCGCTATATTTGTAGCTAGGAAAAATGCACCTCTTATGGAGAGGAGTTGTTCCTCTAGTTTGAATGGTTCAGATCTAGAACAAATAGTTCACTACAAAATTGGAAGACTTTCCCTAGAATGGGTGGAGATATGGAATGAGTGTCTTTGATGGAATAGTGTATATTTTTCCTGCAATGATATCTCTTCATGGATGTACCTGCAATATCACATGAAAAACAAAAAACGAGATCAAAGAACAGCAGAATATGATCCAATATTCTATGTTAGTGACTAAGGAATCCAACAATAAAATACATTATAATGACACAACATACTTTATGGGAAAGGAACCAATTTTTCAATAAGATGAAGAAGAAGTTTACAACTTTTTCCTTAGTTTTGATATGCTCCTTCAAAATGCCGATATATTGTCCCCAAAAGATCCTACTTGTTCCCTCTATGCTCACCCTACTGATTTAGGTCAGAACGTCAATTCAAAAACATAACTTTTCTTCTTCCCAACCATGGATATGAGTCTTATTTTATAGGCTAAGAGAGGATAGGGATGGTTGAGAAAATGATGGGTGAGGTGGATAGGAGATCCCAAAAGGATGGATATCGAGTCTAGGTGGTTGTCAGGTGTAGGGATAAGGGTGCCATGAAGCCTTCCTTCGAGAAGCTTCGTGGAGACCTCTCTTTTTAAATTTTTACCAAGGGCACCACTTGTTGCTCACTATGATAGAGTGGTGACAGGGAAGAACCATGCCTTGTACAAGAGGTAAAGGCAATGGAACTTCCTATTGTCAATAGGGTAAAGGCATTGCTGAAGAAGGCACCACTTATTAACTAAAAGGCAGGAGCAGTGCTGTATTTTCATATGCAAGATTGATATATGGGCCAGTGTTTTACTTCACAATTTGGGAATCATGGAAAATACTGGTATTTGGGACCTCATCACATGATGATGGTGAGATTTATGTGTAACAAATACCATGAAAGAAAAGTTTAATGAAATGGAAAGGAAGTTGTAGGAGAAAGAAAAAGAGTTACAAGACAAGGAGAAAGAATTAGAATTCAAAATTATTCCTCCTACATCTGAATCCAGTGAACAAAAAATTGTCCAAAAATATTTACATCTAACTGGATTGAAAAATCAAAATAAAAACCTGGAAAACCTAGCATTACAAAGAGAACAAGAGAGAAAAACTTGGGAAGCCAAATCTCAAGCTTGGGAGGCCAAATTCCAGGAATTGCAAACCAAAAATGATAAATTAATGAAGTAGGTAACAAGTCAATTTCTAGTACAGGGGGGAAAAAATATTATTTGGGATGCTATCATTGAGGAAGCAAACAAGATCAGACCCTACCTTGACTATGTATTGGATAAAGAAGTGGCGATTCATTCATCCAGGAAAATTATGCCAGTATCAAGGAAAACATTGAATAAAAATATAGTTAACTACACCAATAATGCCATCAACTTTTTGAATGGTTTATCAGAGGATGATTTGAAAAAGGAAAACATCAAGGATAGAATATCTATTATGACCTGGGCCAGGAAGGTAGTGAATAAGTAACACCATTTAGACACAGTCCAGGCCAAAGTTGACATTATGGCACAACAAGTAAATATTTTTATTGATATGTTTAATCGCTTATTTAAGAAAGGACTCCCATTCTTTTAGGAAGAAAAAGATGCAATGCTGAATCAGAAGGAATACCATGAAAAGTTGATTGAATGCAGATTAGATCACACCAATTTAGCTGATATGAACCAATTAATGTCTGGAAAGATGATTGTTTATAAATTGGCTCATGAATTTGAAATATTTTTTGCTTTTAAAGTGGCGTGTGCACATCTACAAAACTATTCTTACAGGGATCATATTGAATTGTGCATGTTGGAAATTGAAATGTCTACTTTGGAGCTACCTTCTGCATACCAATGAGAGACAATAGAAAAGTTTGGGAGAACCAAGTACACATTGCCCACTTGAAGACATGAATATTGTGGATATTTAAATGTTGAAGAGTAGATATTAGGCACTAGTTTGTTTTCTAGAAGCTGCTAGTAGTTAAAAAGTGTTGATTGCCACATGTAAAGGTAGTTATGCCTATTTTTAGTAGTTAGTTTTATTTTCAACTCATGGAGTAATTGTATAAGAACCTCTAAGTTGTATGGAAAAATGGTTGGGTCCCATGATATCTTGAGTTATGTATTTTGAGACTTATCTTTAATAAAATTGCATAGTCGAATGCTGGCCTTCAATAAAAGATTCATGTGTTATTTATGATTACAGACTGCACTTTATCTTCTTTGTGGATGTTTTCCTGTTTTACCTTCCATTATGTTTTCCTTCATGTCTGAAATGAGTGTTTAATGGTTTAGAATTCATATATGTATATGCTATAGCTATTATTTCAGATATTCACCAATATTTTTGACTAAAATTAATGTAGAATTCATCTTATGGTGCTCTGTACTGATGGACTATTCTTGTTTCTTTCTTATCACGAGACAATCAGAAGTTTGACTGTAAATAAGTAATTGTATTGCCTTTGTTGAATGTCTATGCAAACAACTTTGTGATTCATTCATTATATATTTCGAATCCATATCCCAATGTTTACTTTCCCTATTTCAACCAAAAATACAATCTGAACCTTTATTTTATTTGCATGTCTGGCCTTGTTAAAAATCAGTGAGAGATCCCTCTCTAGAAATAAAAAAGCTAGTCTTCTTTTTTTAAGTGGTTTTGTTGTTACCTTGATATTTCCTTCCATAACCGAATGTAAATTTTGAGTGTTAATAGTATACATAATGGATGGGAACATTCGATATACCAGCTCCTACTAATTACTTAGGTTCAACAAGTGTTGGGAAAAATATCTCTTCGGTTGTGGATAGAACTAGCCCTTGGGTCCTACCTTCGCACGAAGAACCTCAAGTGCCCCTATCAACAACAGAAGTTTCTTATCAAGCTATATCTAATGTTGTTGTTGATTCCATCATGACTCCTTCAGTCTCAAAAGAGTCAGATGAACCCTATCTTCCCTCTTGGGAGAAGAACTCCACATATTCCTACGATTGCTTAGATATGGTTTTTCCTTGTAATGAAGCCATTATGGAAGGAATGATTGGACCAGCACAAATTTTTGAATACCTTCACCATGAGTCCTTCTCCCTTCCAGAACTAACAAAAATAGAGAATTCAGAGTTCCACATGAGGCTTGCAGAAAGTGTTGATCAACCTATTAATCCTTTACCAAATGAGGGGGTATTTTCCAAGGGGAACATGGAAAACATCACCACCATGATTCCTATGAACATATCTACAAAACTTGATGTTGTGGAAAACATGCATATTGGTGCAAACTGTTCTTCGAAAGATATTTCCATTTACACTTCCTTGTTTAAGGAATTCCGCGACGAATTTTCCTGGTAATATAAGGATATGCCAGGAATTCACCCATCTATTATTGAACATGAGATACGTACCTACCCTAATGTAAATCCTCTTTGATAGAAGCTCATACCTATAAATCTGCGAAAAGAGGTAGCTGTCAATGATGAGGTGGAAAAAATGTTGAAAGATGGGTTTATTTACCCGATTTATCTAACAGAATGAGTATCCAATCCCCTTTCGATGGAAAAACAACAAGGGACTATACACATTTACACTGACTTTCATGATTTAAACAAGGTGTGTCCCAAGCATAACTACCCCATGCCATTCATCGACCAGATCATCAATGCTTGTGTGGGTAGTGAGGTATTTTCATTCATGGATGGTTTTTTGGGCTATAATAAAATTCAAATCAAACCAAAACACCTACACAATACGACCTTTATTTGTTCTTGGGGGAATTTAGCATATAAGAAGATTTCCTTTGGCTTGAAAAATGTTGGAGCTACTTTTCAGCAGGAAATGAATTTTTCCTTCCACAACATAAACAATGTTGTCAAACCTTACCTAGATGATTTTCCTTCCCATTCTCGCAAGAGGAAGGACCATCCAGATCATCTTTGTTTGATATTTGAATGATGTAGACATTATAAAATACACTTAAATCCCCAAAAGTTTGCTTTCTACATCGATTGAGGGAGGTTACTCGGATTCATTTATTCAAATAAAGGTATGCAGGTGGATCCGTTAAAAGTTGAGGCCATTGTAAATCTTCCTCCTCCTTGTTTTATCAGGAAACTCCAGAGTTTGTAGGGAGAATCCAATTTCCTTCTACGGTGTATAGTCAAATATGCCAAGATTACAAAGGGTTTCATGCACTTTATGAAGCAAGACACCCCATTTCTGTGGGATGAAACCGCACAACACGCTTTTAAGGCATTGAAAAAGGCTTTACTATCGACTCCTCTCTTGCATCCACCAGATTACACTAAATATTTTATCTTGTATATGGCCACATCTGAGTCGATGATAGGAGTGGTACTGGTTTAGGAAGACGATGAGCTCCAAGAGCAGTTTGTCTACTATCTTAGTCATGCTTTAACAGGTATTGAACTTAGGTACTCACACGTGGAGAATTTGGAATTGGTGGCAGTTTATGTTGTCTAGAGGCTAAGACACTATATCTTGTTGAGGACAACCACAATGGTTGTGGATGTAGATCCTTTCCAGTATCTTTTATCCTAATGAATAATGAGGGGAAAATTCAACAAATGGATCATCATTCTCCAAGAATTTGACTTGGATTTCCAGTTCGCTAAGTCTAAGAAGTCCTTAGTGTTCACAGAATTGATATCATAATTCCTGACTGAAGAGACTATAGTGATAGAGGAAGACTCATTTCTGGATGAGTATATCTTATTAATTTTGAATTCTTATCCCTAGTACAGAGATATTATAGTATATATCCATACTCTCAAGTGTCCTGCGTCCTTCTCACAGGAATATCAACATAAGTTACGAGTTAATGCAAAAAATACCTTATCATTGGAGAAACCTTGTATCGACGAGGGGTGGATTCTATCTTGCATTGGTGCATCACTCATGAGGAGGTAGAGAATGCCATAAATAATTCCCATAGAGGAGCATGTGGGGTTCATTTATTTTGGTTAGCAACGGCCCAGAAGATTCTGCATGTCGATTACTTTTGACCCACTATATTTAAATATTATGTGGAAGCTATAAAGTGTTTTCATACTTGTCAGCTCTATACCAGGAAAATGCGATCACACCCTACTCCTTTATTTCTCGTCATTACGGTGGGGTGCTTCACTGAGTGGAGGGTTTATTTCATGACATGCAACCCACTGTTTGATGGGGGGAAAAATTATATCATTTTCATTCTAGACTACTTTACGAAGTGGGAAAAAGAAATTCCTACCTTTAAGGCCGATGGAGAAATGACAGTGTAATTCATCTTCAACCAAATAATTACTAGTTTCGGTATCCCGAAGTAGATTGTCACTGACCATGGCAGTCACTTCTAGAATAGCATGATGACTGAATTGACCACAATTCTAGGGTTTAGGAAAGACCATTCATCTTCCTTCTACGCGCAAGTGAATGGCCAAGTCGAGGAAATCAATAAGACCTTGAAAACCATTCTTAAATGCACAATAAATGTGATTAGGTCAAATTGGCACATCATGTTGTATCCAACACTTTGGGATTATAGAACAAATTTGAATATTGCTACATGTTTCTCACCTTTCCATCTCATTCATAGGGTGGAAGCAGTTACACCGGTTGAGTGCAAGATACCATGTCTAAAAATCGTTATTCATGTGCTTCCCGACACTGGCGATATTGAAGAAAATTTTCCTCATTTAGATAATCTAAATGAGCAGTGCAGAGATGCACTTGCTGCAAATGAGTCTCATAAGAACTAGGTCAAAAACAAGTATGATAATGCTGTAAAAAATAGGGTTTTCTCCAAGGGAGATATTGTCTTTCTTTGGGATTAGGAAAAGGAATCCCTGGGGGTAGGAAAGTTTAAGTCCATGTGGTTAGGCCTGTATGTTGTGTCAAAAGTTCTAAATAAGGGAGCTTATGAGTTAACTGATTACGATGGTAAAAAGTTGCCGAAACCCAAAAATGGGCTCTACCTGAAGACTTATTATGCTTAGAGACAATAATTTTTCTTGTATTATTATTATATGTTTAGGTACAATAGGTCATTACTAGTTAGTGTTTCTTACATAGTCTTGTTGTTGTTTCAGAATTCATCCAAGTCATTTATAGGGTTCACTGATGGCACAAGCCATCACACTTGCATTATGGCTTCAATTGCCTGGGTCATTTATGCACCCTCGAGACAATTGGTTGCCTCTAGTGGCACCTTCCTAGGTCCTACAACTAATAATATAGATGAATACAGTGTGGTCATTAAGTTTCTTTGGGATGCTACGTTGTGTGGTATTACTTGCCTGGAAGTTAGGCTTGAATCCCAGTCAATGATTTCCCATCTTAATGGTGATTATCAGGTGATACACCCTACTTTACTACGTTATCTTTTACAAGTTAGGTTACTTGAAAGGAATTTTGAATACATTTCATACAATCACATTTCAAGGAATCAGAACACAATCACTGATGCATTTGTAAATCATATACTCAATTGGAACTTAACACATACATTGTAAAATGAAAATATACAGATGCATTTGAAACACATGTAAATAACCAGGTAAATATATGTGTGTGTGTGTGTGTAAAGTATGTTCATAATACATCGAGTTTGATCCGAATATCCTGTCCTAAGTACATCAAAATAAAAAAAATAGGATCGAAATTCATATTATTTCTAGATCTATGGGTTCTCTTCATCCTCCTCGGTCGTGGCTGCCTCTACAGCTTCCTAGTAACACAGTATAAATCGGGTTACCCTTCGAAGAAGGATTAACCAGGATGAAGGAACTCCAACAACATGCTCCTGCATCGCCATAGGTATCCTCTTCATCCTGAGGGTGGAGACATCATGGGTAAACCTGGCCAGCTTCCCCTATAACACATGAAGCATTGCTTCATCACCTCCAATATCCACTGGCTGAACAAAGGTACTGGGGTGTTTGTCAAGTTGGACTAGTCCTATATCTACATATCAACATAAATTATATCAAACTCAAGTACATATGTATATATAATGTTATTAACAAATTTTCATAAAAATCAAATAATGAAAAAAGTAAAAATTCATACCCATCTTTCCCCATGCTCTTCCAGGAGGGAGGATGAGCTATGGATCACCCCTAAAATCCAAACCTGCATAAGAGAACTGCTCAAAGGAAGGTACCAGCTATCTTGTTGCTCGAAATACTCACCTTTTGTGGACAAAAGTTGTTTCCCTATCTTGAAATCATTCACAACTAGAAGAAATGAATTACAACAATAAACAATACTTTCCCGAAGATAGGTAGATATTCAGAATGAAACTTTCACCTATTACATAGCGAAATGATCCAGCCTTCAAGAGTACTAGATATCTACAATTTACCTACAAAAAAACATCACAATGCACACAAGATTAAAAGTACCAAATACAATCAACAATCTTATATCAATGACTAAGAAATTTAATAATAAAACCAGTGATTAATAGACAATAGGAATTATGGGAAAGGAGCTTTTATTGCATTAATAAAAAAAAGAGAGAGATTACAACCGATATGCCTTAGTGTTGAGATGTCTCCTCATAAGCAAGGTCTTTCCTCCAAAGCTTCAACTTGTCTTCCTAATTCTCACCCTCCTTAGCTAGATTTGGCTAGAAATTTGGTGCGGTAGCATAAATTTCCTCCTCTTACCCATGGGGGTTGAGCCACTACTTATATCCATTGGGAGGATAGGAATGGTTGAGATTATCCTGGGTGAGGTGGTGTCGAGATCCTAGAAGGATGGATCTCGAGCGCAGGTGGTCCAAGAGTGTAGGGATGAGGGTGGAATGAAGATGATCTTCTAGAAGCTTCATGAATCTTCTATTTTTACTTTTAAAACTTGAGCACTGCTCTTTTTCTATTGAGACAGAGCATTACCAGGGTCGCATTGCTTATTGCTCAAAGGTATTAGGCGGTGGCACCACATTTTGTAAACTAGAAAAGGGCATTGCTGATAAGGGTAACGCACATTTTCAAAAGGGAAAAGGAGGTGGTGGACACAATTGTAAAATCATGAGTCTTGACAACTATCTAACTTCATATTTTGAGGATTTGAGGCAAATTATGATGTTTTGGTTCTCATTACATGGTTATAATGAGAAATGTGTGTAACATGTCTACTCCACTAGGAGTAGAATTCATCATCATATTAGCTCTAAATTCCACCTCCACCACCCTTTCGAAGAAATATATCACCCCACCACGTGATTCTAGGCTCACGGGGTGGGAATGCTGGTAGTGTCACTGCGGTACTAAGGGCAGGAACCCTCTCGAAGAAGAATGAGACCAATATGCTCGCATACCCAAAATTCTTCTTCCTATATCTCATGTAGTCAAATAACCATCTTTTTATGATCGGGACTAGTCTCAAACACCAATAATATAGTACTCCCCATAGAAACTCTACCATTATGTGCATGTGTGTCCGCGCTGCTAAGTGTAAAACAAAAGATCATGCTACTCTGACTATGGTGCTCACTATGACTTTTAGTGGAAAGATACAGATCTGTGCAATCATGATTTGTGTTCCTAATTTCGAAGTCCTAGGTAGGAAATAAGTGTTGATATAGTCTTAGACACTAAGAGGGTCATCGCCCCGACCGGTACCCCTCATGTTCATAGGTGCTCCCCTGTGCGATAAATCTATGATAAAGTATATGTATTTTGTATTCAACTCCAAGGTTTCCCCTTGAAGTTCGAACAAACCAAGCTCATGGACCCACTAATGTCTCAAGTAGATGGACTTGTGCATGCATGTTTGACGTGCAGTAAAATTTAAGTAAGACACATCTTCATAAAGCTTGTAAATTCACAGGATTGGCCATTGCCTGATGATCCATATACTCATGATTTCTTTCTAGCAATTACAAGACCATGGTTTCCTTCTGAAGAAAATATTTCACCATTAGGTTTTGATAAAAATAATGTTTGCACAGTAACTGCGATTGTGCAGTTTGCAAAGTGCAATCCATTCGTGGGTTGCACTATAGGAAAACCACGGATATAACATGCATTCGTTTTTCCAATAAAGGCTACCCATGGTTGCACCATGGTGCCTTTACGGCTGGAAAAAAACCCATAAATTAACCATGAAATTTAAAATTGGAAATCATGAAATTAAACAGGAGGGAGAGAAGAAGTACCTGCACTTCACGGATTCGAAAATAGTCCATCGGATTTCCCACAATGATCAATCAAAGTAAGGAGGTAAAATGGCTAAACTTGGTAAAAAAAACTCAAAATGGTAACTTTTAATTTGATTTTAAACTATTTATAGTCAAAAATTTAAATTTTTACCCACTTTCTATAGTTAAAATAATTTTTATATTATCTGAATTAATACCATGTGCTTTTACCTAACTCTTACAGGTCCTGGATGATTCAAAATATGGTTTCCTTTGCATTTAAGGTAGGATTTGGTCCCCATAACATACTTTTGCACTGATATAGTATCCTTTGTTGAACCTTAGGATCTCTTTTCATCAATGGACTGCGATGTATAACCACTCTTTACCTTCTACACATAATTGTTCTTCTGTATTTATCCCTCCTTTACATGGGTAACCCTAGTTTAGATCATTTTATTGTCTTTATGGTACCCATGCCGCAGTTGTGTTAGGTTGTGGGAGCCTTCATAGTTGTTTTTCATGATAAATGAGCCTCATTTTGCATCTTTTTACCAAGCTACCCCTGATTATAAGGCTATCGTCCCTTATGGATTTATCTTTAAGCCTTGGTCCAACTCTTTAAAATTGACTGGATAGCTAAGTTAACTTGTTTGTTCAAACTCGTTGAGGTAAATTGAACAATCATCCACATCAGTGGTAGGTTATCGCTTTTTTGGACCATGTAGATTATTTACGAAAAATGAATACTCTATTTTCTTCAGAATCTAGAAGAGTATCTTCAGGCATAGGGTTATCTCTTTTCTGGACCTAGAGGACTAAACTTATGGAAAAGGAACATGTTCGAGCTTAGTTTTCTCTTTTTCGTGCTCTGGACCTAAACATGAAAAAAGATTATGAGCGTACTTTATGTCTTTCTCATGCTCACTAAACTATAGAACAAAAAAATGAGTTTAATGTTGTTAGAATAATCAACCCATAGTATTTACCCACTTAGACATTATTTCATTTATTTTGTCTTATTTGCCTAGTCCATGAGTCCCACCATGTGCAAGTTGTCAATTGCCTATCCATAGAGGTCAAACTTGCCATTATTGACTCATGGAGCACTTTGGAAAGTCCTGGGAATCAAATCTGCTTTATTCCTGGCCTCCTAGGCGCCCTTCTGCTTTTTCTGCTTTGTTGACTGCTTTTCCAGTTTTTAAAGCACATAAGGAAAGCTAGACTAGGTGAGGTGAACTTGTTTTATTCCCCTTTCATCCTCCACTCTTTCCTCCATGCAAAAGCATGTATGAGCTGCCATTTGACCACTCTTTATCTTGCCCATGCGCCCTTGCTAATTCGTGGGGTCCTTGATAGATTTGGGATCAGCTTTTTACACCTATGGGGGATTTGCCTATTTTGGGTAAGCCTACTTTATGCTAGATTTGGATGCTTCCTTATGCATTCGATTTGATCATGTATTCTATATATTCAGCAGCCTATGTTATTACAGGGTTGGCTATTGTACACTCAGTTAATATAATTTTGTGTTACAGCTCCATATTCAGTCTCCATTGTTGATAATTTGCATGATCAATTGTTAATTGCTGTGAGTGAAATTAATCTACTGCAGGCCTGAATTTCTACAAATGTTGCTAGTCTCATTCTCATAAATAAAATGGAACTTTTCGAGTGATCTTGCCTTCCTTCACGCTCGTTAAACTAAGGCTATGTGCTTGCTTTTAAAGGAGTGTCGTTTGAGTGATAGTTTACGCCTTTTTCAAAACTTGCTGACTAAGTATGACAAAGCTATACCTTAGTTCTTCAGAAGCTAAGATAGTTCTCCTATGGATTTTTTATACTTTTTCAGACTCAAGAGACTAAATTTACAAAAAATCACCCCCCTAGAGTCTTCTTTAGAGTTTTCAAACTGTCAAAACTATGAAAGCACCGACGCGCATTCACTAATTTGGGCTCATAAAATATGTGAATCAGTGACATATCAAGCACTATTCTCTCTCCTCTTCAATCTTATATCCTCTTCAAGCTTGTCAAAAATGAAGAGAGACTTGATTTGACTTTCTTGGACTCGTTAAAACTTAACAAGAAAGGAAAGGAAGAATTTCACTCTTTGGGTTATAAGTATGTTGGAAACATGTCATCCTTGAACAAAGCACTTTTTGAACCTCCTAATACTCATGTCTTAGTTTTTCACTTCTTATTTCATCTATCCCTATGAGTTATTACTCCTCCACTTGTCCTTTATACATGGGGAATCTATTCATGTCTCCTACATAATAGATCAATCTAGTTGTGTCATCTAAAAGTCTAAGGCTTCCTTGGTTCATCTATCTGTCATGCTCACTATGAAAGGATCCTTACCTCTATCTAGTCATCCTAATTCCAATCATTTTTCATTCTTGAGATTATATTGTGTCTACCTTCCCTCATCCAGTCTTCCTATTACTCTTGTGATATGTTGAAGGATTCATTGAATTTCTCCTCTCACTATGGCTTCCGATCAATACCTCCTGAGAAAAAGACCTAGAGTTCAGAAGATGGTACCTAAATATTCACTACTCATTTTGGTGGAATCCTTTGCATCAGTTGGCAACATCACTTAGCCATTGATATTATGATGGATTCCTTCCATGTTCGACTTCAAATCATAGTAGGATTTGGACAAAGACCTTGGGTCACAACCTCTATAACCTAAGTTGCGCAATATTGTATTATGTTCTATGACACTACTTCCAGATATTGAAGACTAATCATTGTATTTTTGTGGATTTAATCCACCATTTTAAAACATATGTAAACATGTTTCATGTATCATATGATTTAATCGAATATTGTAAAGGAGCTAGTGTTCCCCTTTATGGAGCATGGCATTCTCAGTAATGATTTTGTACATGACTTTGATTTGATTGTTTCAGGTACCTCTCTGTGACCTCAGTAATTGAGTTTCTCCAATATAAATATATTTGTAATGTATTTCATCCACAACTTCCCTCTGACCTCATACATTAGGGGGCATATATTATACTGTGAAATGGCACTTATCCATCATAATACTGACACTGAGCATGTTGGTACACAAAAGGACATAATGAATAGAAGTTTCCCAAAACCTATAGATGAGCATATGGCTTGATACACATTGTTCTTTCCAATATTTCCCATGTTTTTTAATGAGCTTAAATTGTAATCGTGACTATTCCCATTGCACATCAATTCATTCGTGGGTAGTCCTATATGAAACTCATGGTTATCACACTATGAATTCGAGCGTTTCCTTCGCCGGAGTCGCAATCCATTCATGATCACCTGCCAGTATATATACTCATGGTTACATAAAGAAAAAAAATTAAAATTTAAAACATGATTAGTCAGGGACAGTTGGTTTTGTAATCATAACATCCCCAACCTCCCTAACCATCCTAAGCTTTGTAACTCACCCTGATCACCAAGTATAAATAGAGGGGATGGGTAGAGGTTAGGGGGGCATCTTAGAAGAGCAAGATTATGCTGGAAGAATACCTTTGGAGATTGGAGCAAGAGAACTCAGTTCCTTGGCTAGAAGAGGAGGCTTGTCTCAGATAGAGGTTGTATCATTCCATATTACTTATTAATAAAGAGATATTTTCCTCCAAAATTGGTGCATCAATGTTCTTATATGTTATGATTTATGAAATATATTTCCATCTTATTTATATGAAATTGTAATGTTTAATTCATATTTATATAATATATAATATTTATGTAGGAAGGTATCTATCTCTTTTGCAGGTGTTGAGAACCTTGGAGTTTATGGAGCATTTGGAGAAAGTCTTAAAGCTAGGATCAACCTTCATAAATAAGGATTAGGTGTTTTCTTCCCTATTCCTTTCACAAATATCTCTAAAATTTTGTATGTATCCAAGTTGAATATTTGTATGTTGGTGACCCCAGACCCTTAGGTCATAAGGTAGATTCCCTAAATAACACCGCTAACCATATTGGAGCAGTATCTTAGTGAGTTCTCTGGTATATCTATCTAGACATTTTTTCTAACTTACTAACCCTTTCGAGTCAACAAGCCTAGTCAGATAGATGGATCTTCCTGGAGAACAGCAAGCCTTCTTCTGGCTTACTAACCCTCGTGTACTAAACAGGCCTAGCCATATATACTAATCCCCCTAGGATCAACAGGCCTCATCTGACTTACTAAGATTTTCGAACCAACAAGCCTAGCCATACTTACCCTGCTCTAGGTTGAGCTACCACCACTTCATCCTTTTACCATCTTTCTTCACTCCCTCTTTCAAGGGAGGTCCTTTCGGACTACGCCAAGCTTGTCTCAAAAGTATTCAAACTTTACATGAGATAGATTCTTAGTCAACACATCTTCCACTTGTTCCTCTTTAGGAACATACTTGAGATTTACAGCTCCCTTCTGCACCATATCCCGAATGTAATGGTATCTATATTCGATATGTTTTGACTTATGATTAAACACTGGTTTTTCTATCATATTAATACAACTTTGATTATCACAAATGATATCAGTAACCTCTATGTCTACATAAAATAATCCTGTCAACATGTTGTGAAGCAATACTACTTCGCTACAAGCTGGGCATGTTGCAATGTATTCAAATTTTGGAGTGATAAGTGCAATACTCAACTTCTTTCTACTGAACCATGATACATGCCTGATCCCAAACTAAAAAAAATCATGAAGTTCTCTTTCTATATTTGGAACCTCCTTCCCAATCTGAATCAGTAATCCATGTAATATGATATCGCCATTTGATGGATATCTAAGACCATAATCTAAAGTCCCCTTTAGATACCTCATCACATTTTTTTCTCCTACTATGTGAATATGTTTGGGATTCACCATATATTGACTTAGAGTGTTTACAACAAAACATATATCTAGTCATGTATTGGTTAAGTACATTAGATAACCAATAATATGTATGTATAAGGTTGCATCTACTATTTATGAAGTGTCATCATTCAATAGCTTCAAATTTGTTGTCATCGAAGTAGTCATATCCTTACAATCTATCATACCAAATCCATTTAGTATATCTACTGCATATTTTCCTTGGTTTAGGAAAATATCCTCTGGATACTGCCATACTTCAAGACCTAGAAAGTAGTGCATCATTCCAAGGTCTTTCATTTAAAATTCTGCAGTGGGATTCTTCTTACATTCATTGATGGGATTATCTTCAAATTTCAAGAATAGATCATGTACATATAGTAGTAGTATCATAATTCCATCACCCTCAACTTTATAGTAGAGGTTGGAATATTCTTTACTCTTGGTAAAGCCCAAACTCATCAGGAATCCATCAATTCTTCCATACCATGCTCAATATGCTTGCTTTAACCCATACAATTCCTTATTGAGTTTACATACATGATTTTCCTAATTATCTACCTCCAAACCTTGTAGTTTTTCAATATATACTTATTCTTCTATCAAGCCATTTAGCAAGTTTGTCTCTACACCCATCTGATGTAATTTCCACTTCATATTGGATGGCAAGCCAATGATGGTTCTAATTGAGGTGTACCTAGATACTGTCACAAAGGTATCCTCATAGTCGATTCCTTCCTTCTGGGAGAATCCGTCAGCTAAGTATCTTTCCTTGTGCTTCTCTATACTACCATATTCTAAGTGATTTGTCTTATAGATTCATTTTGAGGATACCACTGACTTGTCCTTTAGTATGGGTATTATTTACCATACATAATTATTTATAATGGATTGGTATTTCTTGACCATAGCATCAAACCATTCCTTCTTCTTTTTTGCTTCTTTAAAACTTGTTGGTTCTTTATCAATGATATCACACATCAAAGCCACATAACTAGGGTATGGATTTGGCTTCTTTCTTTCTCTAATGGTTCCTTCTAGGACACCATTTATTTTTGCTTCTGCAATTACTTCACGATCCCAAGTAGGCCTTATCTTACATGAGATCATTTCATTGGGAAATTATTCAAGTCTTTGAGCTTCTGTTATGTCATGATCCTCAGGCGTCTGTTCTTCTTCTTCATTTCTAACTGGTTTATGACCTTCTGCAGCAAAGGGATTTTCATGCTCCTCTACATCTTCCTTGTCTTTCTTTGATTTTCTAAAAGTTGTATCTTCATCAAAGGTGACATCTCTGCTTAGTTCAATTTGACGATATCATGGGATATAGATTCAATAAGCTTTTTATCGCTCACTATATCCTACAAACAATCCCTTCTTTCCTTAAGGGTCTAGCTTTGATCTTTTCTCCTTGGGAATGTTTATGTATAACGGACAACCAAATATCTTTAAATGTCTAACTTCAGGATTTTCTTTGGTAAACATCTCTTTTGGAGTCTTGTTTCCCAAGGTACTGTGTGATATTCTATTATGTACATGTTACACACATTTCTCGTCAACATCATGTAATGAGATCAAAGTATCAATGTTTTCCTTAAATCCTCAATTTTTGAAGTTAAAAGTGGACAAGGATCAATGATTTCACACTTTTGGCCTCCACCGCACTTTCCCTGTGATCAAGGTGTGGTACCTATATCAGTAATCCTCTTTTTATTTGAGTAGTAAGTGGTGCCAATGCTATTTTCCCTTTATGCAATGTCTGGTGCTCACCTAGTAATGCTTTGTCCCCTTGGACAAAGAGTGGTTCTTGAGTTATAAATGAAAAAAGAGAAGCTTCGAGAGGCTTCTCAAAGCTTGACTTCATGGAGCCTCATCTATGTGGTTCAGGACCACATGGAGCTCGAGGTCCATCATTGTATGATCCTCCCTACAAATCACCCATGATATCCTCAACCTATTCTATCTTCCCATGGCTTTAAATACTATATTGGCCCCATGGGTAAATGGAGGAATATTATGTTATTGCATCTAAACTCTGGCCAAATTCATCCAAGACTCGTGAGGAATTGGTTGGAAATATTTAGGCTCTGAGGAAAGGTTCATTTGAGAAGGGTTTCTTAACACTAAGGCTTAGGTTATATGCTCTCTCTCCCCATTTTATTAATGCAAATAACGGTTTCTTTCCCATGAACATCATTGTGTTTGAATCACTGTGTTTATTGTTGAATTCCTTGGTCATTAACATAAGATCATAGACTAGCTTGTTACTCTGATCTAGTGTTTATTTTGTTGTGTATCTTGCAGGACATTTGAGGAGATCAAACACTCCGAAGACCAGCCTTTTAGAGATTTTGGGAGGCAAAAGAGTATTTTATTCAAAATATCTATGTGAACTTAGGGAAAGTTCTTTTATGTTGTGACTGTTTTGTTCTAGTACTGAGTGTTTTAGGATAGGGAACCCACTTTTTCCCACATTAGATGAGTATTTTTAGTAACAAAATTGGCTACTCTGCTGGGGAGCATAGATCAGAATTCTTGGTTTTGTTGTTGAACTTGCCTTGTTTTCAAATTTCAATTTATTATCATAGATCACATCTACTAGTAAATTAGCTAGATTTGGTTTGAAATTTCTATATTTTCCTTGATCTACCTCTGATGCTTCATATTATTGTTGATTATTATAATTTGGAACTAGTTATTGAACTCTGACATCTTTATTTTTCTCCTTTTGTTTGATTTCAAAATCTCTATTGGCCATTGCACCTGGGTAGTGTTGAAAGAGCGACCACCGCACCTTCTCTTAAGGCAGAAAGTGTTTCCACCACAATTAGCCAGTGAACAAAGAGCAGTGCCACCGCTCTATTTCTTTTGAAAAAGCATGGTTCTATAGTAGTAATGCTCTATACTCACCTTTCAGCCAGTGGTTCTAGGTAGGGTTATGATCCCAGTTTGACTTTGAGATCTTGCATTTGTAATTTGGTTTCTGAATATTGTTTGGATCTGTTACTGACAGTTAATATTTTTAATCAAAATCTTGAAAGTGTGTTTAGTCTTTATTGGTTTAAACCTTCAAGGATGTTACACCTAAATATTGTCACCATCATGTTATGAGATAAGTACTCCCTTTTCTTCTCCAATCCCTCGAAGTTTTTCCTAGAGAAATGAAATGAAGAAAATTATTCCCTTGTCTTTTTCCTTATTTTGAGCTGGTAACACATTTAATATGTTAAAAGGGAGGTTCCACCACTCTTTTCCTTCATGAAAAGGGATTTACCCCCATAAAACTGCTCTATATCCATGTCAAAAGCGTGGTGCTCGAGTTTTAAAGGAAAAAAAGGAAGTTTCAAGAGACTTCTTGAAGCTTGCCTCTGTGGAGCCTCATCCATATGGTTTAGGACCACCTAGAACTCGAGATACCCCCTAATAGGATTTCCATTCCACCTCATCCATCATTTACTCAACCATCCCTATCCTCCCATGCCTTTAAATATAGCATCATCCCCCATGGGAAAGAGGAGGAAGAATTGTGTGGAACACCTAAACTCTATCAAAATAATTCCTGAGATATTGGAGGAAAGGTGAAGTTAGAGGCAAGGATCCATTGGAAGGAACTCTCAACACCAAGGCATAAAGGTTGTAGTCTCTCCAATAATTTCTAATAATAAATGTCTTTTCTTTCCCATATTTATTATATCATTTGTATGTATTGCTTGATTCCTTGGTTACAAGCATAGATCTGGTTTGTTATCTTGTATGTTATCATCTTTCTCTTGTTATCTTCAGTCTTTTACATGTTCTTCTACAGATAGCATAGGTGAAAGCTTGAATAATAGCAAGGAAAATTTTTAAGGGAAGTATTGTGGAATTATATTCAAGTAATTAACCAGATCTAGGGAAAGTTTAACAGTTTGAGTTTGTGTTTTGTTCTAGGTTATATGCTCTCTCTCCCCATTTTATTAATGCAAATAACAATTTCTTTCCCATGAACATCATTGTGTTTGAATCACTGTGTTTATTGTTGAATTCCTTGGTCATTAACATAAGATCATAGACTAGATTGTTACTTTGATCTAGTGTTTATTTTGTTGTGTATCTTGCAGGACATCTGTGGAGATCAGACACTCCAAAGACCAACCTTTATAGCTTGTGGGAGGTAAAAGAGTATTTTATTAAAAATATCTATGTGATCTTAGGGAAAGTTCTTTTATGTTGTGATTGTTTTGTTCTAGTACTGAGTGTTTTAGGTTAGGGAATTGAACATTTTCCCACACTAGATGAGTATTTTCAGTAACAAAATTGGCAACTCTGTTGGGGAGCATAGATCAGAATTCTTGGTTTTGTTGTTGAACTTGCCTTGTTTTCAAATTTCAATTTCTTATCATAGATCAGATCTATTAGTAAATTAGCTAGCTTTGGTTTGAAATTGCTATATTTTCCTCGATCTACCTCTGATGCTTCATATTCTTGTTGATTATTATAATTTGGATCCAGTTATTGAACTCTTCCATCTTTATTTTTAGCGTTGTGTTTGATTTCAAAATCTCTATTGGCCATTCCACATGGGTAGTGTTGAAAGAGTGACCAACGCACCTTCTCTTAAGGAAGAAAGTGGTTCCACCACAATTATCTAGTGAACAGAGAGTAGTGCCACCGCTCTATTTCTGTTGGAAAAGTGCGGTGCTGGAGTAGTAACGCTCTATACTCACCTGTCAGCCAACGGTTCTAGGTAGGGTTTTGTTCCTAGTTTGACTTTGAGATCTTGCATTTGTAATTTGGTTTCTGAATATTGTTTGGATTTGTTACTGATAGTTAATATTTTTAATCAAAATATGGAAAGTTTGTTTAGGCTTGATTGGTTTGTATATTCAAGGATGTTACACCTAAATATTGTCATCATCATGTTATGAGATAGGTATTCCATTTTCTTCTCCAATCCCTCAAAGTTTTTCCTAGAGAAATGAAACGAAGAAAATTATTCCCTTGTGTTTTTCCTTATTTTGAGCTAGTAGCGCTCCTTTTACATGTTAAAAGGGAGGTTCCACTACTCTTTTCCTTCATGAAAAGGGAGTTACCCCCTTAATACCACTCTGTATCCATGTAAAAAGTGGGGTTGTCAAGTTTTAAAGGAAAAAAAGGAAGCTTTGAGAGGCTTCTCAAAGCTTGCCTCCATGGAGCCTCATCCCTATGGTTTAGGATCACCTGGAACTCGAGATACCCCCTAATAGGATCTCCCTTCCACCTCATCCACCATTTACTCAACCATCCCTACCCTCCCATGTATTTAAATACTAGATCATCCCCCATGGGAAAGAAGAGGAAGAATTGTGTGGAACACCTAAACTCTGCCAAAATAACTCCTGAGATATTGGAGGCAAGGTGAAGTTAGAGACAAGGAGCCATTGGAAGGAACTCCCAACACCAAGGCATAAAATTTGTAGTCTCTCCGATGATTTATAATAATAAATGTCTTTTCTTTCCCATATTTACTGTATCATTTGTATGTATTGCTTGATTCCTTGGTCACAAGCATAGATCTGGTTTATTATCTTGTATGCTATCATGTTTCTCTTGTTATCTTCGGTATTTTACGTGTTCTTCTACAGGAAGCATAGGTGAAAGCTTGAATAACAGCAAGTAAAACTTTTAAGGGAAGTATTGTGGAATTATATTCAAGCAATTAACCAGATCTAGGGAAAGTTTAACATTTTGAGTTTGTTTTTTGTTCTAGGTTATATGCTCTCTCTCCCCATTTTATTAATGCAAATAACAATTTATTTCCCATGAACATCATTGTGTTTGAATCACTGTGTTTATTGTTGAATTCCTTGGTCATTAACATAAGATCATAAACTAGCTTGTTACTCTGATCTAGTGTTTATTTTGTTGTGTATCTTGCAGGACATCTATGGAGATCAGACACTCCAAAGACTAGCCTTTATAGCTTGTGGGAGGTAAAAGGGTATTTTATTCAAAATATCTATGTGATCTTATGGAAAGTTATTTTATGTTGTGACTGTTTTGTTCTAGTACTGAGTGTTTCAGGCTAGGGAAACAACTTTTTCCCACACTAGATGAGTATTTTCAATAACAAAATTGGCGACTCCGTTGGGGAACATAGATCAGAATTCTTGGCTTTGTTTCTGAACTTGCCTTGTCTTCAAATTTCAATTTCTTATCATAGATCAGATCTATTAGTAAATTAGCTAGATTTGGTTCGAAATTGCTAGATTTGCCTTCATCTTCCTCTGATGCTTCATATTCTTGTTGATTATTATAATTTGGATCCAATTATTGAACTCTAACATCTTTATTTTTAGCCTTGTGTTTGATTTCAAAATATCTATTGGCCATTGCACTTGGGTAGTGTTGAAAGAGTGACCACTGCACCTTCTCTTAAGGCAGAAAGTGGTTCCACCACAATTATCCAGTGAACAGAGAGCAGTGCCACCGCTCTGTTTTTGTTGGAAAAGCACAGTGTTGGAGTAGTAACGCTCTGTACTCACCTGTCAGCCAGGGGTTCTAGGTAGGGTGTCGATCCCAGTTTTACTTTGACATCTTGCATTTGTAATTTGGTTTCTGAATATTGTTTGGATTTGTTGCTGATAGTTAATATTTTTAATCAAAATATGGAAAGTGTGTTTAGGCTTGATTGGTTTATACCTTCATGGATGTTACACCTAAATATTGTCACCATCATGTTATGCGATAGGTATTCCCTTTTCTTCTCCAATCCCTGAGAGTTTTTCCTAGAGAAATGAAACGAAGAAAATTATTCCCTTGTGTTTTTCCTTATTTTGAGCTGGTAATGCTCCTTTTACATGTTAAAATGGAGGTTCCACCACTCTTTTACTTCATTAAAAGAGATTTACCCCCTTAATACTACTCTGTATCCATGTAAAAATAGGGGTGCTTGAGTTTTAAAGGAAAAAAAGGAAGCTTTGAGAGGCTTCTCGAAACTTGCCTATGTGGAGCCTCATCCCTATCGTTTAGGACCACCTGGAACTCAAGATAACCCCCTAATAGGATCTCCCTTCCACCTCATCCACCATTTAATAAACCATCCCTATCCTCCCATGCCTTTAAATACTGGATCATCCCCCATGGGAAAGAGGAGGAAGAATTGTGTGGAACACCCCAACTCTGTCAAAATAATTCCTGAGATATTGGAGGCAAGGATCCATTGGAAGGAGCTCTCAATACCAAGGCATAAAGGTTGTAATCTATATAATAATTTATAATAATAAATGTCTTTTCTTTCCCATATTTATTGTATCATTTGTATGTATTTCTTGATTCCTTGGTCACAAGCATAGATCTGGTTTATTATCTTGTGTGTTATCATGTTTCTCTTCTTATCTTCAGTATTTTAAGGGAAGTATTGTGGCATTATATTCAAGCAATTAACCATATCTAGGGAAAGTTTAACATTTTGAGTTTGTGTTTTGTTCTAGGTTATATGCTTTCTCTCCCCATTTTATTAATGCAAATAACGGTTTCTTTCCCATGAACATCATTGTGTTTGAATCACTATGTTTATTGTTGAATTCCTTGGTCATTAACATATGATCATAGACTATCTTGTTACTTTGATCTAATGTTTATTTTGTTTTGTATCTTGCAGGACATCTGTGGAGATCATACACTCCAAAGACCAGCCTTTACAGCTTGTGGGAGGTAAAATAGTATTTTATTCAAAATATCTATGTGATCTTAGGGAAAGTTCTTTTATGTTGTGATTGTTTTGTTCTAGTACTGAGTGTTTCAGGCTTGGGAAACAACTTTTTCCCACACTAGATGAGTATTTTCAATAACAAAATTGGTGACTCCGTTGGGGAGCATAGATCAGAATTCTTGGTTTTGTTGCTGAACTTGCCTTGTTTTCAAATTTTAATTTCTTATCATAGGTCATATCTACTAGTAAATTAGCTAGATTTGGTTTGAAATTGCTAGATTTTCCTTGATCTACCTCTGATGCTTCATATTCTTGTTGATTATTATAATTTGGATCCAATTATTGAGCTCTGACATATTTATTTTTTCCTTGTGTTTGATTTCAAAATATCTATTAGCTATTGCACCTGGGTAGTGTTGAAAGAGCGACCACCGCACCTTCTCTTAAGGAAAAAAATGGTTCCACCACAATTATCCAGTAAACAGAGAATAATGCCACCACTCTGTTTTTGTTGAAAAGCACGGTGCTGGAGTAGTAACGCTCTGTACTCACATGTTAGCCAGCGGTTCTAGTTAGGGCTCCAATACCAGTTTGACTTTGAGATCTTGCATTTGTAATTTGGTTTCTGAATATTGTTTGGATTTGTTACTGATAGTTAATATTTTTAATTAAAATCTAAAAAGTGTGTTTAGGCTTGATTGGTTTATACCTTCAAGTATGTTACACCTAAATATTGTCACCATCATGTTATGAGATAGGTATTCCCTTTTCTTCTCCAATCCCTCAGAGTTTTTCCTAGAGAAATGAAATGAAGAAAATTTTTCCCTTGTGTTTTTCCTTATTTTGAGTTGGTAACGTTCCTTTTACATGTTTAAAGGGAGGTTCCACCACTCTTTTCCTTCATGAAAAGGGAATTACCCACTTAATACTTCTCTATATCCATGTAAAAAGTGTGGTGCTCAAGTTTTAAAGGAAAAAAAGGAAGCTTTGAGAGGCTTCTCGAAGCTTGCCTCTGTGGAGCATCATCCCTATGGTTTAGGACCACCTAGAACTTGAGATAACCCCTAATAGGATCTCCCTTCCACCTCATCCACCATTTAATCAACCATCCCTAACCTCCCATGCCTTTAAATACTAGATCATTCCCCATAGGAAAGAGGAGGGAGAATTGTGTGGAACACCCAAACTCTGACAAAATAATTCTTGAGATATTGGAGGCAAGGTGAAGTTAGAGGCAAGGAGAAATTGGAAGGAACTCTCAACACCAAGGCATAAAGGTTGTAGTATCTCCAATAATTTCTAATAATAAATGTGTTTTCTTTCCCATATTTACTGTATCATTTGTATGTATTGCTTGATTCCTTGGTCACAAGCATAGATCTGGTTTATTATCTTGTATGCTATCATCTTTCTCTTGTTATATTCAGTCTTTTACATGTTCTTCTATAGGTAGCATAGGTGAAAACTTGAATAATAGCGAGGAAAATTTTTAAGGGAAGTATTGTTGCATTATATTCAAGCAATTAACCAAATCTAGGGAAAGTTTAACATTTTGAGTTTGTGTTTTCTTCTAGACCTGTATCATTCATATCTAGGGAAACAACTCCTGTCTACAGGAGGTGAGAATTTCCAACAACAAAGGACTAGTTTGTTTTTGTCTTGTGACCTTCTTGTCCATTTGATTTTTGGTTGACAGAAGAAGTTTTTGAAAAGTATTTATTTATTCATATCTTTGAGTGTTGCTTAGAACAACTGAAAAGAAAGTAGTATTGCTTTTTATTTCTTCATAGTTTGATTTAAGGTTGTCTTCATATCTTATTTTTGAAAATTTGAGATAAAATTTATAGACCTTAGCATATGCATGAACTATTAATAACTTTATTATTCTCATAGAATTTTGAGTGTTTATATTATGATTGCTTCTTACACATTTTTCTCTCAAACAAAAAGAAAATTTTGTTTTCGCATCTTTCTTTCATTTTGAAGAATTTGAAAAGTGCTATGTGTTGCATAGTCATAGTAGTCTTTCTTTTCAAAAGAGATCTCATCCTTTTCCTTTTAAATATTTTTTCATTTGAAGTCTTTACATGCTTGCAATAGAATTGAAAATATAGTTCAATATTGTTTTTCTAGGGATTTATTCGTTTTAGATAAGTAGGAATCGAACCTCTATCCCTTCTTGAAGTAGGACATTTTACAAAAATTGAAAGTGAAAATATTTGCATGCGCATCATTGCATGGTTTTACTTTTGTGTACTCACCTCATGCATTCACCTAACCATAAAAGATAAAATTAAGTGCTAGTTTTAGGTTAAAATTTGTAGAAAGGTGTGATAGGTTAGAGACATGTTCCAACATCTTTAAATGTAGGAGTTGTCATTATTTTCCTACACTGCATCTCGGGGATCATGTGGTTCTTCCATGTATTACTAGTATATAGAATGAACTTTCACATACCCTTGAGGTATATTAAAGGGTACTTCATGTACTCAGTGGTATATAGGAAGTCCCCTTTTGAACGGTTGTGCATTAGACAACACTACTATGGAGTGGAGCTCCCACGTACCTTGCATATATCAGGATACACTTTTAGGGATCCTGAGACCATATGAGCATATCCATTTGACCGTCCTATCAGTGCAATACACCGAGAACAACACTCAGGGATATTTCTATGCAAGTGCCATCCAAGTAGTCAGGTATTCAGGAAAGGGTACGGTCCCAATTCTCGTTGTCACATTCTACTATTGGACCCTATGATATATTGTGATTTGTGGTGATTTGAAAATCATGTGAGTATCCTAACTTTTAAACCACTCCTATAATAGCTTTGATTGTTTCTTTAGATTGAGTAGCATTTTATTTTCCTGATTAGATTTTGGTTTTACTTATGGGATTAGTTTGACCTTTCCAAATTGGATGATTTTCTGTGGAGAAGGTCTCATCGTATACATGGATTATCACCAGAGCAGCCACTAAATCCTACAACAAAACCTCCCATGGAGTGAGAGATGGATACAAATTCTGAAGCAGGTACTGTTTCTATGCCTCAATTGGAAGGAGGAGGTGAATTATCTCCTCCCACCAATGCTCCCATTATTGGATTTTTAGTACCACCTTTAGATGAACAACCCTCCTCTCAAAATCCATATTTTTCCATCCCAACTCCTTCGGGATTTAGGCTCGATCAATTTCATTCTGATGAAATGGAGGCTCCTATATTTGGTCCGAATGCTCCATTTTGGCCAACCTCCCTTGGCCAAGCTATCTCTTAGTTTGGTTCTACTATTGTCATAAATGTGTCAGATATGGAGCTAAATCCAAACTCTAGAAGGACCTCACCCTACCTTTTACCTAGTGATAGTTTGGGTAGATCACTGAATATCCCTTCTAGTACAATTATGGAAAATGTTCCACCTGTACCATTGGTGACTAAGCTTACAAATCTTACAGGAGTGTCATATTCTGTTCCAAATGCAAATTCAAATTATCAAATGGGAGGTACTTCTATGCCCCCCGTGGATTTTTCAAACATTGGAAGTCAGTTTTTAGCCCCCACATCCCTTATAGCTAGGGGATGTTATGTGCATGTTTTACATAATATTCCACAACCTACTCCTCCAGCTGTAAGATCTACTGGTCATGTTGGTTATCATACTATTGGTCCTGCTTCACAACCTCCCACTTCAGCTTGGGTCCCTCCTCAACAAACAATATTGGTAATCAATACCTTAGCGGGGCACAGTACAATAATTTTTTATATGTCCCTTATACCGTAGGAGTTACCATTCAATAGGATCAACCTACCTATGGAACTCAATTTGGATATAACTAGACACAACCACCATTCATGGGTCAAAGCACTACCAACTACCAACACTAGTTTGATGGAAATTATGGCTGACCCAACCGACCTATGGTCCAACTGGGGTACCCTTGCCTTATCAATGCTATAATTACCCACAACCCAATCAACAAATCCCATTTTTGGCTACCTCATATTTTTCATACATTGCCAAGTTAATTAATGATCCCATCCAACATGACCCTTTTTCCAACAATTCCGGTCAAATTACCTTCATATATCCTGAAGTTTGATGGGAAATAAGTTGAAGACCCGAAAAACCATGTGATGACATTCCATCTGTGGTGTTCGTCCAACTCCCTTATGAATGTTTCCATTCATTTGAGGCTCTTCCAGAGAACATTGACTGGTATGGCTGCAGAATGGTATATCAAACTTCCACAACACTCGTTTGTGGATTTTAATTCATTGGAAATTTTTTTCCTTACTCAGTTCCAATTACCCATCCAGCATGAAACTGGTACGAACCTTTTGACATCTATTCGACATAATACTTCCACTCATATATCCAACCATATCCATGAGTGGAGGATACATTGAAGGTTAATAAAATCTCCCATTCTGAATCAAATGTTAGCTGACTGGTTTACCAAATCTTTGTTGCCTCCTATTGCTCCAGATGTGGCTATGGGTGGTGTTGTCATGGAAGAGCAGGTTATTAGTTGGGCTCAATATTTAGACTTATTTTATTCTCAATTTGGGACTTTATATGATTTGATTCCTAATTTTCCTCATCCCAGCACTGATCATGCCAAGCCACATGCCGAAACTCCTGTAGATAGTGTTGTTGGTTCAATTCAACCTCCATCCACAACCAAGTTTCCAAGACATAAAGTGCTTCTACTGCAACTTCTTCTGCTCCTACTGTTTTTGTTGAGGTGGATGCTATCCACTCTTCACAAACACCTGGTAATAAGAAAAAAGGTAAAGGTAAAAATTAAAAAACTAGAAACCAATAGGATAATCCCAAAATTATGACTTCAAGGAATGGCACCAAACCTAAACGGAAAGTTAAGTACCCCTGCTTGCTATGTGGACATGATCACTTCAAGAAGGAGTGTCCTTGTCATGAAGAGATCAACAAGTTTTTGAATAATAATCCCACACCAATGGTGCTAACTAACCCTTTCCTATCCTAACAAAAATTAATCAATCATACATCTTTGCATGGTCCCTCTTCCTCTACTAACAAATTCAGAATGATGTCCGCTAAGATTGTTGCATTGACTACTAGAAATCAAACATATGATAAACCTCTTAAGAAGAAAGATGAAGGTGCTTCTCTCAAGAAGACTCCTTTCGTCAATCCTTCTCCTCCACCTCCTTCTAATGGTCCTCTCACCATTGATAAACCTAGTCTTGACACAATATTGCGCCCTCCTAAGAGTACAATCCATAAATCCATTATCAATCCTAGTGCTCGACATGCTCAATTCTACAACGCTGTTGAAGATTTATCCCAAGCATCTTGTGCCATGTCTACAATGGAGGTACTCCAAAGTTTCCCTGCACAGTGGAAGAATTTGTTGTTAGAACTAGGGGCCTTATATCTGGAGAACTCCACCATGATCACTTTTAACATGGAGAATTAAAAATTGAGGTTACCCCACTAAATCACGTTTCAAATAGCGACTAGGGTGGTAGGAAGGAAAGTTCATCAAACTGTATTAGACGAAGGAGCTTCCACCTCATTTTTTTCTATGTCTTGTTGGAGAGCCATTAGTTCTCTTGGACTTAATCGGTCACCAACCACCTTGAAAGCGCTCAACGAATGAGGTTTCCAACCTCATGGCTTTCTACCGGCATTATCTATCGAGCTGGGTGGGAGACTGTTTCTATCTAGGTACAAGTGTTTAATGCTCCATTGGATTACAACTTGTTATTAGGAAGAAATTGGTTATATGCTATGATGGCAGTTTCTTCATTAGTATTTTGCACACTCCAATTTTTTCATCAAGGTAAAACTGTAACCATCGATCAACTTGATTATTGTTCACCTGACATCACCGCTACCACAACAAATAATGTTCCTATGTTAAGGAAATCCCCTCCTCCCTATCAATCTATAGGAGTTGGACTTTTGAAAGATTCATCCCTCATGGGGGTCTTTCTATCTACTTTCTCCCCTCCTAGTATGGAAATTTCTATTAATTTGTCGCATTGGTCTAGGGACTGAAAACACAATCTTACAAATAATTCAGATAGTTAAGCATAAAATTGGAAAAATGGTGCTGCAATGGAGGTAGAAGCTCTGTATAATCAATGAATAATTAATAATACAATACAATGGTCATGCAATATGCATCAATTCCAAGACAATTCAAATTCCCAAGGAGATCATTCAAATTGAATGTATGGGTGTAGCTTAACTAACAGTAAGCCATAGTAAACACACTAGTTAAATAGCTGATCAAGTCCTAATTGACTCAACTGAGTCCTAAATGAAGTCGGAGTGCAATGGATGATTGATTATAACTGAAAGTATCTCAGACACATGTCATTGTATGCCAACCAACAATTGGTAGCGCATCATTAACTCCAATGAACCTCGATGGGGTTAACTGAAGTCTGGCCATCAGAGGTGGTTGAAGGCACCCTTGTTGACTCCAGTTTATTAAATATTAATAAAATAATCAATATAATGAATGGAGGTGCCTTCACCACTTAGCTTAACTGATTGTAACGATCTGTTAGCAATTAGGTGTATTTATGACACTTAGATCACCCTCGGAGTGCTCTAGTTAGCCTCTCCAAATGAAGGAGAAGGATTAGTTGGCCTCCTTGACTGAAGGTAGATGTGGGTGTTCTCATGATGATGTCATATAGTGCTCATATGATGTCTATTAAGTCAATAAAACTTAGGATAGTGGTTTAACAGGGCCAAATTGACCAAATTAAGTGTGCAAGGTGGGTAAATGTCTCCAACACCCTCCCTTAAGTTATACTCGGGAGAAGTAGAAACATAAAGTGCATGAAATGCTAGGGCCCTGAAAACAAAGGCCATAGGTCACCCTATACAATAATGTAACTCAAAAAATTCTCAAAATAAATCTAAGTGAGGAAAAGAGGGAAAACCCAGTGGGAACCCCCCCCCCCCTCAAGCTGAACACTGAAAGTAGTCTGATCACCCTGATGAACTCACCCCCAATAGTGAACAGAGGTAAGTGAAATTATTTTCTGAAAATCTCTTAGTGAATATGTCTGCAATCTTCCCATTAGTAGGGCAGTATTGCAGAATGATGGTCCTGTCATGCACTAATTCCCTGATATAGTGCATGTGTATATCTACATGCTTGGTCCTCTGCCTGGTAACTGGATATGTGTATATCTTATTACACTTTGATTGTCACAAAATAGTATAGTGGAAAAAGTACTACCAAGATCAAACTGTGAAAGAATTCCTTGCAACCAAACAGCTTGGATGCAAGCATTCACCGCTCCTCAGTACTCGGCATCTGCTGAAGACAATGCTATGGCGGCCTGATTTTTGATAGACCAGCAAATGGGGCCACCACCAAACATGAATACATATCCAAAATTAGACTTATGATCAATATAATCACCCACTCAATCGGAATCGATGTAACCAACTAGCTCTAGCTAGGAGTCTGTAGCATAGTGAATGTCGTAGGTCCTGGTTCCCTAAATATACTAGAGGATCCTCTTGGCTTCCTTCCAATGAATATCATGAGGATTATGCATGTATCTTGACATAGAATTCATGGCATAATAGATATCAATATGATAATGAGTCAAGTAGATCAAGCTACGTATCAGTTGTCGATAAATAGTGCAGTCCATGGGAGGTGTGCTTTTTCCTTATTCAAGGTTGATCCCTGAAAGGAAAGGGAATGGATCAGCCTTAAATTCCGCTATGTTAAAATTTAATAACAGGTCTGATATGTATTTTTACTGAGTGACCATTATCCCGTCAAAAAATTTCTCAATTTTGAGCCCCAGAAATTGTTTCAAGAGCCCCAAATCGCTCATTTCAAATGCATTGTGGAGAGCAGTTTTGATGACTGAAATAGAAGTAACTGTGCTACCTGTAATCAGTAATTCATCAAAATATAAAACAATAATAATAAAATTACCATCAAACATATGTATATATACATTTGGATCTGATTTACACCTTTGGAAGTTTTGCGAGGGAAGGAAGGCATCCATCTTGGAATACCACTCTCTTGGGGCCTCGTTTAACTCGTATAGTGACTTCTTTAGGTTGAAAACAAAACATGGATCAGAAATGTAGCCCTTGGGATACTTCATGTATATCTCCTCATGAATATCTCCATGCATAAATTCAGACTTAACATCCATACGATGCACTTCCTAGTGCTTAGATGCAGAAATTGCCAAAACTAGGCGAATGGAGTCCATTTTTGCAACCGGTACAAAAGTCTCATGGTATTCCACACCTTGTACCTAGGAGAAAAATTTTTATACTAGAATTTCCTTATGTTTTTAGGTTCTTCCATTGGCCTCAACCTTATTCCGAAACACCCACTTGCATTGAACCAATTTCATCCCCAGAGGAAGAGAAACTAGCTCCCAAGTAGTGTTTTTCTGAAGAGAATTCATCTCTTCATCCATGGCAACTTGCCATCTTGGATCCTTCTGAGCATGGTAGTAAGACTTAGGGTCTTAACATATCACCAAATAACAATATTTGGACATAAAATAATTAGGATAAGAGAGCGCAATACCTGCTCTTTGGAAATCAGATCAGGTTCTCCTTGGATCATCTGGATTTCCAATGTTATCACCTACAGAGGAGAGTGTCTGTCGATACCAAGTTGGGAGATGATTTTGTACTTCAGGTTCTGATTCAAAATATGATGTTTTCTATTCACTAATATCAGAAATCAGAGGATCCAAATCAGGGTCATCATCCCCAATTACATCATCCAAATATTCAGAAGAATAGGAAGGAAATTCAACAGTTTTCTCCTTCACTAGTTCTACCTCCTGAAGAGGCTCATCGAACATGAAACTCCTTTCAATGATGATCTATTTTGTTTTGATATCTAGAAGCTTGAAAACTTTAATATTCATCAGGATATCCGATAAACAGAAACTTATTCTTTGCGGTTGCAAAGCCCTCCTTTTATCAAGCGGAATTCGGTCCCATGCAGTGGACCCAAACACCCTCAGATTCGACACATACGGCTTGTGTCTGAAATATGCTTTGAAAGGGGTATTACCTTTCATGGATGAGTGTGGAACTTTTTTCTGAATATATGCTGTAGCATGCATGGATTCAGCCCACAAATTTTCATCCAACTTCTTTGATTCCAATATACAGGTGGTCATCTCCTTGAGAGACGGATTCTTCCTCTCCGCTACACCGTTCTGCTGGGAAGTGTAGGGGACTGAATGCTGGATCTGAATACCAATTTGGGAACATATATGCAGTAAATAATTAATGAAATACTCCCCACCATTATCATATCTCAAAATCTTGATCTTTTTTCCAGATGCATTCTCAATCAAGGCCTTCAATTCAGTGAATTTTTCCAAGACTTCTGACTTCTTTTTGATANGTCATAAAGTACCTTGATCCATTAATGGATGTGACAGGCATGGGACCATTGATATCAGAATGTATCAATCCCAAGATCCATGGTTCTCAGCTTTCCTTCCCCCGATCGAACTTATGCTCAGGGTGCTTTCCAACAACACAGCCATTGCAAATTCCAGTGGTAGCTTTGATGATCAGGAGGCCTTCAACCATAGAATTATTATGTAATTGCTGCAATTATTTGAAGTTCAGGAGGCCAAACCTATCATGCCACAGTCTACTAACTTCATTTCCATGAGTCAGCAATGTGGTGGTATTTGCATCCTCTGCAAAATGGGAGAACTCGCAGGCTTTTGCATGATGGTTTGCAAGGCCTTTTGCTACAATTTTTTTGGATGCAATTTTTGTGATCTCTACATCATCTGGGATAAAGGAGACTCTCTTGGGAACTCTTGTATGTGTCATTTGATAAACACTTAGGAGGTTTCATGAAAGATATGGTACATATAGAACATCCAAGAAAAATAACCATGCTCAAGATCTACAATACCTTGTGCTTTGGATATGATTATGGAGTCATCTCCCATGTGGATGGGAATGGATTTGCCAGTCTCCAAAGATGAGAAAGAGTCTCTTTCATCCATCATGTGATTTGAAGCTCCAGAATCTATCAAGAGATATTTGGACTTCGAATTGCTTGCCATGAGAGCATGACCTATTTCATGCTATGGTTCCCGATCTTGCTGATCTCTCCTCGAAAGCTTTCCAAAATATTGATGTGGTTTTTCTCAAGGAGAGAAGTAGCTTCATCAAGTTTCTTTTTCATGCAAGCATGTTAAGGGTGGAATCCCTTCCCACAGTATGAACACTTGACTTTTTCCTTCCCATGATGCCCTTTTCTTTTGTTCTTCTTCGAGCTGGAAGGATCTTCATGCTACTTTTTTTCAACTTTAGGCTTAGGAGCTTCAAATTTGGTTTTTGGGTTCTTCTGCTGCTTTCCTTTACCCTTCAGATCTTTGGGACCCAAGACGTAGAGGGATTGATCACGGGAGGGTCTGATGATCCCCATCTGGACAGCTTATCATGTTCACTTGTTAGGGACTCAATGTTAGGCTTAGGAGCTTCAAATTTGGTTTTTGGGTTCTTCTGCTGCTTTCCTTTACCCTTCAGATCTTTGGGCCCCAAGACATAGAGGGCTTGATCATGGGAGGATCTGATGATCCCCATCTGGACAGCTTATCATGTTCACTTGTTAGGGACTCAATGAAGGCATTGAGAGAAGGAATCTTCCATCCAAGCATTATGATATTCCCCACATGGAAAGTAGAGAAAAACACTGAATAATAAGCTCCAATTTTGGACAGAATGGAAAGGATGAGTTGATCATCCTACTTCTCCACCTTACACTACTTCAACAGTAAGACAATGTGCTTGAACTTTGTGAAAAAATCATTCAAGGTCTCGAAATTGGAAGGTTGGAGAGACATCAACTCATTTTCAAGCTGGTATACTCTCAAATCATACTGCTTTCCATATATGGTTTCCTATTTGTCCCAAATTTCATTTGGAGTCTTCAATCCCGAAAGATGGTAAAGAAGATATCGGGAAACAAAGAGGCACAAGAATCTGAATGCTTCATATTTCTTGTTCAAGCATATAGCTTTGTCTGTCATAGAAGTAGGCTCTTCTTCAGTGTCCATAGTGAGCCAATAGAGTCCTCTGGCACGTAGCTGGATCTCCATATCTCCTTTCCATGAATGGAAATTGAACAGATTCAAGAGTTCTACAGAAGAAGCCATATGAAATTGTTGGAGCAAATGATTTTCACCTGTTAAAACCTACAAATCACAACAAAAGGGGAACCGTAAGGTCAAACATCCTGCACATTTCAAGCTTTCATCATACCCAACATAGTTGACAAAGCAATATTGATCAACAATTTCCTAACTTGGGGTATAAAGTGGTAAGCCTTTACTTCTGGTGCAGTACTGGAATTTTTGAGCTTTGCTCAATTTTCATGCAAGATCTGTCAAAGACCTTATTTTTTAGAGATCTGAGGTTCATCCTTCCATGAGCTTTGATACCATATTAATTTGTCACAGTGGTCTAGGGACTGAAAACACAGTCTCACAAAGAATTCAAACAATTAAGCATAAAATTGGAAAAATGGTGTTGTAATGGAAGTAGCAGCTCTGTATAATCAACGAATAATGAATAATACAATATAATGGTCATGCAAGATTCATGAATTCCAAGACAATTCAAATTCCAAAGGATATCATTCGAATTGAATGAATGGGTGTAGCTTAACTAATTGTAAGCCATAGTAAACACACTAGTTAACCAACTGATGAAGTCCTGATTGACTCAACTGAGTCCTAACTGAATTCAGAGTGCAATGGATGACTGATTCTAACTGAAAGTAGCTCAGACACATGTCACTGTATTCCAACCAACAAGTGGTAGTGCATCATTAACTTGAATGAACCCCAATGAGGTTAACTGAAGTCAAGCTGGCCATCAAAGATGGTTAGAGGCACCCCTGTTGACTCCAGTTCATTAAATATTAATAAAATAATCAATATAATGAATGGAGGTTCCTTCACCACTTAGATTAACTTATTGTAACCATCAGTTAGCAATATAATGAATGGAGGTTCCTTCACCACTCATATTAACTGATTGTAGCCATCAGTTAGCAATTAGGTGCATTTATGACATTTAGATCACCCTCGGAGTGCTAAACTTAGCCTCCCCAAATGAAGGAGAAGTCTTAGTTGGCCTCCTTGACTGAAGGTAGGTGTGGGTGTTCTCATTCTGATGTCATAGACTGCTCATCTGATGCTGATTAAGTCAATAAAACTTAGGATAATGGTTTAACAAGGAAAAAATTAACCAAATTAAGTGTGCATGGTGGATAAATGTCTCCAACAATTTCCATGGTAAGCATGATATCATCCATAAACAGGGGCATGTCTAAAGGAAAAGAGATTGCTAAATTTCCTTCTTTGGGTCCACATGAAGCCCTATACGATGCCATTCAATCTGTTTCTTGTGACTACGTGGATGATAAACACTTGGTGGAATCATATCCTTGCCATCTTCTCTATTGGATAGATTCCCCTCTCCCAATTCTAGATTATCTCTCATAGACTTTTCCATCGGACGAGTCTATCATGGAATTTTTGAGTCTAGATGAATCCTTATGGAGGTTTTGAGTCCGGATGAATCTTTGATTCTTCCTAATGCCGATTTGGTAGATTCATATTTTGTATCTCTTATCAGTTTTGATATTATCGAGTATCCACAAATGCCTGTATTATTACAAGGTGTGGATTCTAAAGGAAATTTGTGCAACATCACTCAAACTATTCCCATCGACATATCAATGAATCCAGGTGTTGTTGAACATGTTCACATTGGCCATAAATTTTTGGCAATGGAAATTGAGGAATACCAAGCTCTTTTCAAGTTATTATGTTATTTTTTTCCTTGGAGTTATGAAGAAATGCTCTGGATTGATCCATCCATCGTAGTACATGAGATCAATAATTACTTGACGAAAAAACCAGTTAGGAAAATACTCCACCAGACCCACCCAAGGAAAGTTATAGCTATTAAAGTTGAGTTTGAAAAAAATTTAAAAGCTGGTTTTATCTACCCCATGCCTTTAACTGAGTGGGTATCAAATATTGTTCTTGTTTCCAAGAAGAAGGACACTATTAGGGTTTGCATCAATTTTAGGGACTTGAAATGCTTGTCTGAAAGATAACTTTCCTACCCCTCATATTGATCAGATCATTGAAAACTATGTTGGAAGTGTCATATTTTCTTTCATGGATGTATTTTCTAGCTACAATTAGATTGGTATATTTCCCGTCTACTAACATAAAACGACATTCATTTTCCCGTGGTGAAAATTTTCTTATCGCAAGTTTCCTTTTGGATTAAAAAACATTGGAGCTACTTTCCAGTGAGACTTGTCTTACGATTTTCATGATATAAAACACATAGTGTAACCATACTTGTATGACCTCCTTTCTCATTCACAATAGAGAGAGGACCATTCGGGGCATCTTAGACACATTTTTCTTCGATGTCATCATTGTCATATCCGTCTTAATCCACACAAGTGAATTTTTTGTGTTGAGACTAGATGACTTCTTGGATTCATTGTTTCCAAAGATGGAATTCAAATAGATCACTTGAAAATTGCTGCAATTGTGGCCTTGCCCCCCTCCAACCTACACCACTAAACTCCAAAGTTTGCAAGGGAAGGAAAAATTTCTTCTTCGTTTCGTGTGCAATTTTGCAGAGAAAATGCATGGTTATATGTGTCTGTTGAAGAAGAACACTCCATTCCTTTGGGATGATCAAGCTCAATAGGATTTTGATAATTTAAAGCATGCCATAACACACTCACCTCTGTTACACCCCCAAATTATTCAAAATATTTTCTGCTCTATATTGTTTCCTCCACTACTACCATTGGTATGGTTCTAGTCCAGGAGGATTAGAATGGAAAATAGCATGTGATTTATTATCTTAATAATATTGTTATCGAATCTGAAACTCGATACTCACATGTGTAGAGATAGCTTTTTCTATGGTCATTGTTGTACAATGCTTCCATCATTACACCTTACTTCACACCACTACTGTGCACACAGATGAAAACCCTATGTACTACATTCTAATTCGTTAGGTACTAAGAGACAAATGTTCTCGTTGGATCGTTATCCTACAAGAATGTGACCTTGAGTTTGCTAATACAACTTCCAAGAAGTCCTTAGTATTCATGGAATTGATGTGTGCCCTTCCTCGTGATCTCATGGAAACTAAGCCCAATGATTCATTTTCAGATGAATTCTTGTTCCTAATCAGCATGAGTGACCCTTGGTATGGATATTTGATCGTATGTCTCCAAACTCAAATATTTCAGCCTGATCTATCTCTCAATGATCGTTGATGCATTCATCACCATGCTAAGAATCATCTCATTCTCAATGATACCCTATACCAACGTGGTATTGATTCAATTCTCCAATGTTGTCTTACTCACAACGAGATTGAACAGGTCCTGAATGACTGCAACTCTAGAGCAAGTGGCGGTCATCTCTCTAGGATGGATACATCTCAGAAAATTATTCACACTAGGTACTTTTGGCCCTCAATATTCAAGGATTTCCATGAAGAAGTCAAAAAATTCCCACCATGTTAGTTTTTTCATCTAAAAAAGAGCATCCACCCTGCTCCATTACACCCCGCCATTGTCGTTTGTCCTTTCTCCAAATGGGGGATTAAATTTATGCATTGTAATCCTACCTCAGTCGGGGGTCATGTTTACATCATCGTAGCTGTTGTTGATTATTTCACAAAATGGGCTAAGGAAATTCCTACATATGTCAAGGATGATAAGCATTCCACCTTGTTCTCATTTAACCACATCATTGCTAGGTTTGGAGTTCCACAGAACATAGTGACTGATCACGGGTCCAATTTTCGTAATCATATGATGGTCGAACTAAGTACCAAGTTGAGTTGTCACGAAAACTCAACCCCCTGCTATACACAAGCTAAGACCATGCTTTGTAGGATGGTTGGAAAACATAAATCAAATTGCCATTTAATTTTGTTCTCAACACTTTGGTCCTATAGAACTTCCGTGAAAAAATCAACCGGTTTCATGCCTTTCCAATTGGTCTATGGATATGAAGTTATTCTACCTATCGAATGCAAAATTATGTCACTAAAGCTAGTTGTTGAGCTTCTACCAAACACTTCCATCGAGGAAGAACATTTTATTTATCTAAATAACCTTGATGAGACACGATGAGATGTCGCTTTGGCTAAAGAGTTGCACAAGAAACATATCAAGGCTTAGTATGATAAATCGGTTCAACCTCGCGTTTTCAATAAACGAGATCTGGTTCTGGCTTACGATCAGAAACACGATAAACTTGGGAAAGGGAAGCTGGAATCAATTTGGTATGGTCCTTATATTGTTAGCAAATTATTGGATAAAGGGGCCTATGAGTTAGTGTACTATGACAGGATACCTTTTGGGAAGCCTCATAATCGGATGTACCTAAAAAGGTATTATGCTTAGGATACCTTTGCATCAGTGCCTTGTATATATGTGTATATTTGATTTTGTGGTTTTATTATTTTAAGTATGGTTTTGGGTTCTTGTCTGATGCTGCTTATCCCATGTTATGATTTAAATTCTGGATATGTCTCTCTTCTATGTTATTGCTAATGGTATTTTTCGCCACACCTTGAATATTGCTTCAGCCGCCTGGGTACTGTATTCCCGAGCCAATGACTTAGTTAGTTCAGGAGTAGTTTTCCTAGGTCCAGCTACCAACAACATTGTCGAATATCATGCAGTGATAGGGTTGTTAACTGAAGTTGCGTCTCATGATATTGATCATTTGGTCATATTTATGGACTTCCAGCTTGTGGTTTCTAATTTGAACCATGTTTATGCCATCCAAAGCCTAGTTCTCCTTTGTCTTTTTTGAAGGGTACGTCTGTTAGAAAGGTCATTTGAATCTATTACTTATCAACACTTTCCAAAGATCTTATAACTCAATTGCCGATTCACTTGCAAATTACAAATATTGGATTGGCACATTTCCCATTCTTGATACATAGATGAGTAAAATAGCATGCTACATTGTAAATAAATAGTAAAAGACATAAATCCCATCTAAATAACATGCAAATAACATTCCATTACCAAAAAAAAGTAGGCCACAAAAAGATGAGTCTATATATATATATAAGTGTTTTACAAAAAATATGGTCTCAAGACCCCAATTGATGCACACTAGCTTTCAGCACTACAAGATAACAAAATATTGAAGCTAGGAGCTTTCATTGTATACATCATGTTGAACCCTAATGTTTCTCATGGTATCACATGATGTCCCTTTCTACTCTACGCAACAAGTGACCAAAGCGACCTGACACACTAGTTGTGTGCCTCTGGTACCTCCTAGGGAGTTCATCTACCAAGATATACATAATGCATAGGGTGAGTTGGTTGATATTTTATTCTAGCTCAGTCATCTCCTCATCACCATGATGCAAAAATCGAGCCCCGGATCACCTGTCTATCAAAGATGATCCTCTAAGTCGTGCTATCCCCACATCTGAACGATAAGAACTATGTCCTGTTACAACATATAAAAATCATAAAATGACAGAAAAATATAAAAAAATGCATATATTATTGTTTTAATAACCAAGGTCTCCCCACTGCTCGTCCACCGGTAGCGTTATCCCTGGGTCTCCTCTGAAACACATGTCGACATAAGCATATTCCTCAACCATGTGGAGCTGGTAATCCAACCAGCAAAAAGAAGGAAGCCCCATACTTGGCCCTCAGTCCTCCACCACCATGGAAAACCATAACCTCAACCCATCTAAGTATGTGTGTATCACGTTCCCTGAGCTCAATAAAGGCCACTTGTGGCCTCAGTAGTGGAACCCTCTTCATAAAGAATGACACCAATATGGTGCCATACTCAAATTGTTTTAGTTCTCCATGCTGACACTTGGTCAATTTCTCTTTGAATGTGGCCAGTAGGGCTTCTTCCCAATTGAATATTGTTGTGTCCATGGCCTCCAAGGCATACAACATGTGGGCCCTAGATGCCTGGTGAGCTCCTTGGCTCTCATAAATGTGTTGCATGGTAAATAGGACCATTCGTAGGGGTAGTTCCATCACATTTTTAATGGGAATTTTCGTCTCACTCATATGCATGCCCGGAAAGAAGTACTGGTCTATAAGTCCTTGAGTAGTAATGTCCCCTCCGCGAGGACCAGTCAAGGAAATAGGTGCCCCTCTCCTAGACAATCCTGTTAGAAAGTGATTTCCTCTACCTCCACAGTCAAAATGTGAGCACCCACCTAAAATTATTGTTGCTTAGGATTCCACATCCTGAGGATATACTGCAATAGTCTCAGTTGTTGTCTCATGCTTGGTACCTTGAAAATTTTGAGTAATCCACACTCACGAAGAGAATGCACAGTTCCTTGGTAATTTTCCCCTGTTATGTCATCCAGATCATGTTTACGCTCCTTCCACACCACCATTTTTTACAATGCACCATGTCAAAACATTTAATTGAAGGATTAGAAGTCATACACAATCAGTTAAAATTATTTAAAATTGGTAATTTGGCTCATAATTAATGCATTTTAGGGAAAAATGTGTCACTGCAATTTATTCGTTAGAAAAGAGCGGTGCCACCACTTTTTCCTTCAGGGAAAGATGTGATGTCACTGGAGCACCGCCGTTCCCAAAAGGGAAAAGTGCAATGCCCTCAAAATGCATTTTCCCTTTGGAAAATTGCCTTAAAACCCTAAAAATTCATCAAAAATGAAATTTGAAACCGTGAAAGTCTTAGGAATAATTTTAATAATTACCTAATCTAGACAGTTTGGAACATGGTTGACCGTAAGTGCTGCAATCTGTGTTCCAAAATTGCACTAAAAATGCTCTTTTGCTCTCCAATTGGGTAAATAACAAATGGTAAATATTTTTAACTTTTTACTAGATTTATTTGCTTTTTGGGTTTTATTTTAATTATTTTATTAATTTTTACCCTAAAGGATTCCTATAAAGTTCAATTTGTTTTCATTTAAAAAGGGTCTAATTGTATTTTTGAGGATTTTAGGTCATGGAGATGTAATATTTTTGGATACGGAGGATTTTCTTTTTGTCTTTTTCATTCTCGCACAAAAAAAATCTTTTGAGCGCTATTTTGAAACTTTGGTCGTGCTCATTAAGCTTAGCACTGAGTTTTCGAGTCAAATTTTACCTCTTTTTTGGATTTGTTATACCTTTTTATGAAAATAAATCCTACTAAAGTCCTTTTTTTATCTCTTTTAGGACTCTCAAAATGTGAAAAGATCATCGAGTGAACTTGTCTTCTTCTAGCTCATAAAAGGACCTAAAGATTCATCTTTTTGACACTAGTTTACCCCTTTTTCAGATTGGATTGACTTATTACAAAAAAGGTATACTCTAGTCATTCAATAGAAGAGTTCTCTAAGGTATTATTTTATACTTTTTTGGGCCTTGGAGAATAAATTGTATGAAAAAGGACACTATGGAGACTTCTTCAGTTTGTTCGAACTCTCTAACTATGAATGATCTCGAGTTTACTTTCAATGGAATTGTTACACTAAACACTCAGAGACCCTCTTTTGGGAACGAACCCCTCCTTTCTCAGGTTGGGGAAACATATGAGAATGGACTTATCTCACTATAATATACAATTAGTGTTCGTTACCCTCTTTGAACTCATAAAAATGAAAAAAGGGCACTCATCAAGCATGATGGGGGAAGTAAGGGAAGGGAACTATATTTCATTTGAAATAATGGTAGTTTTTAGTCACCTTTGAAAATGGAACATGTCTACATTTCATTCAGTTAGTTGGGTATTCAGCTTGCTTTCGAGTTGATCCACTTTCATGAGTCATGTCACTCCTTTGAGTCTTTCAAATAATGCATCATCCATCATTGCATTGTGTCCTGGTATCAGCCTCGTCAAGTCAATGTTGTCAACTCTCTGGTCGTGTCACCCTATGTTCAAAGGAAAATTGTGTTGAGAGTTTGTATATGTAGTCAAAACTACCTTTGTGTTAGTTACCTTTGAAGTAGTCCTGTGGTTACTTCATACTCAAATTCCATAATTTTGATCCAAGTTTCATGTTGTTGATGTGGGACTCATCATGGACCTCCTTGGACGAGACTATTCATGTCGAATTCAACTCATCTTCTGGGAATTAGCCTTAGAAACAAAGAAACATATTTAGATATTTATACATCAATGAAATATTTCCTCGCTTTCAACAATAGGTTTACATCATTGAATTTTGATTGAAAGATTCAACCGAGTGTTCGACATCAAATCATCTATTCACATTCAAAGGAATGTACTAGGGTACCTTGGGAATCATCGAAAATAATGGTGATATCCCTCACACTTCTTAACAGTTTTCATCATCGACTAGTAATCAAGTAGTTTCTTCCATGTTCGACTTCACGAAATGTATTCTCATGTATAGAATCGTACTTTGTTGAAGACGAGACAAAGACCCTGGGTATATGTTTAAGCACTCATTGCATTCCCCAGGTTGCGATGGAGTATTTGTATGAGTCATAGCATGGATCCACATTTGTATGGTCATGGTTGTGCTCAAATTTGTATCTGTATCACAAAGATCTACATTGTATGTCTGGTAGCTATGTCCAAGTTTGAGTCTTCTTCTCATGGATCTGCAATGTATTCTAGTAGCCATGATTTTTTATATCCCATGTGTATCTGCAGTGTATTGATCAGCAGCCATGTTGTGAGTCATATGGACATATATCAAAGTGTAAATGTACCGTAGAATGAGCTTGGTCATTGAATATATCTGATCAGTGGACTCTTTCCTCGAAGTGATAACTTGTTCATACAAATCCTTTTCCTATCCTATCCCTCTAGACTCATGCTTTGGGGGGGATTCTATTACACATATTTCTCATCAACATCATGTAGTGAGATCAAAGTATCAATGTTTTCCTTAAATACTTAAGTTTTGAACTTAAAAATAGATAAGGATCAATGATTTCACATGTTTGGACACCACTGTGCATTCCTTGTGATCAACATGTGGTGCCTATATCAGTAGGGCTCTTTTTCTTTGAGCAGTAAGCAGTGCCTCGGCTATTTTCTCTTTATGAAATGTGCAGTGCACACCTAGTAACACTCTATCCCCTTGAAAAAAGAGTGGTTATCGAGTTATAAAGGAAAAAAGAGAAGCTTCGAGAGGATTCTTGAATCTTAACTTCATGCCCCATCATCCCTATGGTTCAGGACCACCTGGAGCTCAAGATCCATCATTGTAGGATCCTCCCTCCACCTCACCCATGAGATCCTCAACCTATTCTATCCTCCCATGGATTTAAATACTAGATTACCCCTCATGGGTAAAGAGAGGAATATTATGGTATTGCATCTAAAATCTAGCCAAAATCATCCAATACTAGTGAGCAATTGGTAGGAAAGCTTGAGGATTTGAGGCAAGGTTCACTTGAGAAGGGTTTCTCAACACCAAGGCTTAGGTTGTATGCTCTCTCTCTCCATTGTTTTAATAAAAATAAAGGTTTGTTTCCCATGAACATCATTATGCTTGAATCACTATGTTTATTGTTGAATTCCTTGGTCATTAACGTCATAAGATCATATACTAGCTTGTTACTCTGATCTAGTGTGTATTTTGTTGTGTATCTTGCAGGACATCTGTGGAGATTAGACACTCAAAAGACCATCCTTTTACACATTGTGGGAGGTAAAAGAGTATTTTATTCAAGATATCTTTGTGATCTTAGGTAAATTTATTTTATGTTGTAGCTACTTTGTTCTAGTACTGAGTGTTTCAGGCTAGGGAAACAAATTTTGTTCACACTAGATGGGTATTTCTGGTAACATTACATATACTATTGTTCTAGTTGCTTCTACCCATAGGTACATAGGTATATATTTATCATGGATCATAGCTTTTACAGGTTCCATGATATATCTATTATTTCTTTTTTCTACACCATTTTGTTGTGGATTATAAGGAATGGTGAGCTCCCTCTTAATCCAAGCTTCTATGCGGTACTCATTGAATTCACTTGATGTGAATTCTCCTCTATTATCTTATCTTAATATATTGATCCTATTTTCATAGAGGTTTTCTACAAGGGCCTTAAACTCTTTCAACCTTTCAAACAATTCATCCTTATTCTTCAAGAAATAGATCCAAGTTTTGCAGGAGTAGTCATCAATAAAGGAAGCATATTAAACATACCCGCTTAATGAAGTGGTTTGCATTGGCCCACATATATCTGAAGGAATAATATCTGAGATCCCTTTTTCTTTGTTGTCATTGTTTGGATAAGGTTTCTTAGTATTATTTCATTGTACACATCCTTTGCACACTCCTTCATGATCTATCTAAATCTATGGTAAACCTGTCACAACCTTTCACACAATTGGCAATGCTTTGTAATGTATATGAGCAAGTATTATGTGACATAGATCACATGGGCTTATGGTACTAGTAATTAATGTTTAATATACATGTCCCTTCAATATGTAGAGTCCTCCTTCTTCAACTCCAATTACTACTACATCATCTGTAGTTTTTCCTTTTATCCACATGAGGAATTCTCCATCCACAAAAGCAAATCTGAACCCTTTCTTATCTAAGTCTGAGATAGAAACAAGTTTATTCTTTAATCCTAGTACAAACAGAAAATCCTCCATCTTCATGGAATTTCTAGAGTCCAACTTATAGGAGGCTTATCCCATTCCTTTGATGGGATATTGGTAATCATATCCAATAATTACTTTGTGAGGGGACTCCTTTTGTACAAGACATGAGAGTGAGTCCTTTTAACATGTCATGTGCTTGGAGGAACCACTATCTACTAACCAGGTGTAATGTCCTGGAAAGACTAAACCTTTGAGTGCAGAGATCAAGACATATTCTTCACAAGAATCTTCATTTTCCTTATCTCTTTCCTCGTCTTCTTCATCATTGTCTTCAACAACATGGACCTAGAATATTTTGTTCTTCTTCTTGACTCATTCTACCTTCATGGGACAATTTATAGCAATGTGTCTCATATTATGACAAGTGAAGCATTCATAATTTGAGAAGTCTTTCTTGGACTTCTTAAACCCTTGAGATTTTCTAGGAGGATGGTCATAACTCTTTCACTTGTTATTTCCTTTGGTATGTAATTCCAAATATTTATCCTCATTTTCATTTAGATTCTCTTCTCTGGCTGCTATTCTTTCTTCTTCTTGAACACATTCTTCCCATAATCGTCAAAACTTGGTCATTCTTCTTCTTGAACAGATTCCTCGAATAAAGGATTCCCAATGTCTTGAAAGACCATTCAAGGTGGTCATTGCAATTTCTGCTTCTTCAACCATATCACCAATAGCTTCCAAATTCTCTTTGATTTGAGATACTCTTGTGAAATATGATTGCATGGTTTCTGACTTTGAGCCTTTACACCTTTGAGGTGATTCCTCAAGGTCGTTTTTCTATTGATGTTTCTTCCTTCAAATAAGATGGATAGAGCATCAAACATTTCTTTTGGTGTCCTCCTTAAGGATACTTGAGGAATCAAGTTATCTTTGATGGAGTCAGCTATGATCCTCTTAGCCTTGATCATATCCTTCTTGTATTTGGCCTTAGCTTCAACTTATTCTGGTTTTGCAACTTTCCCCTTTATAAATCCTTCTAGATCATTTTATTCTAGGATGAGCATGGTTTGATACTTCCATGCTATGATGTTTTCAGAACCCTCAAGCTTCTCATCTAGCTTGGTACTCTTTGTTATCTTTTAAAAGAATGATAACTTCAAATGGAATTAGAGGAAGTAATACTCACTTCATGAATACAGCTTTTGGATGACCTTCTTTGGGATGACCTAGGGTTTGATAAAGAAACCCTAATTTCCAGTTGAGATCACTGGTAGGGATGAGTGATGGAAAATATGTGCCTTCCCAGGGTGAGATGGACTGTATATTTCTTTTTTTAAGTTTGATGATGGAGTCTCAGGAAAACTGAAGCCTTAGTTGTTCTCGGCAGCAGTGTCTGGTCCAAAACTGAAAATTCTTGGAATTCAGTTACATTTTCACATAAACATGTTCCCTTTTGGGGAAATTTGAGTGAGCCCTCTTTTATGGTTTATCTGTCAAGATATTGGTTCAGAATGACAAACCCTAGATGTGCAGTTTATCCTTTTAGGGTAGATTTGATACCATGTTAAGTTTTCTTAATTGATTATATTATCTCTTAAAATAATTTTCAATAGTAGGATCACTGAAAGAATAACAAGCACAGTAACACAAAGAACACAAATATTTTCCTCGAGGAAACCACAAGGGAGAAAACCCTAAAAAACTTTCTCGGTATAGAACTCAACTAGAGCAGTGTCAAACCCAATACTATTGCTTCTCTCTTCTTCTTAGCGCACTTGTTCTTCTCTCTCTTGCAAACTTTCTTGAGTGAGTGTGTAAAAATTAAGGGGAGAGCCTCGCTATTTATATTTATCTTTTGAATTGAACTAGAACCTAGTAGAGATGACTTGTCTAACTGATGGGGTCGTCTTGTTTAGTAAGACACCAAAAATAATATTTATTATAATGACACTTGGGTACTATTGACCTAACTTACATCTGGAGGTTTACATTGATTCTTTCAATGACTCTTACATGACTAAACTCATCTTTTAAAGTTTGAAAAGAGAACCGGGCAAGAGGGAATAATAACGCCTCTTGAGATATTTTGAAACGTTACAAACGTAAAGTTTAAATAGGATTGGTAGAATATTAGATCCTTTTACAACTTTGAAAATGCAAAGGTAAAAGGGAATTTGGATGAGATGAGGCCATAGGGTTTTTGACACAAGAGGAATTAATATAAAATTGGAGCATTTTTTCTGAATGACTAAAATTCAGTTACAATTGACAATTAATGAGCTACCTTGTTTACCTAGTTTCTTAAACCTATAACTTATTCACTTGAACTTATATTTCCAAAAAAATATTTTATGTAGTGTATAGGATAGTATAAATTTTTAAAATGAGTAGTCACACATCCCCTTTTCAATGTCAACTTTGTGATCTTCATAGTTTATGAAATAAAAATTGTTTTATTGATGAAAAAATTAGAAATGCATGTTTTCCTACCTTCATGGATTGAAATCCATTCCTATCAGTCGTAGGATCTGTAGACCCATAAACAACATATAAGTAGTCCTCTTTAGATATCAATACCATTTCACAAGGTACCCTATCCACAAGAATACCCATAGGATTACTCATGAGTTTATAGGTGATCTTGAAATATTGAATAGGTATTGTAATAGAGAAAACACCATCTAAATCATTGGAGGTAGTACTAGCTAAAAATATCATAGATATAGTCCTTGAAACCAAGACTAGTGGGTTGTTATGGAATTTGTTATAACTAACTAAACATTATTCAAAATTAATTTACACGACTAAGTTACACCTTGTTGTTTTGTAAGAAAGAATAAAAGTTAACCATCTTATTAAAAACATTTATGAAAAAAATATTCATTTTGCTTAATCTCTACTCAAATTTGATCATAAAAGGTTTATTGACACCTCAACATGCCCATATTCACATAGGGTTCGCTTGCTAAATTTCTTCTATAGCCAACCTCATATTTGATATGCCTGTACTATGGAAGTCTATAGCACATTATCTAATGAATTCCATTTATTATTGGATAACAAAGGACCATATTTTTATCATGGAACCTCAATGTTTTCTGGTGTGATTTGTCATGGATATACATTTGTAGTTTAGTGAGTTATTGATGTGAGAAGGTCTTAGAATAGAGGTTCACAAGTTGTGGGTGTGATCAATGCATGAAGGATGAGTTTCATCATTTCATACGGAACAATTTTAGGACCATATATTCCTTCTACTATCACACATGCATATTCATCAACATTTATCTTTATCACGCACACGATATGTTCACCCATTAAGGAAATTACCTAGATTAAAGTTATTCTAGACTTGGATTAGGTTTATCAAATTTGTTTTCATTATCAAGCAAATTTCGAACCACGTCTCTATCCCATGACTTGGTCTATTAGGATGGAAACATAAATACTCCCATTAGCATATTTCTTACTAATGTATTTCATATTTGTAGTTGAATCATCACATCAATGAACCTGTGACCCTATCTTGCCTTATATATTTGTAGTATAATCTAATTTATTTTGGAAGGCTAAAGGATTAACTATACTGTCAATTTGATCTTTATCGGACCTATCAAGTTCTCAATGATGTTACAACAAGAGAATAGCATGCTTTGACTCCTCCATCTTTCTTGCAGTTTCTTATTTATCTCCAACATCATGATCTATCTTCTGTGATCCTACTTAATTCTCGTAGTCCCACTATGGGTATTCACCAATAATACTAGAAAGTTTCAATGAGTGTCATTATAAGGCCATTGAAGGATATACTACTTAAGTATTATGCTGTTGTATTTTCTAAACCATGGCTACAAACTATGTATTCTATGAAAATCATAAAACATTGGGTAACTTTAATCTTTAAATCCTATCTTAGTGTTGTAGTAGAGAAGACACCATCCAAATATTTGGAGGGAGTAGCTGAAAATATCATAGATCTAGTCCTTGAAGCCAATAGAAATCATTGTATTAAAATTGTCCAATACAAACATTTCCATATAATGTAGGCTGAAATATCCCAAATCCCGATATTTTCTATTTCTAAACAATAATGCGGGTACAACTGGGCTTACAAATTGCCAGGCAAAAATCCCTATTTTATAGGAAAAATTAGGGTTAGGGTTTGTAAGACAGAATGCACACCTACCACTGATAACTGGCTGAACTGCTGCAGATAAAGTCTGCAAGTACTGAGATCTGGATCGGAGAGGAACTGATATCTGTTGTCTCCGGTGAATGCTCCAGCAATAAGACGCCCAGTCAGAGAAAAAGGTGACGCCCTCAAGGAAGGAGGTGCCCGATGGATCCACCGATTTGCAAGAATGATAGCCTTGCTGTGCCGGAGAGATTGGATGGAATATACTGCAGTTCTGAACCCTCTAAGTATGAAAACGTTTTGGTTCTCTAAGGCAGCTGCTCACGCCCCTGGTGGTCTGGAAATGCTGATAACTCCTTCGGATGAGCTCATATGGAGCTGATAGTCACTGGGTACCGGAGTATGAAGCTGCTGGTGAGAATGATGCCTGAGTTTCGAAAGGAAACTAAGATATGAAGGCCCAATAGCTGATTAGGGCTTTCTGGTGGAAAACCCCCTCTTACGGCTGCACCGTGCCTCTGCAACAATCTCTACCCTGTGCGATATAACTGATGAATGAAATGAAGAACAAGTGGTGAACCAGTATGGCTTACCCGGAATAAGACTAGGACAGATGTTTCACTGCCGAAATCCTGTTAGCTGAAGACTCCGTCTCCAACCCCAACTGTTGTGCTGCACGCTGTGCTACTATCCAAGTGCTCCCAAAATAATCAATAATCATAAGTGTCCTCTCCTCTTGCCTTTCCCTCTATTTATAAAGTTCAACTGTGCAAAACCCTATCTTTGACCTAATTAGGTCACTTTATCTTCTAATTTGCCGTTGACTTGCATGCAAAGAGCATGGTCATGCATGGAGCATGGAAAAGAGCATGGTCATGCAAAGAGCATGGTCATGCATGAAAGTGGCCTTTGGCCCAAGTGGTCCTTCTTGACCCAATGATGATGCCCTAGATCTTCTATGGATGGCATCAGTCCTGATCTGATTCCCTAGCTCTCAGTAACTGCTCGAACCCACAGGAATCACATGGGTTAACGGTATGGGCCTCAAGGCCTAAAAGGAAGGGGACATTACAGTCCTCCCCGCTCGAGATTGCTTGTCCTCAAGCAACTTTAAACTGGGATGCTGCAATACCTGTTCACCCTCCCAAGTGGCATCCTCTGGCGGTAGTTCTTTCCATTGAACCAAATACTCTTTGATCACCCTGTTCCTGAGCTTCCTCTCTCTGGTCTGTATGATCCATTCAGGAATCAATATCAGCAGTCCTTCATCATCTAAAGGGGGCAATTCGGTAGATGGAGCAATGTGTTTCCCAAGGGTCTTCTTCAGGCTGGATACATGGAACACATTGTGGATTTTGCTTTCTCTGGGCAGCTCTAGCTCATATGCCACCTCCCCCACCTTCCAAACTATTTTGTATGGTCCATAGAAGCGGGGTTTCAATTTCTCTGCTCCTTTCTTTTTTAGCGACAACTGTCTGTAAGGATGGAGCCTTAAGTAGACTAAATCCCCTACCTCAAAGCTCCGCTCAATCCTGTGTTTGTCGGCATATATCTTCTGTTGATTCTGGGCTGTCCGTAGGTTTTCTTTCAATACTTTCAGGATGTCCTGACTGTCTTGTATCCAATCCTTAGCCTTAGGAGCCCTGCTATCTCCAAATGCTAAATTTGCATAATCCAAGGCCTCATAACCATATAATGCCTTAAAAGGAGTCATCCTAATAGACATGTGATAAGTAGTGTTGTAGCAGTACTCTCCCAAGTGTAGCCATTTGATCCATGTTCCCTGTTGCCCTGCTACATAGTTCCTGAGATAACCTTCGATCCACTTGTTGACGATTTCTGTTTGCCCGTCACTCTGGGGGTGATAGCTCATACTAGTAGCCAGTTCGGTCCCCACCAATCTAAATAGTTCCTGCCAAAAGGCACCTGTGAACCTGCTATCCTGGTCGCTGACAATGGTCTTAGGCAACCCATGTAACCTGAAAACTTCCCTGAAAAATAACTTTGCCACCTGAGCTGCCGAATAGTCTGATGGTATCGAGAAGAAGTGTGCAAACTTGGTCAGTCTGTCAACTACCACATATAAACAATCTCTCCCTTGGACCTTGGGCAAGCCTGTAATG
>LPNX010483299.1:164459-181959 GCA_001517045.1 Pseudotsuga menziesii
GACTTATATGATATGATGGTTTGTAGGATCCCATGTCAACACCTCATCTTGACAAGAGCGTCGGGTAGTTACCAATTGAATTTTAGATGGACCATGATTTAGTGTCAGTAAAGGGATTAAAACTCCATGGTATTTATGTCCATTCCATTTCAATATGTTTATTTTATACGAAGAATAATATCTTTATATTCATTTAATATTTATGATCGGAAAATTTTATTGCAATGCAAGAAATAATGTCTTCTAGAATCACTTGCATGAAAAGGCATTAGATCTATTTGCACCAACAATTAGAATATGCTATAAATATTAGAGCAACGACTTGAAGGACTTGATGAAACACATGACGACATTGTTTAGTCTTGTGTTCAAGCAAATATGGTTGAAACCATGGCAGGAAAGTACTTGAACTTTGTACGAGACAATTACCACACTAATATTGGTCGATCGTAAGGTTATGAGCATCTTGGAATAATTCCAAAACATGAGTGAGATGCACTAAACACATTATACAGCTTGACGCTAAATTTAAATAATTCTCATTTTTTATAGGTTCCGAGTCTTTTATAAACCAACCCTACGCCAAGAGAAATTATTTCATATGAATGATGGCCTTATTGGCAACTCTGATTGGGTTGACTTGGATTCCTTCGAAGACTTGTTTGTTCCTTGCAAGTCAATTTTCCAATTTAGGTAATTCAGAAGAGCCTTCCAAGCCTTTAAGAGGAATTTTTTTCCTTTTAAATTACTTGGGTATTGATAATTTCATCTCATAAAGAAACCTAAAATTTGGTTAGGCAAGACAAGAGGGATCCCAAGAATTTGCACAGAGATTTCCCAAACTTGAACAAAGAAGGGGAAATGAAGGAAGAGTTGGTCCATAGATTCTGCATCTTCCTTGCATAGAACACATCGACTCATCCCTTCAATTCGTTTCTTCCTAAGATTCTCTATAGTTAGAATTTTTTTATGAACCAGAAGCCAATTAGCATTAACTTTCACACGGAATTTAGGATTCCAAACTTAATACCATAATATTGATCCAAAAGGATGGGGGAATTCAAGTAAAATATTATTCTAACCTTATTTAACATATTATATGATAGAAGGTCCCCATCCTTGGAAATCCTTGCCTTTAATATTAGACGAGGCTTTCCCATTAAGCTCAAGAAGGAGAGCTACAAATTCATCATGTATATAGGTTAGTGTTCAATGTGGTTGTCATTGATGTCAAAGGAGTTCAATAATGACAAAGGAATATCCAAGGATACGATGGCAAGACAAACTCAGTGAAAGACAAAGGCAGTGATAAACATGGCAAGGATGATGATATGGCAGATATGATGACATGGCATGGCATGGATGATGATATGGTAGATATGATGGCATGGCATGGCATAGATGATGATGTGGCATGAAGTTAAAATCATTTTTACATTATGACATCATTCTGGAGAAATATAGCAAATTGGTGAAAATATGGAAATTGACTATGGAATAAATAGTCAAAACTAGTCTACGAGGGTCTAAGAGAATGCCCGCCATAATTCATGGTTTGACTAAAATGCATGCACCATGGTACCAGGATATATCCTTTTATCCAGTCTATCTATTAATGGTCTTGGGTTTCCTTCATCACTTATGAGGAGAAAGTTCTAGGTCTACCAAAGCAAGGGTTTGTGCCAGAGCAAACAAAAATGGCTAAGTAGCCTCAGAAATATGCTTGCCATAAATGATGGGTTAGTGTAAATTCCAGAAGCACATGGGGGTCTCATAGTGTGTTAGACTTTCTATATAACCATAATCTTATTTATCCTTGATCATTTCTGTAGAAAACGTTATGGATCTGCCAAATTGGGGTTTCAGGATAAACTTTGAGAAAGTCCTGAAAAATGACTGTGTTAGAATCGAGAAATTGAAAAGGCATTTTGAAATGCCTGCAAGGAGGGGTTATTTTGATGATAAAAGTCATTAGGTAGCATGGTATTGTTCCTTGGTGAACTGGATATCTATCCATATTATCATATACTATTCTAGAGGTCACATGTGCGAAAGACAAGCCTACTAAGTTGGTAAAAAGTTTGTTTACATAGTCTAAAAGGTCATTTAGAAATGCGTGCAAGGGGGTGATCATGAAGAGATAAAATCAATAAAAAAGCATAGGCATGTTCCTTGGTGAATTGACTATCCAGCCATACCTTCAAGTTGTCTTATGATGGTCTCATATGAAAAATATCAATCTGCCAAAAGTAGGAAAAATAGTATTTTGCATAGTGAGAACAAAAGAAAATTGGTTGTGTTAAAACCAGTTCAAAAGGCCATTTGCAAATGCCCACAATTGGATGTGTGTGTGTCGATAAAATCTAAAATTAAAATGATATTATTTATTGTTGAATTCGATATCTAGTCATAAGTTCGATTCTCCATATGGTAGTTGCATGTGTGAAAAAATGAGTTCCCAAGTTGAAGAAAAAATATGTTTTACATAGAAATCTGAATATGCCCAAAATTAAGTATATGTTAACATGTTTTTATTTAAATTGTCTATATAAGTCAATTTAATAAAAATAAGGAATGATTAAGATGATTATGAAATAGAAGAAACTAATTATCAGCTATTTAGATAAACCAAGAAGTATTTTTTTTATAAAGAGGTGCGTGTGATAAAAATACAATTTCCAGAATTGGAAGGAAACAATTATGAAAAGGATGTGATGCTGAAAATGCATGATGATAAGCTACAAGAATAAACTAAATGAGGAAGAATCTTATTAAATATTTTTTATTTAATTAAAACAGAGTTGATACTTAAAAGGGGTTTGCTATTTAATTAAAAACATAGTTCATCTTTAATTAAAAAAGAAGGGTGTGTTATTTATTTAATAAACATAAATTTAATCTTTTTGAAGAGGCACGAATGGGAAAAGGCACAAGTCCATTTTGAAAAGATGCAATGATTAAAAATGAGATAGATAATATATAAACCAACATTCGAGATGGAAGGAAGATGTATCAAGAGCCCAGGTCAAAGAAGAAGAAAGATCAGTCAGAGACAAATAAAATGAAGTAATAGAATTGAAGAAAAGAAGATCTGAAGTTGTACACAAATAAAATCAAGTAAAAAGATTGAAGAAAAGAAGATCTGAAGTTGTATAGAGACAAATTAAATAAAAGGAAGAGCAGAGAATGGATGTCGAGTATTTTAACGTGAATATTGGAAGAAGTATAAAAGATCATAGAAATAAGAGCATAACATTATCGTTTATGAAGTTTGAATTGAAGAATTGCAGTAAATGTCATAGAATAGAAGTTGTTGATAGAAGATATTATTAAAGTTATGAAAAAACAATACTACGGTAGCAGGGTGGTGCTAGGGAAGGCTACAGGCCTGCAAGGCGGTAGTAGCCTCCTTCTAGTGGTAGATGGTTAACAGGGCATCGTAGCATACTTTCAGTAGAATATGATAAACTGAGGGGTCGTAGCCTCCTTCCAGTAGTGGCTGGTAAATAGGGTGTTCATGCATCCTATCAGTTGTATATGACAAAAAAGGGTGTCGGTGCATCCTTCAGTTGTAGCTAAGAATTTGGATGCTGGTGCATCCAGTAAGTTGCATCTTGTAAAAACTATTGTAAATATAATTTTGCAGTATAAAAAGAATTGGTAGTTTACCCAATTGGGGTCCCACAATAAAAATATGTGTTTTTTGTATATTATTGATTCTATGTTTTGATTAAAGTTTAATAAGTGGTTAAAATGGTAAAAAGTTAACAATATTGATTCACCACCCCCCCTCTCAGTATTGACCAATATTCCAACAATTGGTATCAGAGCGAGATCCTTCACCACAATTTAACCATTGGAAGGAAGATCCGATTAAAAACCACTATGGATCAACAAGAAGATATTTACACAGTGAAAGGATCTCCAATACTTGGAAAAGAAGAATACATATTTTGGAGTACAAGAATGAAAAGTTATCTGAAGGAATTGGCACCTGATGTATGGAATTCAATGATCACTTATTACTTCCCACCAAAGAGAATAAGGACTCCAGCTCAAAAGAAATCCAAGAAAAGTAACTCAATGGAAACGGACACAATCCTTGATGCACTAACTGATGATGTCAAAGAGATGATATGTGAATGTAACTCTGTAAAGGAACTTTGAGACAAGATAAAATACCTCTACTCAGACGAAGCATATCAATTAGAACAAAGTTCAGTCTACAAAAAATCTAGTGATGGAGACTCTTTTGAATAAGACTTAGAGATTGAAACCAAATTCAATCTTTAAATTGAGCTTGAGTGTGCTTTGTATGAACTGAGAAAAAATAAAAAAAGGTGTAAACAACTAAAGGATCTCATATTGGAGAAAAGGAAGAAACAAGGTGTTTCAAGGAATTTTGCAACCAGTGCAGACACCTCTTGTTCCTCTACCTTGTATGATATACACATAGAACAAAAGAAACACAAAAGAATATCCTTTCTCTATATAGTTAGTTTAATAAACATGAAATCAATCTCATACCTCGGATTTGAGTGCTTGTTGTCCTTGTTCCAAAGTCCTTCTTGCAATCCTTAGTACCTGCAAAGAGAGATCAAAAGACAAAGCCACAAAGTGAGAGCATCATTAAAAATTAACCCTCTATGCTAGTGATCAAGGAATCTAACAACATTTAATTGATATTAAAAAAAATTAAATACTGGAAAATGGAACACTTTTGTATTAATGAACAAAAGAAGGTAAAGTTACAACCATAAAGCCTTGATGTTGATAGCTTTATTTTCCACAATAGATCTACAATACTTCACACTCACAACAATATCTTCACACTAATACTCACTCAAACTTGCCTCTAAACCAGATCTCAGTCCAACAGCATAAGGGTGTTTTCTTTGGCCTCTCCTCACTCACTCCATGAACGCTTCATTTATAGGCCAAATGACATGATATTCACTTAGGAAACGGATAGGAGGTGATCCCAACAGGTGAGGAAGGCGAATGCTACCTCTCCCTTACTAGTAGAAGCCAACTCCATGGAGGATTTCGCAAGGAAGGTTCTAGAATATTATTTTTTGTGTTTCATGTCCACCAGTGCACTTGGCTTAAGGTGAAAAAGCATCAGTTCTTATTTCTCATAGGGGAAGACCATCGTCAGTTCTTAGTGTCAATAGAAAAAAAGGCATCGACTCTCTTTTCCCCATAGTACAGTGCACCGTCGACGCTCTGTCACAGCTGATGAAAAGACTTGGTCTCACTAATGATGGAAAAAAGTCACCATGGGAATATTAGACTAGGATTTCTGAAGGGTCATCAGGTAATAGTCGATTTTTCAGGTGCAACATAATTCCCCCCAAAGTATGAGGCTAGAAGGAAGTGATAGATGAAATAATTTGCTAGACATCAATCCGGTATTAGAAGAAGTAAGAGATGAGTTCACAACTGACATAAGACCAGTAACTGACTTGTCTGACTCAATCATGGCTGCAGCCGAATACAATGCAAATCCATGAAGATGACCATGTCATGCTACCAATAATACAATGTAGATCCATTATCAATGACGTAGAGAGCGGAACATGGCTACAGAACATACAAAGTAGATCCATGTTATCTGAACCCAGTATGGACATAGCCACCAAACATACAATGTGGATCCATGTCATGACTCCATATAATATCCCATCACAACCTAAGGATAGGAAATTATGATGATGAAGCCTAACTACTCAAGGTCTTCATTCCAATCCCTAACCGATACGATTCTATCCATGTGAATGGAGGTCTTGATGTCGAACATGGTAGAAACCACTTGATTACCAGTCATTGATGTATAATGTTAACAAGTGTGAGGGGAATCACCATTAATGTCAATGATCCCCAAGGTATCTTAGTGCATTCTCCCAACTGTGAATAGATGTTTTGAAGTCGAACACTTGATAGAATCTTTCAATCAGAGGTCATTGATGAAAACCTGCTATTGAAAGTGAGGAAACCTGCCATTGAGGCATGCAGGATTCAAGATACTTGACCAGGTTTCTAAATATAGTTCCTGGATGGTGTGATGAAGTCCACATGAACAGACTAGTCGAAGGAGGGTCATGATGTTTCCCCCATCATCGACACAAAACATGGAAAAACATTTGGTTTTGAAGTGTTGAGACAACCATGAAACTGAATCAGACATGACCAGATTTGTAAGAAGGTATAGTTACTGATGAGTTGAACAATTTGTGGCATGAAAAATTACTTGGAAGCACTAAATTGATGAGACAGAAACCAGATGTAATGCAAGGAATATGACAATGCATTCTTTGAATTGATTCAAAGGAGTTAGGAGACTCACGAAAGTGGATCGACTCAGAGACAACCTGAATACCCAATTGTTCAAATATGAAAATGTAGATAGGTTCCATGTTCAAAGGTGGACTGTGAGCTTCCAGAAAACAAAATGCAAAAATACTCCCCTTTCCCTTAATTTCCCCATCACGAAGGATGAGTGCCTCTTTTCATTTTTATGAGTTCAAATAGGGTAACAAACACTCGTTGTAGCTCATCAAGTGATGAGTCTATTCTCACATATTTTACGAACCTGCGAAAGGAGGGGTTCATTCCTAGAAAGGGTCCTTCATTGTTTTATTTCATGATTCCGATGAAAGTGAATTCAGTATCGTTCATGTTTTAGAGAGTTTGAACGAAGACACAAGGAGACTCGAAAAGGTCATTTTTTCGTCAATTTAGTCCCTAAGGCATGAAAAGTATAAAATAATGCTTTCAGAGAACTCTAATGGCTGATATCAACTAGAGCGTTCCTTTTTCATAAATACCCATAATCAGTCCAAAAAAGAGATAATCTACCACCGACTAGTCAACTGTTCTGATACTTTTACAAGCATAGACGTAACAAGTTCGCTTGGCAGTATTTTTGGGTTTTTGAGGAGACTGAAAAGAGCTTAAATATAACTCCGTAACAGGTTCTCTTTTTCATAAGCCAATTTTTACGAGTCTGAAAAAGAATCAAAAGTGGACTCGATACTCTTTTTCTAGGTTTTTAACGATCATGTGAAAAGTCTAAAAAATGCTCGACACTTTTTCATTTTCACTTTGATTACGAAAAAGACAAAAAGAACTTGTAACATAGCCATGAGCCCAATGAATTTGACCTATAAATATTGAAAACCATATTAGAACCATCTTTATAGTAAAACCATAGGAAACAAATGATAAAACCCATAGTATTAACGTAATTTTGAAATTAAAATAATTTTAATTTAATAATAAAAAATAAAAAACGGTCAAAATTACTATAAATAGAAGGAAAATAGTAAAAAAAATTTACCATTTTTGTTTTACCATTTGGAAGAGGTGAAGTTGGTGCAAAGAGGGAAAATATTCATTTGTTTATTTTGGGTGCTACTGTCTACCATTTCCCAAACCTTTCGAAGTAGGTAAGTGCCAAGACCTTTCCTTTCGTGTTCATGGTGGTGTTTTCTTATTTTTTAACTGAATTTCGGTGGTTTTGGGGTGTTTTCCAATTGGAAATGCGCGACCGAGATGATGATATTTCTCCTGTCAAGGTGAGCATTGGCACTCTGTCGCGCTGGGACAAAGGCGTTGAAGGCGCTCTGTCCACAGCCGACAGAAGCGCCTAAGAGTGACACCCTACCGTACTGGGACAAAGGTGCAGTAGGCGCTCTGTCTGCAGCCAGCAAGAGCATCAAGTGCTCTTTCTACATAGAGGAAAAGCGTCGTTGCTAGGGAAAATCCAAAAACTGCCTCTTAAACAAAAAAAAATGATTTTTATGCTTTCGCCAAATCTGATGTGTATTCTAACACATATTCTCAATGTTTTGCAGGTGCAAAAAGCATCCACACCATGGTAATTTGGAAGGAACGTGAGCATGAAACAGAGGATTTCCAAGCTATCAGTGACCCACCTACTATGGAGGCCCTTCGAAACTGTGGGTTTCTCAAATAATTCAGAGTGCCAAGGATGAAATCCTATATATGTCTCTTGGACTATATCATTGATATGTGGGACCCTGACCAACAACATTTCGTGGTTGGGACCCACACATTGACTATTGATATAGACGATATATAATTTCTAGATGGGTTTTCTCGTAGAGGGAGACAAGTGGTTCTATCTGGCCCAAGGGGTGGTGATTCTTCCTTAGATGACCTGATTGATGGGTATTGTTCGTTAGGGATGCATGCCCAAGCCAGGAAGCTCCCTATCAAACAGATATTGGATCGTCCTTTTAGGACAGTGATTTACACCAATGGGAAATTTGTTGGTACCAAATCTTCCCATATAACCATTAGGGCACATATTCTATATGCCATAGATTGTATGGCACCTACATTCTTCAACTGGTGTGAAGGTATGCTAGTCAACTTGAAAGACCAATTGAATAAGTGTAGATGAGACATCTCAAGCAATTTGGATATGGAGCGGTGATACTATCCTTCATGCTACAGAGGGTGCTTCACATGAGACCTCAGGTAGCTGTGAGCAGGTTATATGCTAAGGATCCTAGGATGCTCACATTGGTCTATGTCATGGATTTTTACAGTGGTGGGGGTTCCAAGGTCGTTTATGGATCAGTATTATTTCGCTAGTTGAGGAATCAGTTACTTATGATAGAGGATTATTCCTACGAGGGAGAAGAATTTCCTAAGGACCCAGAGCTTCCACTACCAAAGGGATAGGAGTGCGACGACCGAGGTAAGAAAGATGCTATCAATTATGTTTTTAATTTTTGAAATTTTTATTTAATTTTTATCTTGTAATCCTGAGACAAATGAAAATTATTTGTGTAGAGATTGGACCTGCTCGTCTAGCTGGAGTGTCGCCTATTGAGAGGTGGGTAACAGTTAGATATATGGTGGTTCATTGCTCTGAGGCATATGAGGAGCTCGGGGATTTTGAGTAGAACCTATAACATCTGACTGTAGGGATCCCTAATGTCTCTATTGATGACCTATCTATGCGCTACCAACGTCATACCACGGGAGTCTCAAGCCGGTTTTCTAGGCTACTCCATAGAGTGTCTCAGGTCATTATGTGCTATCATGAGCACCACCATGATGACTATTCTATAGAGTCTTCTCATTTTTGTATATATATTTACACTGAAAGATTTGAAGCTTCATCTGTTCCCATATATGTATGTTTTGAACTTTGACAGTCCTAGATTATGGGTGATGTGAAAGCTCGATGCTTCAACACATTTTGTATCTCAGCATTACAGTTTATATATATCTATGACAAACTTTATTTACAGACATGTGTGCAAAAAATGTGATTTGTGAATGTTCTCCTACTTATGAATTCAAATGTATTTCTTTTATGTTATAATGAACTTTAATTATGATTAATATACCAATATAGGACAAAATTCGCTAGGGAATCTGCCACATCATTCAAATATCTCAGAATATGTTGATATGTGACTTTCTCAAAAGACCTTTATAAGAGACTAACCATTCATAATGTACAATGGAGTAGGGGGTTCCGGACGGTGTAGACTCAGTTTAGTCATTGAACAACTAATTTCAAGTCTAGGTAAACCCTAATCTCCCTTACATCGTTAGTTAGGGCTTCCGTGAACAATCCAATAACTGCATGATACTCTGTGATATTGTTGGTGGACAAACCTAAACAAACACCCCCTAAACTCACCAGATCACCTATAGGAGAGTATAGTTCCCAAGTCTCTGATGTAAAATTCAGCGTGTAATGATTATCATTGTCCATGAAACCAATAAAAGTGGTCATCTATCCATTAAGAATAGGACATAAATAAGTAGGATTTGTGAAAAAACAAATCTTATATCACAAAAACGACCACACTTTTCAAAACAAGACACACAACAATCTATAAATAGTATTTACAAAGAGCCTATGTTATATGACCTAAGCAGAGTATATTTTAATGTAGAGCCCATTGCGGGGCTCTCCCAAGGGTATCCCATTGTAGTACACTAACCCATATGCACCTTTTTCCAAAACACAATCTTATAATGTAAGGCCCATGCCACATAGATTCAAATTTACCTTCCCCCATTTTATCATGTCTCTGGTCATATGGAAAGACCATATCTCCTTCATTGAAAGAGCGAGGCTGAACAGATCTGTCATATTGGGATTCCTTCTATCGTTTGTGTTCCTCATTAGCTAAAGAAGCATCACAACGAGTTTCATCAATATTATTCAAATATAGAAATCGTTCTTCTTCTATGGTGGTATTAGGAAAAAGTTCCACAACGAGCTTTAGATAAGGGATCTCGCATTATATCGAGAGAGTAGCCTCTAGCCCATAAACCAACTGAAATGGTGTGAAACTAGAGGAAGTATTTATAGTAGTCATGTAGGCCCAAAGTGCAGAAAATAGTTGCAAATTCCAATTTTATTTTTCCTGCCCTACCATCCACTGAAGCATGGTTTTTAAAACTGTGCTAATCACTTTAACCTGGCCATTAGCCTGAGGTTAGTAAGGCATAGAGTTATCATGTTGAAACCCTAAATTTGTACTCAGTTCTACCATCATCTTAATCGGGAAATGTGACCCATGATCGGTCACAATGGCCCTAGGAATCCCCAATCTAGAAATGATATCGTTAAATAGGAACAACGCAGTTGTTTTTTCGTCTTCGTCATATGTGGGCATAGCCTCAACCCATTTAGTAAAGTAGTCCACAGCCATAATAATGCAGCCATGCCCCCTGGCTAAGATAGGTCTACAATGCATGAAGTCTATGCCCCGTTTTTCAAAAGGGGCAACTGCTATGATAGGATGAAGATGCTCTAGATGGGTGCACTTCTTAGAGGTAAACATTTGGCAAGGCGGGCATTTATTGACAGTTTCAATATAGTATTTGAATATCAAAGGATAGAAATACCATGTGCGCAAGATCCCCTGGGTAGTATCCAACCCAGAGAGGTGACCGCCACAAGCTCCAGAGTGGCAATCATTCAAGACGATTTCATCCTCTTCATGGGTGAGACAACATCGTATTATGGAATCGACACCATGTCGGTATAAGGTATCGTTTAAAATGAGGTAATACTTATCCTGGTGGCTGATGCGACGTCATTCATCATGAGTGGCATTGGGCTGATATCATTGAGTTTAGAGATAGAGAATAAAATATCCATACCAAGGATCAGTCATGCTAATGAGAAACAAAAATTAATCACGTAAGGAATCGATGGGCTCTTTTTCCTCAGTAACACAGGGAAGGTCACACATGAGCTCTGCAAAAAAAAGTGACTTCTTCGAAGTGGTTTTAGAAAATTCCAACCCAAACTCCTCAAGGATAACGATCCAGCATGAGTATTTTCTCCCAAGTACCCAACGAGTCAAGGCATAATACATGGGGTTGGCATCTACATAGATATTAGTTGTGCAGAGTAGGATGTAGTGATGAAACTTTTGGACCACCATGACCGTGGCCAGAGTGAGTTTCTCCACATGCGAGTATACCGGGTTTCAGAGTCAAGAAGACTCTTAACAGCATAGTATATCACATGTTCTTGGTTCTGTTTGTCAGTCTAAACTAGGACCATACCAATGGTCGACAAGGATGCAGTGACATACAGGGAATAATCCATTGTATAATTAGGTGGTTGCAAACTTGCAACACAGGTGCATGCGTAAGAGCATGTTTGATATTGTTAAACACATGTTGCACTAAGTCATCCCAAACAAAATGAGTGTCCTTTCTTAAGAGCTGCATGAATCCATGTGTCTTTTTTGCATAGTTACAGACAAAATGATGTAAAACATTTGTCTTCCCTTGCAAACTTTGGAGTTTTGTTACATTAGTGGGAGCACGTAGATCCAAGATGGATTAAATATTCAAAGGGTCAATATGGATACCATCCTTGGATACGATGAAACCAAGCAGTCATCCAGTCTCAACACATAATACACATTTATGTGGGTTCAAACGAATGTTGAAATGACAACGTTTAAGAAAAATCGCTCTTAGATGACCCATGTGGAGATCTCACTGCTTGGAATGAGCAGTAAGGTTGTCAATATAGGGCTCCACAATGTGTTTGATATAGTGAAAAGCATATGACATCGTCTGTTGAAATGTAGTGCCAAAATTTTGTAAACCAAACAGGATTTTTCGAAAGGAAAATGTCCCCCATGGGCATATGAAATCTTTCTTATGTTGATCTGAAGGGAGAATTTTGATCTAATTATAGCCAAAAATCCATCCATGAATGAAAAGATGACACTTTCGACACATTTATCGATAATTTGATCGATGTAGGGGGTAGGGAAATTATCTTTTGGACAATCCTGATTCAAATCTCTAAAATCGATACAAACCCTAATAGTACCCTGCTTTTTGTTCACTGTAACTGTATTGGACACCCATTCAATCAAGGGCACGGGGTAAATGAAACCAACCCTAAGAAGTTTTTCAACTTCCTCCTTAATGGTTGTTTCTTTTCACGCATGTACTTGGCATAATTTTTGGCAAACTGGCTTGGAACCAGGGTAGGTTTTTATCTCATGGACAACAATGGAGGGATCAGTCCCTGGCATTTCTTTGTAAGTCCAAGCAAAGAAATCTCTAAATTATTTGAACAAGACCATATATGATTGAACCTCTAATGGTGAATAATTATGGCCTATCTGAATAATATCTGAAACATTGGGTTTCACTGACATATCCACCATAATGGTTTTGGTAATATTGCATAAATTACCCTCAGATTCAACCCCGCAAATGAGGGTTGGGGACTAAGGGCCTGTGACAATATCAGACAAAACCATGGATGTGAATTGCTCTTCTATGACATGGCAAGGGGGAATGAAAGAATATTTACAATGATTATATTTCCAAGGCATATATTCTAGGGACATAACTTCCATGATGCACTCATCAGAGGGAAATGTATACAAAAGATAATCAAGAGATGGGGGGGTTGTCTAACCAATATGGTAGGTGATATGGATCAAAGGACACCAAAAAATGATCATTGATGGGGGGATCATTGGTGGTTTGAATGGAATTCTATACTTCCTTAAAAATACTAAGTGATGCTCACTTAGCAATATATTTTCCTTTGTCTATGATAGAGGTAGAAATCATATTTATGGATGCGGTCTGCGAAGCAGGAGGAGGATTTGACAATGGGAAGACTCCCATGAGTGAAGATTCTTTAGGAAGGACTACTCCAATGTTCTGATATTGTGGGGTATTCATAAGTAGAACTTTGTTCGCATCATTCATAATACCATTAGCTTTAATGAAATCTAACTGATTTATTGTAATAATCATTCCTTGGAATGGGAACTGGACAATCTGAAAAATGGTCGATGCTACAGCTTGAATAGCATAAAACCAGTTGTGACCTAGGAGTAAGTTGTAATACAAAGGAGCATCAACGACTTCAACATGGATGGAACTGATTACCCCCCCCCGCTCAATCTGGAGAGAAGGCAGTAATCCATATGGTTGAAATCCATGACCATGAAAGGCTTTTAGTGTAGTAGGTGAACGATTAATTTTAGGAGCAACAATGGCTCTCCAACAATACAGAGACATGACCGAAGTAGAGGCTCCATTGTCCAATATAGTACGATGGATGTTCTTTCCAGCAATATTTGCGGTTAACTGGAAAGCCAACTGATGTGAGATCCTAGGTTTAAATTCATCCAGTTTGAAAGCAATGATGTTACTATTCTCAGGATCGATAGCTCCAAGTGTTGTTAGCATATTTTTTCGTTGTGTAGGACACATTTGGAGTACTTCTAGGGCCGACATAGTGCATGGTGCTTGGGCCAAATATTATACAATGTTATAGTATTGGGAAGCATGTGCATAAGGATTGATAACAGACTTACGAAGTGTACTCTTGGGTGGGCAAAAAATTGCATCAGGCATAGGTTTATCAATGTGAAGACCATTTCTTGGAGGGCGGGTGGAAGCTGAAGTATTTTCAGATGCAACCTCATCAGGTTTCTTCTATGTGCTCTTGTATTTAGGTTAATCGTCTCACTTGACATCATTTTTACTTCATCAATGAAAGAATAAGTCCCCTGTAAATATTTATGATCAATCAATTTCTGTTGGATGGGGAAAGGGTTCATAAGAACTGTCGAAGTGGGTGAACTTTTCAAAAACTTGTTAACTTTCTCTCAAGGAGGAAATTCTTTGGTGAAATGATCACCTCCATAGATTAGGAATGGGTACTTAAACTTTATATTATTTTTGGAATCAACATTAGGATTTTGTGGTCTATTACCTTCCTATTGATTGTCAGATTTTTTGATTTGCTTTCACCTTTCTTTTTTCCACCCAAAGATTCAGCGGATTGAAGCGCATTTACCTTGGTGGAAGAAATAGGAGGGGGTGCAATTTTTGGGGGTGGTGCTAGTTGATTTACTGGTGCGGTGGGTTGAGTTTTCTTCTTGGTAGACTTCACCACCATTTGAGTTTGAAGTGAACCAAGGATTCCATCTGCAGGTGGTTGAGTTGCAGGACTTGATGAGTATGATGTGGGATGAGGAGCATAAGGAATTAAATCATACAGAGTACCTGACTGGGAATAAAGCAATTCTAAGTACTGAGCCCGACTAATAGCTTTCTCTTTCGTAACAATACCTCCCATGGAAACATCTCTAGCAATAGGGGGAAGTAAATATTTTGTGAACCAATCAACAAGTAGCTGATCAGGAATATGATCCTTGATTAACATACGTCTTCATCTCCATTCATGGATGTAATCGAAGATATGCGTTGAGGTATTTTTTTGAAGCGAGGTTAACATGTCTGTACCTATCTCATACCGGATTGGTAGCTGAAAATGAGTTAAAAATTCCATTGCTAAAGCATTAAAATCCCAAAAATATTGTTGTGGTAGCTCTATATACCATTTTGTAGCAATGCCTATGAGGGTTCTTTGAAATAAATGTAGATGGATTGAACCGTCCATCAGAGAATTTGATGAACACCATAGATGAAAATTTGTCACATGGTTCTTAGGGTCTTCACTGGGTTTGTTGTCAAATTTTGGTATATCCGAAGGTAACTTGACCTAAATGTCTGGCTAGGATGGATCGTGATGCATAGGATCGTTAATCAATATCGACAAATTTGGAAGATCTAATGTAGCCAGAAATGACAATTGTTGATTGGGTTGAGGATATTGGTAATACTGGTATGGAATTTATGGACCAGTATGACCATAGGCATATTGATAAACGAGGATAGACGATGCCCCCACAGCTAGTTGATTTGGTGATTGGTTACTAGAAGGTCCACTAGACGGTGGGCCACCTAAGGGAGGTGGTCCTCTAGGGGGTGGGCCTCTGAAAGGTGGTGGTGGTCCCCTAGGTGGGGGTCCTCCAAGTGAGGGTCCTACAGGTGTTGGACCTCCATAAGGTGGTCCTCTAGGTGGTGGTCCTCCAGGTGGTGGTACTCCAAATGGTGGGAATGCAGGTGGGGATCCTCAAAATGGTGGGCTTATGGGTGGTGGGCATCCAGGTGGTGGTCCTCCAAATGTGGGTCCTCTAGATGGTGGGACTCTAGGTGGTGGTCCTCCAGGTGGTGGTCCTCAAGATGGTCCACTAGGTCCTCTGGATCCTCCAGATCCTCTAGGTCCTCCTGGTCCTCTTGTGGGTCCTCCAAGTGGTGGGCCTCTAGGTGGACCACCATACTCTCCAACAATGTTTACAAAATATCCTCTATAGGATGGGAAATTAGACCAATTTGGTTGTCCCCAAGGGACAAACTCATTTCTAGGGTATGGCATTCTGGGATAGACTGCCACCGACTGTGCTAGTTGATAAGCTTGGTGAACCATATTCAGTTGATTCCTAGGATAAGTATATCTCTAAGAAAGTGGAGTAACAGCAGGTTGAACCATGGGGATCCTCCTTAACCGGAAGGAATCACAATCGTAGTGGTATTAGGAGGAAGAATTTTTGTTGTTGGTGGTATTGTTGGTAAGTTCTACCCCATAATATAAATTATTCCTCCAGTATATGATGGAACTTGAACCAGGGAATGCCCCCCATGTGTAGAAACTATTGGAGGAGTTACAACTGATGGGGAATTTTGGCTAGGAGTGGGGGTTTGAACTGGATTTTGACTAGGAGTGGGGGTGTGAACTAGATTTTGAGTAACCAAATTTTGGGTCGGTGACTCTGGGAGAAGAGATACTTGAGGTGGTGAAAGGGAATGATACGCAGGTGGAGATTTTCTTGAAGGACTGGTAAGAGGAGATATAATTCTCCTCCTCAAATTTTCTGCACTTTGGCACAAATGCTCAATAGATTCTCAGAAAAAATATTCATTCGATGGATTTCTATGGATGAGTTGTCTTAAAGGGGAAAGTATAAATGGCTCTGGTTTAGTTGTAGTAGTTATGTATTCAGCGATGGACTTACCTAGGGAGGTTCTCCAAAAAGGAGAATTTGGACCATATTCTACTTCTATGGATTCATTGGGTGGGTTATTGAATGTTCAGTTTGATGGGCCAGCTTGACCTTCCGTTGGAAAGTGAAAGGTTGTGTCAACCATAAGAGGCAGTTGGATCAAAGGATTATCATAAAGAGAGAAATCTTCTCTAGTTTCAGTAGCTAAAGTATTTTCTATATGAGCATCGGTAGAAGCTAGTCATTCCATGGTTTCACCTTCGTTTCTTTCCTCGGTAGGAGGATAGTCAGGTGGTAAACCCTATAATCCACAAGAACACCTCGCAAAATTGTTCATCTAGAGTGATGGCTGAAATTTTCTACCCTAGGTCAAAAAAGAAGAAAACACACACAAAAAAACCTACGCAAGCTAAGGCTACAAGCATAATTAAATAATAGGATGGACTAAAGATAGCTGGTCTCTCACTAGGATTGTCAAGTTGTCGCAACTCGCGATATACCGCAGGGTCCAACAGTGAAACGCGACAAGGAGGATTGGGACCATACTTAGCCTGAACACCTGATTTCCTAGATGGCATGTGCGTAGTGGCTCCCCGAGTTCTGTTCTCAATGTATTGCTCCAACAAGACGTCCAAAGGGACGTTCTTAGATGATTTAGTAATCCTAGAAGGTTCTCTCAATATACACAAGGTATGTGGGAGCTCAAATCCATGTTAGTGTTGTCTAATGCACAACCGTTTGAAAGGGGCCCTCCGATATACAATCGAGTATGTGAAGTACCTTTCTATATACATCAAGGGTACGTGAAAGGTCATTCTATATACCAACAGTACATGGAGGAATCACACAGAACCCAGGATGCAGTGCAAGCATGTAACGACAGCTCCTATTTTTAAATACGATGGAGCATGTCTCTATCCTATCACTCAAATTACTATAAAGTTTTATACTAAAGCTACTGTTTATTTTATCTGGATGGTTAGTAAAATTTTGTGAGGTGTATTTTAAAATGCAAATTTTAATCTATATGTGATGCAGCTTCTTTTTCTTCAATGAAACCTATCTAGACTAGGGAAGAGACCATCTCTTTTTCT
>LPNX010483299.1:186959-229916 GCA_001517045.1 Pseudotsuga menziesii
TCCTATAGTTTCTTTGAATTGAATGAATAAAAGGGAGAACCATCATTTCCATTATTGGTACAAAAAGAATTCATAACTTCATTAACGATAATATAGTGTCATGAACAAGTGGGAAAACTATTCCCTTAAATAACTTCCAATGTTTTACCATCACCAACTTTACCATGGACTAGTGCAAGGAAATTATCAAGATTCTGAAGGTATTGTTGGACAATCGTGGTGTAACTTTTAATTTTATGTGGTTGCATTTGTACAAGGTGATGTATTTACGGGTGCTCAATTGTTAAATACTTCAAGGAATTGTGCAATAAACATGTCTAAGATGTATATGTAAATTGAAGTGGGGAATTACTAGACCACCATTTAAGAAATGTAGTCATGTCCCAATAAATCGATATATACCCATAAATGAGTTATAATTGACTATAGAACAACAAAGTTTTATTTTTTCAAGTAATTCATTCCAAGGATTGCATGTGAAGCCTATGAGGATGTTGAACCCATAGTATAGAAGGAGGAGCACAAAATTATTGTTTTTTACATGTATTTTTTAATGTACCTTGTGAACTTCCACTTGAGAGGGATAAAGAACACATTATTGAACTATAACTCAGGTCCAAACTAGTAATCGTTCCTCCTTATAAATATCCTAGATTGTTTAAATATGAAATTGAAAAATTTGTTGAAGATATCTTGGATATGGGCCACACTCTATCCCTATCAAAAATCCATTTGTTTCACATGTGATGCCAATTAGGAAAAGGGATTGCTCATGCATAATGTGCATTTATTGGTGAGAGATTGTAGAGAGGGATATTAAGAATGTATATCTTATTCAAAGGATTGATGAGTTGTCAATAGAGTTGCATGGTGCCATGATATTAACCAAAATAGACTTGAAATATTGTTATTACCAAATAAGGGTGAGAGTGGCAAAATATTTCAATAAAAAATTTAGAATACATCATTTCCACTTTGATTTCTATGTGGTTCCATCTGGTCTATCCATTCCACCCAACTACTTTTCAAGGTACCATGAATGGAATTTTCAAAACCTTATTCTTGGTTCCTCAATTATGAAACACCTTCACAACAATAGATAAAAGGGTTTCACCCCTTGTGGTCTCTTTGTTGCATGTAGTATATCCATTGTTAATGTAGAAATGTTTCTTTATCGCTTAAGTGATTAGGTGAACATTGGTATACTCGCCTATTTTCTTAGTGAGACCAAAGGTTTTTACAACCTGGGCCTTAGTGTATAATTAAGAACATGGGGAAGGTTCCATCGTCTATGGTTCTAGTCTATTTTAATTCCATTATAAATTCATATTAGACATTCTCATGCCCATTATTTATTCTTCTTCTCATGAAAAAAACTCATGAAAACACAAAATAAGTAAACCCCTATGGTCCCTGTCCTAATAACCGCCAAAAACACTATGGTTCACATGATAATAAAAATTTAAAAATTAAAAATTATTATTATTTTTTATTACATTGATATATATATATATATTACATTGTAATATATATAATATATATTACAACCCAAACTCAATGCTATCGAAAATAAAACCCCAAAATCCCAACTGTGAAGTGATCCCGAAATCCCAACTGTGAAGTGATCCCGTGAAAAACGTTGAATCAACCCAACTACAAACTGTGAAAGGGTGTTAAATGAAACCATAGGGGGTTTCCATTGCACAAGTAGGAGTATGAGCAGGAGCAGGACCCAAATCCAAATCGTGAGAATATGGTCTGCAGGCGACGAAGTGTGAAGAAGGAGCTCCAAGGTCACATGGAGGGCGTCTCCAACAAGTTGCAGGAAAGGACATGCGGATTATTTTTTATTCCTTCCCTCCATGAACTAAAAAGAGGAAACTAATATTTGATTAAATGAATAAGCGTTTGAGAACCTCAATCCTGTGGAAACTGTATGCCTTCATATGCGGGCCATCCATGGTGAGAAACTCAAACCCAAATATGCGGTTGCTTCAAGAGTATCTCAGTATTTTTGGGAAGAACAATCTGGAGAAGTCAGAGAAATAAAATAAATGGTGTAGAATTAGTGATGTCAATTCTAACTATATCATTTTCCCCACATACCTGTCTCAATGTATAGTGCCTTTAAGTATTGGTGACGAGGAGGTTTTGTAGGTTGTAAATTTTCGTGCACGAAGAAGATTGCCTGTTACCATATGGTGCCATCCCAAAAACAGAGTTGTGCTTGCCCGCTCCTTGCAACATTTGGTCGGTATGATGAATAATAGGAGGAGCCAATGGATAGGTGTTCGAGACTGTTATCATGAGAGACGAGTTAATAGGATGAGCCAGAGGATTTGGTTTCATAGGATTTTCAGAATTGACCACTGTAGATCAAGTTTTGCTGGACAAACACATAATATATGGTAGACAGGTATGGTTTTGTTAATCCCACATGAATTTATGTTTGATTTGTTATACCCATATGGACTACTCTTTGATTTGTTGATTCCTACATGGACTCATGCTTAATTCATTAACACCCATAAGGACTCATGCTTAATTTGTTGATGCCCACTTGAAGTCCTGTTAGATTTCTTGATACCCACATGAAATTTATTTTTGATTTTATAGGGTTTGGGATTTAAGGTTTAGATTTTTGAGATTTGTTTTTTCAAGTTTTGATCAATATGCTTTTATTTAGGTTGAATAGAAAAGGGAAATGACAAGGGAAAAGAAACAAAGGAGTGCACAAAAAAGTAGCAGTAATGTAGGATCTGGGCCTAGGACAAAGAAGATTTTCGTGGGGGGTTTATCTCCCACTGTAACAGAAGATGAGTTCAAGAGATGTTTTGGGAAGTTTGGTAATATTATAGATGTTATGGTGATGTATGATCATATTTCACAAAGGCCTAGGGGTTTTGGATTCATCACGTTTGATTCTGAGGAGGCAATGGATAAGGTAGTAATGAATAATTTCCATGAGCTCCATGAAAATATGGTGGAAGTGAAGAGGGAACTACTCTTTTCACATACAGAACCAAGAATTCACAAACAACCAAATATGGTACCATAAAATTGATCTAATTGTTTAATGTTGTATTGTTTGTTATAGTTTCATTCCCAAATGTATCAAGAAAATGGGTTCTAAACTATGGAAATCATCCATGTGTATATATTATGTGTAGATTTGATCTATGAACATGCGATATTGCAATGAGTTTTTATGGTTATAAGCTTCAACACTTTAATTGCATATGGATGTATGACATGTTTGTGTACTTCCAGTACATCTAATCATAATGCAGGACAAGAGACACTGGCCGTTATGGATGAAGACTTGGAGCACTTGTGTAATATTTTTCAAGCCAAAGATGGAGGCCCTACATGGCATCAAGTCATGGATCGTTCAACCCCAACCATGTATTACCAATCTTGGCATCGTGACCCAGAGGTAGTTTTCTATTTTTTTCAAATTGATAGAAAGGCTATTATAATACTCATGGTGTTTAAGCTTCTTAGTAGTGCTTTTTTATATTTTAGTTGGTGTCAAATCCTGTAGTTTCCATTTTTCTGTACTGATCGAGAGTATGTCATTGGTCATCGAATTTGGGAGTCTCGAAAGACATACTTCTGTGTGACAAAGGTATGACCAGCAAACTTAGAATTTAGGACAACCTTCTTCAATCTTCACTGAACTAGTAAACTCAGGTTAAACTCAGGTCTCTATAGTTATAATAGTTTTATTTCTAGTTTCCTAAACTGTACTTGCAAAATTTTGAAAAGAATAGATACATGGCATGTCCACTTTCCAACTAGAATAGTCAAAAATGTTGTATATTTCAGTTTTTCAATGGAAAAAGAAAAAATAATAGTAAAAATTCAATCTGTCTACAAAAGAGAAAAAAAAATTCCTTCGCCATCTAGGAGCTTGTTGACATCATGTTCTAATTTGCAACAATTTTATCTGTATCTAGAAGCCCCTTGTTTACTATAAAATATGTGTGCTCCACATATATATTTTCTAAATGCAATTGCATTAATTGGGTCATCTCTAAAAACAATTCTAGGAAACACTCAAGCAATGCTTAATAAGCACTTGGTATGCATGCCTCATTGGTCATGGAAGCTTTCAGCTGTAGTTGCAAGGTTTTCCATTTTTCCATTTATTGTCATATTATGTAAATGAATAGGAATGGTTTATTATGAATGTCTATAGAATATTTGAACAAGAGAAATGCTTGATTCTAAAGTTGGATTTACTTCTCTATATCTATAATGTTACCAAGTTTTCTACAAAATTTCTTTCATTCTTTTTTAATATGGAAATACTTGTGCGCAACAAATTATGTTGGCATTTTGATAATTGTTATAGCCCATTTATTTATCATTTCTTGTTCCTTGAATATTTTTTCAATTTTCTTGACTTGAGAGTAAATACGTTTAAAATGGGAAAACCACAATACTAGAATTAGTTGTGCATAAATTGTCCTGGTTTTATCCTTCTATTAACTATCTAACAATGCCACCCCTTTTTGTCTAGGTCAAAATAGAAGAAAATCTTGTAGAGGCAACTAAACCAAGCCCAGGACCCAAAAAAAATAAGAAAATGTTTTTAGAGGCCATCAGAACTATCCCAGGACAAAAATAACGTTTCTTTTTCTATTTAAGTTCCTCTGTGCAACGTTGGAAGAAGTAAACAATTTTGGAAAGGACAAGGGGATTAAAAAACACTATTTTTTCAAAGAGTTAAGTTACCTGATTTGCATAGACATTTTGATATTAGTATCAAATACCTTTTCAACAATTTTTATTATATTGAACTTGGTATATGCAAGAAAAAGAGGAGCAATCCCTGAAGTAGCAAGCAATAGGGGCAAGTTTTTTTTTTTTTACTCTTGTTACATTGGTTTTTTTGAATCTAGACTTGATTGAAGAACACCTTCTATGATTTTAGGTAGCTTCATCCTCTATTTTTTTGTAAATGATACTTTATGAATATAAATTTATATTGATGTTATTTAAAATTATCTAGTTTGACTGATATGTTCCTCGTAACAAATAATATTTTACTTCCAATATAGTTAACATTTTTTGAGACAGGAAAACAAACAATTCTTTGATGATCTTGTAGGTGATTAAATTGATGAATGTAATTATTGGAGAAAAAACTGGATACAATCATTTTAGTGATAGTAGTGAACCTCCAATTCCTCACATTAGATCAAATTTACATGCCCTATTTGGAAATGTATCCATTGCTATTGGACCATAGATTGGTATATTTGATCTAAGTAGTGACAAAACTAGAGACGGGATATATTTATTTGGTTGGAAATGGTAATCCTCCTATTGCATTATATGTCTATGGTAAAGGGATTCGATTCCAACATGTGGATTTAATTGTGCTTTTCTAGGTACAAGGTATGCCTATGATGGATAAAAAAAATCCTAGAAAGATAAAGAAAAATACAAAGCCAATGTTTTTATTGCTAAAGAAAGAGACCATTTTTTTCCGATCCCATGAAAAAGGTGGCACTATAGACAAGCTGAGGAAAAAATAATTAACATTTAATTGAATAAGATAAACAGTATAAAAAATTGATCAATTTATTTTGAATGATTTTGCTAACTTTGATTGTCTTCCACTTCTACAATTGCGGGTTCTCAATATGTTTGTTCATGGATATGGGCATACTAATTATGTTATTTCCAAAAGAGATGCTAATGATTTGCTTTAGTTCATAAAGGATTTGGTTAGTAGCTTGTGACATGACGAAAAGTTGGATGCAACGAATAAAAATTTGTTAACACATTTTACAAATAGTTTACATCAAATATTGAATCCGATAACAACTATGATTCGAGAGATTTTGCACAACAGCTCCTAAAATCTTGTTCCAGAAAGTTTCACCCACTTACCAAGGTTCTTAATTCTCTTCTTTTAATATTTTTAGTCTTTTTCCAACATTCATAAATTGAAAAGTCTTGATTGGAAAATTCTTGTTTGAAAATATGTTTACAATGGACATAGCTTGTTTCCTCAATAAAATTGTGTTATAGGACAAATCCTAGACTTGTAAAAATTATTCTTTTCTAGAGTCTAACGTGATATCTAAGGATATTCTCTATCATAAAGGAAAACAGATCTTGCAAATGCCATTTATATTTAATAAGTGAATTTTATAATAAATGGTTCAACTAATCATTATATAGTTTCTAGTGGCAAAGATCATTTGCCAAGTTTTTTGCCTTGTGCGTTGTGACAACTGAAAATTGTTAGTAATAGTCTTATTGCATCTAGTGAACACTCTAGATTTTGTTTTCAATTGATATGGTGCTTAGATATTTCTATGTATGATAAAAAATTGCACAAATAACTGGAAAATGCAACATTGTTTTCCTATCTATGCTCATGTTCTAGAATAATAAGATTTCAAAAAATGTACTTGTCATAGAAGCCTTTTTTACAAGCTTTCCAAGTATAGAAACAACAAATGTTCATGTTATCGACAAGCCTAGCCTTTGTAGACAAACCGTCTTCCAAGATTGCAATACCGAACAATTAAAATTAGAAATAACTCCTGCAATAGTCTTATATTTTAATTGAATTCTTTGTCTTTACTTGATAAAAAATCACACAAGATCAAGAAATATCTCACAAAAGAATGTGCCCATCTACATCATTCAATATTTCCCACATAATATTGATTATTATCTAAAATAGATAGGGCCACAATTTGACAGTCTGTTAGAAAAAACTCAGGTTAACCATGGTCTCTATAGTTATAGCCATTGATTTAATTACAGAGATACACTTGAGACTAGTCTAATATGAATTAGTACCATTGATTTAACTATGTTGATACAATAAGCTTCCATGTAAGGATCATAGTATATATTATTGATAATACGAACCTATCAAATCTAACTAGTACATTAGATTATTTTAATTCATATATGTAATGGTTATTATTGGTTGTCTTCATTATTTTATTACAGTATTTTCATCATATTACATCATATAGGTTAGATTACCATTGATTTTATTAGGATGATTATTATATCCATAAGTAAAATCATAGACTTAAGGTTGATAGAGATTTTTTTATACGGATATTGTTAAGATAAGGTCTTTGAATGCTTAAACTAAGGGAAATCAACAAAATATCTATTAAAAGTTGTCGAAAAAATGCTTAAGCTCTTCATTAGGTGGTGAGATATGACTCGACCCATTAATCAGTGAGGCTCGAATTTCTACCTATCTGAACACTCGACCAACTTTATGGTGGTTCTTTAAATTGGTAGGTTTCTAGCTGTTTCAAGTGAGTATGATGTTTCCCTAGCACCTCCTAAGATACCAAATCTCAACTCAATTGAAAAGAATGCAAGGTTATCCTTAATAAAACTTTGAAATTTTTTATTTTTAAAAGGATATTTTTGTCGCTATAGCAACGTCGGGCCATTGCACGTTTCGACGAACTTGCTATACTAGTGATGGACATTGCGACGACTCTTCGTCGCAACACCAACACTTATTCATTGCAACTATTTTTTTATTTTTTAAATATTGAATACCGTTGCTATAGCGACAAATGCTTCATCACTATAGCGACGTAGCGACAAACGCTTCGTCGCTACAATGACGAAGTTTTGTTGTAACACTTGTTTAATTTTTTTACCTTATTGCATAGTTTCATCGCTATAGCGAAGAACCACCTTTATTTGTTGCTAAAATTTTTTCACAAGAACGAAAAAAATTCGTCACAATAGTAGCCATGTATTGATCAAAATAATGACATGATCTATTCATCGCAAGAGTGACGAAGTGTTGCTATAGCGACGAAAGTTTTCCCACGAAAAGAAGGGATCATGATCGTCACTATAGCAATGCACAAGTGTTGCAATTGCAACGATTTTCCATGGGAAAAATTTCCACATGTACTAGTGAGGCTACATATCTCCTTTTTCAAAATAAACCTTTCATAGAATGGACCACACTAATTAGAAAATCCAAAACTGAGCTTTCACACAATTTCTTTTCACTATGACGCCTTCACTAAAAGAGAAAATAATGTTTTGCAACTGAGCTCAACAAGTGAGAATCGAACTGTCAAAACCACTAGACTCAGTAATCAAGAACTCAAGCAAAACAAACTAGAAATTTTCAGAGAAAGAAAAACATCAAAAAATCAAAATTGCAGTAAGTATAGGAACCTACCTCGGCACACAGAAGAAGACAACACCAGAGCGTTGTAAGGAGATCTGATCTTTTTGTCCACTACAATAGGACATTGGCGACGCTTTGTGTAAACTACAAAAAGGTGTTGACTTCCAAGAATAAAGAGGAACCTATGAGGCAATGATACTCTGTTAGATCGGCTTAAGTGCACTGACAAATATATGGATGGAAAAAAGTAAATATCTGCACAAGAAACCAAAAACTGGAATGAGATGGACTAATAGAAGTAAAAGAAACTTCCAAAAGAAGAAATTGATAGAGTAACAAGATGGATCATTAATCTTATCCATTGAAATGAGCTAATGAAGAAATGTAAACTTCACAAGTGATAAAGTTACTAACAGTTGTAGATTTGACTAGATCTACTCCATATCTGACTAGATCTGCTCCAAATATGAATGGATCTACCCCAGATTTGATTGGATTAAGTTATCCCCAGTATGGTCACCAATTTTGTTTCAAGGAATTCTAGAACTGATGCGGACACCGCTTGTTCCTCTACCCTGTACGATACAAGCATAGAACAAAACAAATACATCAGCATATCCTTTCCCTAGATAGTTAATTTAATCCACATGAAATCAATCTCATACCTCAAATCTGAGTGCTTGTTGTCCTTGTTCCAAAGTCCTTCTTGCAATCTTGAGTACCTGCAAAGAGAGATCAAAAGACAAAACCACAAATTGAGAGCATCATGACAAATTAACCATCTATGCTAGTGATCAAGGAATCTAACAACATTTAATTGATATTAACACAAATTAAATATGGGAAAGGGGAACACTTTCGTATTAATGAATAAAAGAAGGTAAAGTTAAAACCATAAAGCCTATATGCCGATAGCTTTATCTTCCACAACAGATCTACAATACTTCACACTCACAACAATCTCTTCACTAAGACTCACTCAAAATTGCCTCTAAACCATATCTCAGTCCAACAGCATAAGGGTGCTTTCTTTGGCCTCTCCTCACTCACTCCATGAAGGCTTCGTTTATAGGCAAAATGACATGAGATTCACTTAGGAAATGGATAGGAGGTGATCCCAATAGGTGAGGAAGGTGAATTCCACCTCTCCCTTGCTAGTAGGAACCAACTCCATGGAGGCTTTTGCAAGGAAGCTTCTAGAATCTTCTGTTTTCATGTTCTAGGTCCACCGACGCACTTGGCTTAAGGTGAAAAAGCATCGGCACTTCTCTCTCATAGGGGAAGAGCACCATCTGTGCTTAGTGTCAATAGACAAAAGGTATCGGTGCTCTTTGCCCCACAGTATAGTGCAACACTGGCGCTCTATCACAACTGAGGAAAAGCGTTGGTCTCACTAATGATGTAAAAAAGTCACCATGGGAATCTCATACCAGGATTTTTGAAGGGCCATCAGGAAATAGTGGATTTTTCAGGTGTGAGACAAGTTTCAAACGAGAAAAAACTTGAGCAAATCATAGCTGATTTTAGAATTTAATCCCAACTAGATCAAGAGAGATTAGAATCCTTGGAAAAATATCTTAATAAGGAGCAACAAAAGGTTGAATAGCTCAAGAAACAACTACTAGAATGTGAAGAAGAAAATCATACCTTAAAAAGAAAAATAAAGTCCTCACAAGGGGAGCTACACTATTCAAGACAGGAAGTTACTAACTTCAAGGAAGAAGCAAAGGAGCTAAAAAATCAGTAGACCATTAATGAAAATCTCAAACAAGAAATACAAGAATCTAAAATACTTGAAGAAGAAGTTAATTTTCTTAAGAAGAAGCTTGATGAATAAACTATTAAAACAAAGTTTGAGAACATCTCAAAGAATTTAGATGACATCTTGAGTGTCCAAAGACCATCAAAAGATAAATCTGGTTTAGGGTATGATAATGCAAGGAATTCAAAATATTCCTCCTTCACAAACCAAGGAAGAAACAAAAGAGGTTGTGTTGCTACACTAAAGAGTCCATTTATGAAGAAGGAAAGTCAGAAGTCTACTCCCTCCTCCCATAATAAATACAAAACTATCATGATACCTAAAGGACCAATGAAAAAGTACAGTCCAATAGATCTTTCTTGGTCATTGCTACACATGTCATAATTTTGGACATATGGCCAAAGAAGGTAATCCGAGGAAGAATGCTTCAATAAAAGGTCAAGAAAAAAAGAATGAATGGAATAATATGGAAGATCAAATATTTCTCAAACATAAAGGAGTATTTTATGGGTATTGTCACTACTGTCACAAGTTTGGTCACAAAGCTATTAATTGCAGAACCAAGAGAAAATATCTAAGTAGGGAATCCAAGAAACAAACAAGGTCAGTAATAAGGGCACCTCATGGAAATATGTGGATAAGAAAGGAATACTCCAAATATATATAAGAAATAAATATTTAAAACATCAAATAAGTTTCCCAAAATTATGAGGAGCATAATAGTGTTGTAGGTAAGAATGACATTCATTATGATGGAAAGCAAGATGAATATGTAAAAGAGCACACCGATGATGATAAAGAAGAAGTTGGTGAGGATGGATGTTTTTTTTTCTAAAAAAAAAAATCCCATGACTTAGAAAAGAAATTTGAAAAGAGCATTAGAAGGGATCATATACTTAGGGGGAGTCAAGATCAGAAAATTGCAAATGGTACTTGAAAAATTATCTTTTGATAAGAAGAAAAGAATGTGTTGAGGTTAAAATCAAAACAATTAGAGAAGAATAAATGATTATGGTTGCATAATAAGACTAAGTGTTAGATTGAAGAGTAATAAGAGTACTTGGTAAAATCCTATCTTCCTCAAAGACAAGAAGAAGTGTAGAAGTGACAAATTGAAAAAGAATACTTTGTCAAGAGACCATCCATGTGACAAATGAAGTACAAAAACACTAGTAAAAGTTGAGAAGTTTCTTATATGTCATTGAAGACTCCCTAAATAAGAACAAGATATATGATTCATTTTTTTAAAGAAGAAATCTATGGTAGGAAGCCATAGGTTGAATGAAAGAACTCAAGGACAAATCATTAAGTATAAATTCTGTCACGAAAAGAAGAAAATGTTGGGAAGAGGAGAAGCACTGTGATAGGGGGAGTCTAGGAACTCATCCTCCAATTTTCTTATTCAAAGAATCACTACAAGAACATTGGAGGATGAGTTCCTATACTCCCCCTATGATAGTGCTTCTCCTCTTGCCAGTATTTTCTTATTTTTGTGACAGAATTTATACTTAATGATTTGTCCTTGAGTTCTTTCATTCAACCCATGGCTTCCTAACATAAATTTCTTCTTTAAAAAAATGAATCACATAGATTTTTCTTTTTTAGGGATTCTTCAATGTCATATAAGAAACTTCTCAACTTTTACTTGTGTTTTTGTACTTCATTTGTCACATGGATGGTCTCTTAACAAAGTATTATTTTCCAATTTGTCACTTCTACACTTCTTCTTGTCTTTGAGGAAGATAGGATTTTACCAAGTACTCTTATTACTCTTCAATATGACACTTAGTCTTATTATGCAACCATAATCATTTCTTCTTCTCTAATTGTTTTGATGTCAGCCTCAACACATTCTTTTCTTGTTATCAAAAGATAATTTTTCAAGTAACATTTGCAATTTTATGATCTTGACCCCCCCTAAGTATATGATCCCTTCTAATTCTCTTTTCAAGGTTCACTACAAGTAACAGAATTGAAGAAAACAATATTTGAAGTTGTATAGAGACAAAAGAAATAAAAGCAAGAGCAGAGAATGGTTGCTAAGTTTTTTAACGTGAATATCTAAAGAAGTATAAAAGATCAGAGAAAGAAGAGCAGAACATGATTGCTTAGGAAGTTTGAATTGAATAATTGTAGTAGATGTTAGATAACAGAAGTTGTTGATAGAAGATATTATTGAAGTTATGAAAAAACAAGACTAGGGAGGCAGGTTGTTGCTAGGGAAAGCTACATGCCTGCAAGGGGGTAGTAACCTCCTTCCAGTGGTAGCTGGTAAACATGGTGTCATAGAATCCTTTCAGTACAAGCTGATAAGACAAGGGGTCGTAGCCTCCTTCCAATAGTGGCTGGTAAATAGGGTGTGGGTGCATCCTGTCAGTTGTAGCTGACAAAATAGGGTTTTGGGGCATCCTTGAGTTGTAGATGAGAATTTGGGTGTTGGTGCATCCAGTAAGTTGCATCTTGAGAAAACTATTGTAAATATAATTTTGCAGTATATAAAGAATTGGCGGTTTACCTAATTGGGGTTCTACGATAAAAATCTGTGTTTTGTGTATCTTGTTGATTCTATGTTTTGATTAAAGTTTAATAAGTGATTAAAATGGTAAAAAGTTAACAATACTGATTCACCCCCCCACTTAGTATTGACCAATATTCCAATAGTCAGGAGATGAATATCATGCCAAATTCTCCATTCACCATCCTCTGACTAGTCATAGAGGTCATGCATCTTTTATATCCCATTTTTCTTTAACCAGTCATTTATCTCGTGTGAGCCTTATTTTTCTTCCAGAGGAGGATTGCGAAGAATTCTATGTTCCCATATATCTATTCTTTTCCCATTTCTAGGAATCCAATGCATCCCTTCTCTAATAAGCTTGGCGGTGGCTATATAGAGCTTCTAGTTTTTAGATCCTTTCCCAGAGAGATCAATGTCAATACAATAGAGCCTATTGATCTCGTATATATTTTTTGCTAAAACTTATTTCCACCATTGTTGATCTCCTGAAACAAGATAACATAGGATTTTGGCTCACATAGCAATGTTCATGAGCTTAGGATCCCTTATATATAATCCTCCTTTACCTTTCTTACTATGGATAACATCCCATTTGATCATATGGAATTTCTTCTCACCATCTTTTCCTCCTTGGAAAAGAAAATTTCTAATATCCTTTTCCCAAACTGGAGAGAACCCCTTTTGGAGCAAAAAGAGTGGAACAAATAAATAAATTCATAGATCTTAGAAACAACTTGACAAAGGTGATTTTCCCAACTAAATTCATCTAGTTTTCTCCCCAAGAATGAATTTTCCTCTTCAATTTTTGAATAGCTTACTCCTAGTTAGTATCCCTACTACAATTTTTAAGAGTAATGGGAAACCCAAAATATTTAAAGGATGTCTAATTTCCTAGAACCTTGAAGCCCATAATTCTATAAATTTATGTATTCAACAATTGGGTACAATTCCAAGTATAAATACAACATTTAACTTCATTTTTTATTTCCTCTCGATAGAGTGAGAAAGGAGTCCAGGGAGTTTTTAAACCTTCTTTCTATAATTTTTGAATCACTTCCTAGAAGAATAGTATCATCCACAAACTGAGCATGATTGGAAAACTTAACTCGTCTAGAAATTTTGACACCAGGAATGGAGCCATTTGAGATTTGCTTATTTAAAATCCTTCTCAAGACTTCAACAGTAATTATATACAAGAAAAGGGAGAGGGGGAATCCCTAACAAATACCTCTATAATTTTTTTTTTAATTGGTAGGCCTACCATTAACAAAGGGGGAAATCCACAGACTTCTAATGTAGGATATAATCCATTGAATGGTTCCTTCAGTGAACCCAAAGCTCTTCATAAGCCTGAAAAAAGAAAGTTGTGCCTGAATCAATCAAAGGTGTTTGCTAGATCAAGCTTAATAGCCATGCCTTTATCTTTTCTTTCAAAACTATAATTAATCGCTTTTTGGACAACAACTATATTATATGTTATCTATCTCCTAGCTAAAAACCCACTTTGATTCTCTAAGATTATTTTCAGAAGAAGCTTCTTAAGATCAGTAGCAATGTTTCTAGATAATTTCTTGTAAGAAGCATTAAAGGAAGTGGGTTTTTTCTCATTTTGGATAAAGGCGATAAAAGAAAAGTTTATGGCTCCTCCAATTCTTTCCCTCCCCATTGATGAATTAATCATTCTACACAGATCCTTTTTTATTATACTCTAGAACCTTTTGTAGAAGGATATTAGAAACTCATCAAGCCCTAGAGACTTATCAGGATGAAGCAGCCATATTGTAGCTTTAACCTCTTCATCAAAGACTGGATTTAGCATCCCCCATTATTATGGTATGTAATTGAGCGAGGGATGCATGAACGTAATGCATTGCTTCTTTCCTCATCTTCATATCCTTCTTCCTGGTATAAAGTCTGAAAGTTCTCAAATGCAACATCCTTGATTTTTTTAAAGGAGCTTAATTGTGTCCTAGTATCATCCTCTATCTCTAATATGGTATTCATCCTTATCCTTTATTTGTGTTGGTTATGAAAGTACTTGGTATTTTTATATCCAGCTTTAAGTCAAAGAATTCTAGACTTGATCATCCACTCCTTCTTCTCCTTTATTTATAATATATGTATATTTTCCTCCAACTCAATTTCTTTACCCACGATTTCTTTAGTGATGCCACAAGTTTCCATTTTCTCTTGGAATACTTTTAAAGCTTCTTGCCAACTTTAGATCTCATGACCAATGTTAGGCTTCGGTTTGGACCAGATGTTAAGATATTTTTTACAGATTTTATTTTGGTCTCCCAGATGAATATAAAGGAACCCTTCACAAAATGTTTCCATGCTTAACGAACAATGGGAATCACCTTTGTGTTCTTCACCTAGGAGGATAGGAACTTGACAGGGAGCGGTCCCAAATTTTTCAGGAGTAACGAATCTAGTAAAATCAATTTATGATATGAAACTACGGAAGGGAAAATAATTTTTAAAGGAATAGTTTTTTATGCAAAAATAAGGAAATTACAAAGAAGCGGTCTAGGCGAGCTACAATATTCCATGTTGTGACTCTCTTGTTACTATAGGTATAATTTCCCCTTCTTGTTTTGATATCCACAAGATCCCAAAGGGATAGAAGATCCTCTAGTTTCTCGCGAAAGGGGTCTCTAACCTTCAAAACTCCACACCATTCTAATGAGACAGTGACATTAAAGTACATGTTGACTATACTCCTAACATGAATATCATGGTCCCGAAGTTCTCCAAGGCATGTCCAAAATTCCTATTTTTTATGATACACCACTGGCCCATAGACATTGCATATTTAGAACGATTGGTTCTCCTCCAAGTCAATTGGTTAAACCATAATCTAGTTACTATTTCTCCTTTCCTCCACTAAAGAGAATAATATTTTGTCCAACCAAGTACAGAGGCCACCTAATTATCTAGCTGAACCAATATATGCCCCATTTCCATTATTCCATACTTTCTTAAAAACCTCTTTTCTTTCTTCTTCTTCCATCTTAGTCTCCCGAATCAGAACCAAGGAGATTTTTTATTTTCTTACCATTGACCAATAGATTCAATCTTCATATTCCCTCCTAAACCCATGTATTTCCCATAGACTATTTTCATTAAATTTTAGTATTAATAGAGGAGATCCTTGTATTACCACCCTCCTGATCCCCATGGGTTTGTTTTCCTGACATGGAGATGATATTGAAATGTTGATCCAAACTAGTTTGTTTTCCTTATTATTTATTCTTCTCTACCTTCTCTTCTTTGTGGGTTATATTTGGTTTTCTTCATTTTGTTGTGTTCTCCTTCTCATTTTCCATGTATTCTGAAGTCTCTTTTTGTGACAATCTAGACTTTGTTAACAATAAAATTAACACCCTTGAGAGTGTTGGTCTGAAAACGTATTTCTACTTCACCCAAAACATGAATATCTGAGTTTTTGAACAATTGAGAGTTTCAATCTCTCATTTGACCACTACTTCCACAAATGAAGAAATGTTTGAAGATAAGGTGGCTCTAAAGAGGCCAATTCCATGACCACTTAAGAGCCAAAACCCAGTTCCTATGACTCACATAGTGGAAAAATGCCTAACATGGGCATTAATTGTCTTTGAAATAATGAAAATCAAGTTGAAATGCCTAAAAACTAAGGAAAGTGGGTTTTTAGAAGGAAATAATAAAAAAACTTCAAAAATACTAATCCCACATTCATGATTCAGAGATTGGATACTCAAATCCCAATCCTATAAATGGAAGGAATATGAGGTGAATTAGGGAGGACAAGTAAGAAAAGCAAAGGCATGTTGTAGGATTTGGAGCCTAGATAGAGTCCTTTTTCATATCAAGTGTTTTTTTGATCATTAGCTTTGATGGAGAAGGATGCTTTAAAGCAAAGGAGAAGGGGATTCACCTATTAATGGGTTGTAATTACTTTCCTCTTGTTTTAATATGATGCAATTCCAGTTTCCCCCAAATATTGTGATTGAATCTATGTATTTTCATATTTTTTTGTCGATGTTTGGTAGATAGATTTCAAGTTTTTTTAAAGTTTTCCAAATTATATAGGTAAGGAACTAGCAAGATAGCTACAAAAGGAGGCCTAAAGGCCATGGATGCTCAAGCATAGAGATCTTCCACAAATGGAATGCTTCAAGAGGTAATCTCATTTCTTCCTTCCCTCTCTCCTCTTCGAAAAGAATTAGAATTTTTAGGAATCTTTCAATTATTGCATATATTATGTCGATCAGGATTCACCTCCCTATAGTGATTGCTATATTAGGTTGTAGACATGTCCCTATTGAGAAATCTAATAACAGAATGACGACCATGTTGGGGACCTAAGGGGTTCTTCTCTTGAAACTAGTTTTCTTGGGAGTTTCCCCTTGTTTGGGTGATTTTTACCTTTCAAATATTTTTATGCATTCTTTAGCTTGGTATTAGGAGACTTTATATCAGATCTAGAGGTCAAAACCAGCCTGATCCCACCTTTAACTTTTCATTTTTGAATATTTTTGGTCTCGGATATGACTTATTTTTATTCTTGAACTTGTTGGAACCCTTTCATGGGATAGATAGAGTGCCATACCCCTATGGAACCCTTACAGTGACTACATAGAGGGCCAATGGCACTATGTTCATTCATAACAAAAGTGCGTCGGCTCGAGTGTGAAAAAGTCACAGGTTCTTGATGTTTTGGGCATAAAATACTCATTACTTATCCGTTTTGAGTGATGTTTTTTGCTATGGAAATATTCGAAAACCCTCTAGTTGATTTTATATCCTAATTTCATTTATTGTGGTCAATTTGTGAGGATTGGTTTAGGATTTTAAAGTTTGGTGTGCATTTTGGCTTAAGTTTGAAATTTTTGAGATGACTGCTTTTTGTATTTTGATTAAGTTATTTTGATACTTTGCAGAACCTTAATTGACATCCTAAACACTTTTTGAGTCCAATTATGAAATTTTAGGATCGATTTTTAAGGATTTGGGGACATTTTCCCTCAATTTTGGAAGGCTTGGAAAACAACTTAAAAACTAGGAAAAAACACTTTGAGAAGTACTTTTTTTTAAAGTATTGTTCAAAGTTTTCCTTGAAAAGAATGCTCAGATATGAAATTTTATGATATTTTTACCCTTTAAATCATTTATTTCACTCTTGAATGTCTCAAATTTTGTCTAAATGGGTCATTTTAATCACATAGTTTCATAAGGAAATTGTTGAAAAAACTAAACAACATGGCATTGTTTCAATTTATGAGCCATTAGGCCATGTATTTTGAATCCACATGGACTTGATGACCTACCACGCAACTTGTAATAACCACTAAGAAACTCTTCATACCATCATTTAATATCAGACTCGCATAAATTCTCAAAATACGAATCTACCACTCAAGATCAATTCAAACATAATTAGAGGATTTGTTTCATCATTTTCAAGCTTCTTAAGATAATTTGTGTTCGAGACCTAAGTATCCTCTCCACTTGCACCTTCGGGCGATATTGTGAAAGAAAAATAAGTGATCTCAAGTGTAATAGATAGGTTAATTTTTTAGCAAAATTCTTAGCCACGAGTATCCTCTTCACTTGCATTTTCGGGTGGTCCTGTGAACGAGAAAGTGTATCTCAAGTGTAATAGGAATCCTTTGAAATTTTGAAGCATATTGTCGATCCATGAGTATCCTCTTCACTTGCACTTTCGGGTGGTCCTTTGAATGAGAAAGTGGATATCAAGTGTAAATGATTGTCATGAAAAATAAAAATTGAATCATGATCCTACATGTACACATCTGTTTAAGAGACATATTGGGAACAAGAAAAACATTGAATATTCATATTTTTTCATTTCTAATTAGTGATAGTTGAATCAAATTAAACAAATCCTATGTTTCAAGCCAACCTCTTGAAACCTTGCTAAAAAATTGAAAACTTTTTTTTTGAAATTTGTGAAAGTGATTTTATTTTTCAATATGCACATCGGAAGGATCTCAAAGAACCTCTTACTCTCCCATAGTATAGAAGTTCATCAAATTAAAAGATAGGTTTAAAATCATATGTGCATTGGTTTGTTTCAGTAGCATAAGTTGCAACACCATTAGTTTCACCACCACTCCTTGAAACTAATCAAATTAGCTTTAAAAGAAACGCTTAATCTAAAAATAACCAAGATTTTATCTTTGATATTGTTTGAACTAGTTAAACCACTATCCTAAGTTTTATTGAATTAATTGACATCATAGGAGCACTATATGACATCAACATGAGCACACCCACGCCTACCTTTAGTCAAGGAGGCTAACTAAGCCTTCTCCTTCATTCGGGGAGGCTAACTGGAGCACTCCGGGGGTAATCTAAGTATCATAAATGCCCCATATTGCTAACTGATGGTTACAATAAGTTAAAAAGAGCAGTGACGGTGCCTCCTTTCATTAAATTGATTATTTAATTATTATTTAATGAACTGGAGTCAACAGGGGCACCTCCAACCACTTTTGATGTTCAGTTAGACTTCAGTTAACCTCATCGGGGTTCATTGGAGTCATTGATGCACTAACACTTGTTGGTTGGATTGCAGTGACATGTGCCTAAGCTAATTTCAGTTAGACTTAGTCATTTATTACACTCTGACTTCATCTAGGGCTTAGTTGAGTCAATTAGGGTTTTGATCAGTGATTAACTTGAGTGTTTAGTGTGGCTTACATTCAGTTAAGCTAGACTCATTCATTCAATTCGAACGACCTCCTTGGGAATTTGAATTGTCTTGGCAGTCATGCATCTGGCATGATCATTGTATTGTATCATCATTCTTTCATTTGATTATACAGAGCTACTACTTCCATTGCAGCACCATTTTGCCAATTTTATGCATATTTGTCTGGATTCTTTGTGAGACTGTGTTTTCAATTCCTAGACCACTGTGAAAAATTAATATGGTATCAAATATCATAGCAGGATGAAGCTCAGATCTATCAAAAACAAGGTTTTTGACAGATCTTTCATGAAAAATTGAGCAAAGCTCAAAAATTCTAGCACTGCACCAGAAGCCAAGGCTTACCACTTAATACCCCAAGTAAGGAAATTGTTGGTCAATCTTTCTTGATCAACTATGCTGGGTGTGATGAAAGCCTAAAATATGCAGGCTTTCTGACCTTACAGTGCCCCTTTTGTTTTGATTTGCAGGTTTTTAACATGTGAAAGCATTCGCTCCAGTAGTTTCAGATGGCTTCGTCCGTAGAACTCTTGACTCCGTTCAATTTCCACTCATGGAAAGGAGACATGGAGATATGGCTACGTGCCAGAGGAATCTATAGGGTCACTATGGAAACTAAAGAAGAGATTGCTTCTATGACAGACAAAGCTATATTCTTGAACAAGAAAGATGAAGCATTCGGATTCTTGTGCCTCTCTGTTTCCTGGGATCTTCTTTTCCATCTTTCTGGATTGAAGACTCCAAAGTAAATATGGGAAAAATTGGTAAACCTGTATGGAAAGCAGGATGATTTGAGAATATACCAACTTGAGAATCAGTTGATGTCTCTCCAGCCTTCCAATTTCGAGACCTTGAATGACTTTTTCTCTTCCTTTGGGAAGGAAATTGGGTCAATGCAAGTGGGTGTTTCGGACTAAGGTTACTGTAGATGGAAGCACCTAAAAATATAAGGCAAGGCTGGTGGGAAAAGGTTTCTCCCAGTTCTAAGGTGTGAACTACCATGAGACTTTTGCACCAGTTGCAAAAATGGACTCCATCCGCCTAGTTTTGGCAACTTCAGCATCTAAGCACTGGGAAGTGCATCATATGGATGTTAACTCAGCCTTTCTTCATGGAGATATTCATGAGGAGATATACATGAAAAATCCTGAGGGATATATCTCTGATCTATCTTTGGTTTGCAAGATAAAGAAGTCACTATACAGGTTAAAACAGGTTCCAAGAGAGTGGTAGTCCAAGATGGATGCCTTCCTTCTATCGCAAAACTTCCAAAGGTGTATATCAGATCCAAATGTGTATATCCAGAAGTTTGATGGTTATTTGATTATTATTGTTTTATATGTTGATGAATTACTGATCATAGGTAGCACAGTTGCTTCTATTTCAGTCATCAAAACTACTATCCACAATGCATTTGAAATGAGCGATTTGGGGCTCTTAAAACAATTTTTGGGACTCGAAATTTAGCAAAATTCTGATGGGATAATGGTAAATCAGTCCAAATAAATATTAGACATGTTATTCAATTTTAACATGGCTGAATGTAGAGCTGCTCCATTCCCTTTCCTTTCAAGGATCAGCCTTGAATAAGGAAAAAGCACACCTCCCATGGACTACACTATTTATCGACAGTTGATTGGTAGCTTGTTGTACTTGACTCATTCTCAGCCTGATATATATTATACCATGAATGTTGTATCAAGATACATGCAGCAGCCCCATGATATTCATTGGAAAGTAGCCAAGAGAATCCTCCAGTACATTCAGGGAACCGGGACCTATGGCATTCACTATGCTGTAGACACCGAGCTAGAGATAGTTGGATACACAGATTCCGATTGGGCAGGTGATTCTATTGATCGAAAGTCAACTTCCGGATATGTATTCATGTTTGGTGGTGGCCCCATTTTTTGGTCTAGCAAAAAGTAGGCCGCCATAGCATTGTCTTCAGCAGAGGCCGAGTATCGAGGAGCGGTGAATTCTTGGATCCAAGCTGTTTTGTTGCAAGGAATTCTTTCAGAGTTTGATCTTAGTAGTGCTTTTTCCACTGTCCTCTTTTGTGACAATCAAAGCGCTATTAATATATCCACAGTCCAGTTACCAGGTAGAGGACCAAGCATGTAGAGATACACATGCACTATATTAGGGAGCTAGTGCATGATAGGACCATCATTCTGCAATACTTCCCAACTGATGAGTAGATTGCAGACATCTTCACCAAGATATTTTCAAAAAATAAGTTTGCTTACCTCCGTTCACTGTTGGGGGTGATTTCATTAGGGTGATCCAACTACTTTCAGTGTTCATCTTGAGGGTGTTATATTTTTAACATTTAAGCTAGCATTATATTAGGATCTTTAACTGAGAGAATAAAAATCACAACAATCAAACACAAGAGACAATGAACACAGTGTTTTTCCTCAAGGAAACCATAAATGGAGAAAACCCCACAACTTCCTCAAAGATAGAATCAACACCAAAAGTAAAACCACAAAACCCCATAACTTCCTCAGAGATAGAATCAACACCAAAAGTAAAACCACAAAATAGTAAGATGATCTCTCGACAGCAGTAGCCTCTTTCTTTCTAGCCCCAACAACTTCTTCTCCCTCAGCTATGCACTACAACTGAGTGTGAGTGAGTGTGTGATAAATATAGAGTCTCACTCTCTATTTATACTAATTCCTGACTTGACAATAACTCACCAAGGCCGAATTCACTAGGAGATTCTAATAACCCTAGGGCCCTGCAACTGCAAGGACTTTAACCCTTGATGAATAAGAGGGTTTCCCACAATGACTTGACATGACTTGTTTACATTATAGAAACTCTCGATCAGAACATCAGGGCATGACATGATTCAATTACATTACAAACACTTCCCAGAATAAACATCGGGGTACAATACATAAGAAATACAAGTGAATACATTCTAAAGTTACAATTACATCAACACTCCCTCTTAACTAGGAATGTATTCTCTCAACACAATTTATCAGCACAAGTCTTCTTCTCTGTATCATCTGGATCATCATCGAGTCCTCGTCATCTTTAAGTCATATTCATCTTTGAGTCATCTCCATATTCAAGTCATCTTCATCTGGATCTAGATCATCACTGGATCTGGATCATCATCACTAGATCTAGATCATCACTCGATCTGGATCATCATCAATGGATCTGGATCATCTCTAGTTCTGGAACATCACTACTGGATCATCACCATAGGTGCTATCTCTGGATTCTTCTCATCATAGGAAGTTCTATAGAGCCAACCCTTTTTCATGCTGGTTGTAGGCCTAGCCTCCATGTAGGTCTTTTCCAGCACTTATATCTGACCCTAAGTTAGAATGGCCCACCCAACACTTACATATGATCATGTAGGAACCAATCCTATAATCACATCAGAAAGGCACACCCAACACTCACATCTGACCATGTGGGAACACATCCCACAACCTTGTCAGAAAGGCCCGACACTCACATCTGACAACCAATGTCAGAAAGTCCCAACACTTACATTCGACCATGCGAGGAACCAATCCTATGTACATGTCGAAAGGGCTCTACACTTACATCTGATCATGTAGAAACCAATCCTACAATCACCTCATAATGGCTCTGCACTTACATCTGATCATGTAGGAACCAATCCTACAATATCCTTAGAATGGCTCTGCACTTACATCTGATCATGTAGGAACCAATACTACAATTGCCTTAGAATGGATCTATACTTACATTTGATCATGTAGGAACCAATACTACAATCAACTCAGAATGGATCTACACTTACATGTGATCATGTAGGAACCAATCCTATAGTCACATCATAATGGCTCTGCACTTACATGTGATCATGTAGGAACCAATCCTACAGTCACATCAGAATGGCCCTCAGTCCCAAACTGAGTATACCTAGTAATTGAACAGGTGCCTCCATTCCAAGAATGGCATTCATCGCTTATATCTAATCATGTAGGAACCAATCCTACAGTCACATCAGAATGGCTTAGCACTCATATATAACATGCAAGGAACCAATCCTCTCATCGTGACAGAATGGCTCAGCCCTTACATCTGACCATGGAAGGAACCAATACTCTCACCATGTTAGAATGGCTCATGGACTCATCACTTCCCTTTGGAGGGAACCTTGATCTGGAGAACACCAAGCTTCTCCCTGAAGTACTCAAACTTCACTCTAGCCAATGGCTTTGTCAACACATCAGCTATTTGTTCATCCATCGCAACATACTGAAGCTTCATTGCTCCTTTCTGCACCATATCCCTGATATAGTGATACTTGATCTCGATATGCTTTGAATTGTCATGGAACACTGGGTTCTCCAACAACTTCACACAACTCTGGTTGTCGCAATATATACAAGTAGAATCCAACTAGAGATCAAATAAATCATACAGTAGCTTCCTGAGCCATATTGACTGACAACTAGCTAAACAAGCTGTGACATACTCTACTTCAGCTATACTCAATGCCACATAGGATTTCTTCCTGCTAAACCAAGAGATCACACCTGATCCCATACTGAAGCAACACCCTGAAGTGCTCTTCCTATCAATGGCACTTCCTACCCAATCTGAATCAGCATAACCCTCTAGGTTAATCTTCTGATTCACCTCATACTTGAGCGCACAATCAACTGTACCCCTTAGGTACCTCAGAATATGCTTTGCAGCAATTAAGTGAACATGTCTCGGATCTATCAGGAAATAGCTAAAGGTGTTCACAACAAAGAAAATATCTGGTCTCCTGTTCGTCGAGTACATCAATGACCCAATCATCTAACGATACATCGTAGCATCAACCGCTTCTGATGAAGCATCACTCAATAACTTTAGGTTTGATTCCAAAGTGTGATCATGGCCTTGCAGTCCATCATCCCAAACCTCTTCAGGATCTCTACTACATACTTCCCTTGTCCGAGGAAGATTCCATCTGCATTCTACCAAACCTCCATGCCTAGAAAATAGTGCATCATACCCAAGTCCTTCATTTTGAACTCAGGAGAAAGCTTCCTCTTCGTATCAACAATCAACCCATCCATTCTTGTTATAAATAGATCATCTACATACAGTAGGAGTATCACTGGGTTGCCATCTTCAACCTTTTAGTAAAGGTTCGAATCTGATTTACTTTTGTTAAAGTCCAAACTGGATAGAAAGACATCAATTCTACCGTACCATGACCTGGGTGCCTATTTCAAACCGTACAAGGATTTCTTCAATCTACACACATGAGACTCCCTGTCATGTGTCTCAAAACCGAGTGGCTACTCTACATACACTTCCTCTTCCATTACACCATTCAAGAAGGCAGTCTTGGCATCCATTTGGTGTATCTTCCATTTCATCACTATAGCCACAGTAAGTAATGATATGATGGAAGTGTATCTGGCTACAGGTGCAAAGGTTTCTTTATAATCTAGTCCTTCTTTCTATGAGAAGCCATGAGCCATGAATCTTTCTTTATATTTCTCTATGCTGCCATCTGCAGCATGCTTGATCTTGTAGATCCATTTGGAAGTTACAACAGACTTCCCTTCCAGTCTTAGGACAACATCCCAAACATCATTCTTCATGATCGATTGATACTCTTCGATCATAGCATCCTTCCATTATTTCCTTTCTGCCACTTCTTCATAGTTGGAAGGTTATTTATTGATAAAGTCACATAATAAAGCTACATACCCGGAGCAGGACCTGGTCCTCTTTCTTTCTTTAGATTTTATTCTAGAGTCACATATCTTTCTGCACCTTGGATAGCTTCTCATACCCAAGTAGGTTTCCTCTTGTGAGGATTTTTCTCTTGAGGTGGATCTACAGGTTCTTAAGGTTCTTCAAATTCTTGATCTTCTTCTTGAGTTTCTTCATTCATGGTTGTGTCATGAATTCTGGGTGCTTCTATTTCTTCACGATCTTCAACAGGTCTCTTTCTGGATTTATTGTAAGCTGAGTCTTCATCAAATGTTAAATTCCTGCTGATTTCGATCTTCTTGAATCCTGGGAAGTATATTCTATAAGCCTTCGAGCTTTTAGAGTATCCAACAAATATACCCTTCTTTCCTGAAGTATCTAACTTTGTCCTATTTTCTTTCGGAATGTGTATGTACACTGGACAACCAAATATTCTGAGATGGCTGACTTCTGGTTTCTTTCCAGAAAACACTTCTTCAGGTGTCTTGTTCTCGAGTACTATGTGTGGAGTACGGTTTTGTACATACACTGTTGTTCTGGCAGCTTCTACCCATAGATGCATGGGAAGATCTTGATCATGAAGCATTTCTCTTGTAGCTTCCATGATCATTCTATTCTTCCTTTCTGCAACCCCATTATGTTGTGGATTATATCAAGTGGATAACTGCCTCTTAATCCCTGAATCTTTGCATAACTCTTTGAATTCATTTGATGTGAATTCTTCGTCATTATCTGATCGAAGGTCTTGATCTTCTTTTCAATGTGGTTCTCGATCAAGGCTTTGAATTCCTTGAACTTGCTGAAAACTTCATCTTTGTTCTTCATGAAGTATATCCATGTCTTCCTAAAAAAATCATTAATAAAAGAAACTAGATGACCTGCTTAAAGAACTAGATGACATTGGACTGCATACATCGGAGTGAATGATTTCCAAGATTCCTTTTGCTTTGCTTTCGCTACTTGGAAATGTCTTCTTTGTGTTCTTTCCTTTCGCACATCCTTTGCAGACTCCATCATGTTTTGACTGTATTTCTGGAAGTCCTTCAATAGCTTTGCTTGCAAGTGGTAGTGCTCTGTAGTGCAAATGTGCAAGCCTTCTATGCCAAAGTTCATTTTGCTCTAATGTGTCATGGACCAAATCTTGTTTTGGATGGCCCTTCAATTTGTATAATCCTCCTTCTTGTTCTCCAATTACTATTGCATCATCAATAGTCTTTCCTCTTGGCCACATAAGGACTTGGCCATCTAAAAATGCAACCCTCATGCCTTTTGCATCTAGTGCCAATATGGAGAGAAGATTCTTCTTTAGTCCTGGTACAAACAAGACATCCTTCATTTTCATAGACTTTCCAGAGTCTAGCTTGTAGGAGGATTCACCACTACCTTTTATGGGATATTGGTAGTCATCCCCAAGTTTCACCTTATGGGATGAATTATGTTCGGATAGTTTTTTGAAGGATTCCTTGAATCCTATCATGTGTTTGGAAGCCCCACTATCAATAAGTCAATATTTGATTCCATGTGTGACAGTTCCTGTGAGAGCAGAGATCAGAACATATTCTTCATCACTTGAAGAGACTTCACTTTCTTGTTTTACTCTCTTTTTGGGAGGATCATCATCCTCAGCATGGTGAGCATGATGTATTCTTTTGGATTTCTTATTCTTCTTAGATCCACTCTTATTCATGGTACAATTTCTAGAAAATTTTCATCTTTCATCACATGTATAACATCTGAGTTTAGATGGATCCTTTTTCACAAAATTATCTTTCTGATGAGAATGCTTACCTTGGTTATGATGATTTTCTTTTCTATATTTCTTGGAGTGTACTGTGAGAGCTTGATCTTCACTTCCCATCTTTTCTTCTCGAGCTTCTATTTGAGATTCTTCTTGTGAGCATTCTTCCCACAGTCTACTAAACTTGATTAGCTTCTTCCTAGCACAGATTCCTTGGATGAAAGAATCCCATGATCTAGGGAGACCGTTTAAGGTTGTCATCACAATTTATGCATTCTACACTTCTTCATCTACTGCTTCAAGATTCTATTTGATCTGGGAGACCCTTGTAAAGTATGACTAGATGGTCTCCTCATTCTAGATCTTTACATTCTTCAACTGGTTCCTCAAAGTCATCTTCCGGTTTATGTTCTTCCCTTAAAACAGTTTGGTTAGGGAATCAAACATAGCTTTAGGTGTCTTGAGGGAGGAAACCTGTAGTATGAGGTGATCCTTGATTGAATAAGAAATAATCCTCTTAGCCATAACCAAATTTTTCTTATGTAAGGTCTTAGCCCCATCTTCCTCTAGAACTGGAACCTCCTCATTGATGAAAGAGTCCAACTCATTTTCTTCTAGGACCAGGGAGATCCTATACTTCCAAGCTCAGAAGTTATCAAATCCCTCAGGCTTTTCATCAAGCTTGGTATGATGAGACATATTAACTGAGAACCTCAAATGGAAATACAAAATATTTAGATCTTACCAGGTCAAGATGTCGGATCTGGATTTGGAGCTGTATTTCTGCAGTGCTGGTTCAGGAGCAGATTAGGGTTTGACTTTCCTAGAGTTCTGTAAAACCAAATTCTTTGATATTGATCTCTAAACTTTGATTTTGAGGAGTAGATCAATCTAGGCCTTGGCTCACTCAAAAATTTCACTTCTATGGAAATCCCTAATTTCTGTCAATAGTGTCGGGTCAAAAACTGAAAATGCTCAAAATCAGATTCTGCTTTGACAGAAAGATGCACCCTAGGGAGGAGAGTCATCTCAACCTTATTTTGCTGAAAATCTATGGAGAGAGATCCAAAAAGTAGGAAGCCCTAGTTTCTGCAACTGCGCAGTGTCTTCTTCTCAGGTTAGCTCTGATACCATGTTAGATTTTTAACATTTTAGCTAGCATTATATTAGGATCTTTAACTGAGAGAATAACAAGCATAGCAATCAAACACAAGAGACAATGAACATAATTTTTTTCCTTAGGGGAACCATAAATGGATAAAACCCCACAACTTCCTCAGAGATAGAATCGGCACCAAAAGTAAAACCCCAAAACAGTAAGATGATCTCCCAACAACAATAGCCTATTTCTTTCTAGCCCTAGCAAGTTATTCTCCCTCAGCTATGCGCTACAACTGAGTGTGAGTGAGTGTGTGATAAATAGAGAGGATCACTCTCTATTTATACTAATTCCTAACTTGACAATAACTCACTAGGTCCGACTTCACTAGGAGAGTCTAATAACCCTTGGGCCCCGCAACTGCGGGGACTTTAACCCTTGATCAATAGGAGGGTTGCCCACAATGAATTGACATGACTTGTTTACATTATAGAAACTCCCAATCAGAACATCAGGTCATGACATGACTCAATTACATTACAAACACTTCCCGGAATAAACATCGAGGTACAATACATAAGAAATACAAGTGAATACATTCCGAAGTTACAATTACATCAACAGAGGGGGGGTTTTCCCAATGGGTTTTCCCTCTTTTCCTCACTTAGTTTGTTTTGAGCATTGTTTGAGTTTCAATATTGTATAGGGTGACCTATGGCCTTTGTTGCTGAGGCCCTAGAATTCTTATGATCTTTATGTTTTCTACTCCTCCTAAGTATAGCTTAAGGGGGGGTGTTGGAGACATTTACCACCATACACACTCATTTTGGTCAATTTGGCCTAGTTAAACCACTATCCTAAGTTTTATTGACTTAATTGACATCATAGAAGCACTGTATGACATCAGCATGAGCACACCCATGCCTACCTTCAGTCAAGGAGGCTAACTAAGCCTTCTCCTTCATTCGAGGAAGCTAACTGGAGCACTCTGGGGGTGATCTGAGTGTCATAAATGCCCCATATTGCTAACTGATGGTTACAATCAGTTAAACAAAGTAGTGAAGGCACCTCCTTTCATTAAATTGATTATTTAATGATTTAATGAACTGGAGTCAACAGGGGCACCTCCAACCACTTCTGATGGTTAGTTACACTTCAGTTAACCTCACCGGGGTTCATTGGAGTCATTGATGTGCTACCACTTGTTGGTTGGCTTGAAGTGACATGTGTCTGAGCTACTTTAAGTTAGACTCAGTCATTTATTACTCTTTGACTTTAGTTAGGGCTCAGTTGATTCAATTAGGGTTTTGATCAGTGGTTAACTTGAGTGTTTACTGTGGCTTACATTCAGTTAAGCTAGACTCACTCATTCAATTCGAAGGACCTCCTTGGGAATTTGAATTGTATTCGAATTCATGCATCTGGAACGATCATTGTATTGTATCATCATTCTTTCATTTGATTATATAGAGCTGCTAATTCCCTTGCAACACCATTTTGCCAATTTTATGCATATTTATCTGAATTCTTTGTGAGACTGTGTTTTTAGTTCCTAGACCACTATGACAAATTAATAGATATCACCAACAATATTAGGCTAGGTATTTGGGTTAACATGGTGAGTTAACACTCCAAAGCCACAAAACTTTGAAACTAGCATTGATTAAAGAGATTCAAATCCATTAGTAGCAAAGAGTGCTTGCTGAGAAAGCACTTCTAACACAAGCGTTAAGCACAGGGTCAATCCGAATTAGTAAGGGTGGTACCCCCCTCTCTCTTATTTGGTGGGATATGACCACATTACAGTGTCTCAGTTAAGTGACAAGTCCTTGAGGTGACATCACTTTTCTGAGACAGCTAGTCTATGTGAGTTATCCTAGACTGACGACTATCCTACCCGACCACCAATGGTGAAGTGGTAACCATAGTTTAATTTCCTATGGAATCACACATGCTGTTGTGAGTGGGGTAAACTTGCAAAACCTGAGACAGACACAAGGTTATTTCATCTCCTTGGGCGAGTGAATAGCCAAGAGCTAACACTTTCACCCCTGGTGATTGAAGAATAGTGTAATTATTTCTCGTACCTTCACTATATAGTAATTCTTGATTCTTAATATCCCTCAAGGGCTACTAGTTTTGGAAGGCCCTCTAAAACTCCATCTTTCCACTAAGCGTCTATTTTTTGGAAAGAAGTTTGCTTGATTCTTCCTTAGGGATATTTTTAGTGGTGTTGACACTTTTGTCTTTGTTGGAGTCTAGATTGCCTCTAGAATTTATTGATTATATTTTCATATATATTTTTCAATTCTAAAAACTCAAACTTCAAAATGACTTCTCTCTCGACCCGCCAATCATGATGGCAACGAAGTGAGTCACTGGAACTTGAAGGCCCTAATAAAACACGGATACTGATACAAAAACATAACTCACAAGACTTTGAAACTGAACCATTTTTAAATTAAATTAACAATAATAGAGAATATCAACATCAACCTAATCCTAGACCATCTATAGAAACAGTTGATAATATTCCTCCATTTGAAATTGAAACAATAGAAAACCATACATCTGTTCCTACTAACCCACTATTCCATCTTTCACACCCAGTAATACTTGTAGTAAATGAATCTTGGATAACCTTAACCCTCTTTTCACATATCCAAACAACATGCAAAATCCAACACTTAACCCTTTGGCTTCTTCATAAGCTCTAGGAACCACGTCAGTTCAGTCCCAAATGGTGGATGGAGGAGGTAATACCTCCAATTCGACCCCAATGACAATCCCAACGGTTAAAATTCCTGTTAATAATATAAGTTGAACCAGCACTTCAATGCTAGTTGGTATAGTTCCAGGTTCCAATCCTCGAAGTACATCCACTTCATATATAGGTATCCCTATTAGAGGGTATACCTTGCCGAACATTGGTTTCCCATATGGTGGGTCTTATCAAGGTCAAAATTTACAAGGAGTTAATTTGAATCCTTTTGGTCAACCTAATACTTGTCTAGGTTTTGCTTCTAGAGGAAACTCTACACCTTGGAATGGTAATATTCCTAGTGGATGAAATGGACCTTGGAACATTAATACAAATTGAAGTCATCATCCATAAATGAGTGGAACTGTCCTGGGAGGGTATCCTCCTACTAATCCTAGCACAATGTTTGGGGATAACCCTACACCTCCAATGAACACTATGTTGGGGGGAATTCCACCTATGAATCCTATCTTAAAATTGAGTAGTATGGGTCTTGAAAGTAACCAATCTTTCAGGAACCTACCCCCATAGGGGGGAAATCCATATTGGAATAATTCGCAATTACAAGGACAATATCCTTGGAATGGTAAAATCCTAGGAAACTATCAACCTTGTAGGAGTCCACATCCACAAAGAGTTAATTCACATGGGAAAAATCTTGGGAATAACCAATATTTTTGGGTTCCTCCTATTCAAGGAGGAAATCCACCTTGGAACGTAAATCATACCCCAGGTCAATGGAACTATCAAGTTCCACCCACATATCAAACACCGATTTCAACACCTATCTAATCACCATTTCTAGCCACATTGAATCTACCGAATTTATCTCGGTTGACCAATGATATTGTTCTACATATGAATGGATGTCCAAGCATACCAACCAAACTTCCTTCAGACATACCCAAGTTTTATGGACGACAAGGGAACAATCCGTCAAATAACATGATGAAATTTCATTTATGGTTTTCATCCAATTCCCTAGTCGATGATAGTATTAGGTTGAGGTTGTTTCAACAGACCCTCATGGGAACCACCGTGAAATGCTACATTGAATTGTCATGTAATACAGTCATATATTTTTCACCTTTAGCCATGGTATTTTTTACACATTTTCAATTACCTATCCGCTATGAAGACGGGTACTAAAACTTTTACTTCGCTTAGGCAATCCACTTCTACTCACATCTCTGATCATATACATGAGTGGAGGAGACATTGAAGGCTTATTAAAGCAGAAATACTAGATAAATTCTTAGCAGATTGGTTCGTAAAATCACTATTTCCTACTTTTTCCAAATATGTAGCTATGTCAGGAGACATGACTGAAGAGCAACTCATTCATAGTTCCCAACAAATGGATTTGATATATTCACAATCAAGCACACTTTATGATTTAATACCTCTTGCTGCAAGAATCGTGCCCGATCCATCAAGGCCATCAAAAGGAACTCATGTCGATGGTGTATTTGGTTCTATCAGCTAAATTTATTGAATTACCCAGAAAATGGGACAAGTTTCGGTTCAAACTTCTCAACCCACAGTTGGCTAGGAAACCCAACAACCTGTAAATCCTACCCAAACTTCAGATATCCTTGCAGTCCAAGCCACAAACCAAAGAGGAAAAAAGAAGAAACCAAATAAAAACCCAAATGCTAATGCTAATGTTGGGACAGGAGATGTACCTAGAATGAATAATCAACCAGAAGGAAATCAAGAGAAATAGAAAAACAAGTACCCTTGCAAAATTTTGCAAGGAGAACATCCTACTCACCTATTCCCTCATATGGATGACATTCATTAGATTTTATCTCAATTCAGTGCACCACAATAACTTGTTGTGTTGTATCAACCTTTTCCTCAACAAAAATAGATGGTTGTTGTAGCTCTAGTACCCCCGCAAGGGGGAAACCAAGAAAACACTCTGTAAGGGGGAAATCTACCCATTTCCAACATCTTTGTACTAGATCATGAGTTCAATATTCAAACAAGGGCTTATTCCTATGACACACCACCTAGTGTTTCAGACTCATTGAGATCAAAACCAAATGGCTCTCTCACTATCGAGAAACCAACCATTGACATAGTGCCTCAACCCCCAAAAGGGGTGTTAAGTAAATCAAAACATAATCCTAATGCAAGAGAAGCTCAAAACTATAGTACAGTATAAGACTTAGCTCAAGCACCTTATGCCATGACGGCCTTGGAGGTATTATAATTTTTTCCAAATAAAATAAAAGGACTATTGTATTCCATTGGTACAGTCAACCCGAATGATACTAGTTTGATTACCTTTGATTTAGAATAGATAACAAGTAGTCTTCCATCACATGTCTCTTTTCATATCAAAGTGTTATCACATGGGATGAATATTTTTCAAATTGTTATAGATGAAAGATCCTCCACTTGTGTCATTTCTTTGGGATGTTGGAAAGGCTTAGGATCACCCACTTTGAAACCACTCAACAAAGTACTTAAATAATTTGATGTACACTCGTTCCCACCTCATGGACTCATTACAGCCTGCCCAATTGAATTGGGAGGTAAAACAATTCAAGTTGATGTTGAGGTAGTGGATGAACCCATATATTACAACCTGTTATTGGGACATAGTTGGATACATGCAATGATGATAGTAGTGTCTTTGGTATTCTGACTAGTTCAGTTCCTCTATCAAGAGAAGATCATTACGATTAATCAGTTAGATTATTGCACACTTGAAACCGGTATCCACTCAAATGCACCTTTTGTGGAGAATTCAAAAGTAGTGGTTCAAGATGTGGGAGTTGGGATGTTCAAAGACTCTTCCCTCATGGGAACCTTCACAATCCCTCCAGCAACATCTACCCTTGAAACTTCTCCAGATTTCACCATAACATCTGAAGTTAACTTTCCATTAACCATTTTTACCAAATCCAATACGACGATGGGTTCCACTTCATTAGATGGAACTACAGTAGTAGACATCCAGGTTCAATATATTAAAGGAAAGGAAATACATTCAAAAACACTTGATGAAACAAGGAGTAGTACAACATTGTCTGCTATATAAATATAAAATCAAGAAATTCAAAATGCTTCAGCAGACTCAGATCAAAATCCTTCTCCATTGGAGGAATATGATTCATATACATCACTCGTATGGGCTATCAATACTCCCAATAATCATGACATATTAGATCAAACCTTTTCATCTGATGAAGATATCATTGAAGTCATGAATATCTCAGAACAACCATGGGAAGACATGCATCATAGATCATCATTTCTTTCTAAACTGGATTCCTTAGAAGTAAAACTTGATAATTTTTACCTTGATGATGATATGGAAAGGTACCAATTCCCTATCCAAACAACAACACGATTTCGGAAGGAAATTTGGAAAACATTTCAAAAACCATTTCTATCAACATATCCATTAAGCCAGACATCGTCGAGAATATCAATATAGGTGCAAACGGCTCTCCAGAAGAAATCACTCAATATACTTCTTTATTTAAAGAGTTTCGTGATGTTTTTTGCTTGGCCATATGAAGAAATTCCAGGTGTAATACCTTGGTTTTGACCCCGTTTGCATTAAAAGATACATGATGTATATTTTGTAATTAATCGTTGTGTGGAGATAAAGGCAAAAGCCCCACCATCTATTTGGTTGTGTATGTTTTGGCAATAAGGATTGTTGCCAATGGTATATCGTGCTATACACCACATTATAGTTTTGGCATCATGTAAATATGCACATTAATTAAAATGAACCTACAGCTAGCTACGACAGTGCAACATTAATGAAAAGGGCATGATTCCTAAGGTTAAGGTGGGGGATTGTCTAAACCATGGGGGCCATTGGGATATTGCCATGTGTCGACCACCCATTTAAACTTTTGTTGTCTGGGAGCAGTTATTGCTAAGTAGTGGTGGGTGTGGTAGGACTGCCAGTCCTTGCCAACATGTCCACTACACCAGTGGACTCTTCCTCTTCACACCGCTGGGGAAGGGAAGAAATATTCCACTCTCTCCACTCTCCCATGACTCCATGCTTCCAATTCATAGTCATTCCTTTGTCTTGCTCACTCTCACAGAGGGCGGTTCGGGTTCTTCCTCAATAGAGAGTCATTCTGTTCACTCTCCTTATGCACTGGTGGGAAAAGGGGCATGGTCCTCCTCACACAGAAGGTTCTTCGTTGTTTTGGGACTCATGAAGTGAGTTGGGAAGCATGTTATGTCACACATGAATTCCTATGAATAAGCCTTTGTGTTCTCACCGTGTGTATGTGTGTGTCTCCATACTGATTTGGGGTTCTATGTATGTGTTTCCCCTATCCAAGCTAAGAATCGGACCTTCACCTCCATTTGAGATTTGCTATGAGTTTGTGTTTCTCCTATTGCTGTAGTGGTAAAAGCATGGTTGTTGTCCTTCCCCTAGTTTTGGGTTGCTGCGTGTGCAAACATATTTTTGGGTCGCTGCTGAGTTTTTTTGGCCATGCTAGGGCCAAGAACAACTATAAAACGTCTTGTTTGACTTGAGTTCTGTTCACCATTTTCGTTTGGGTTGTCACCCTGTTGTCTTTATTTTCATCATAGAGTTGTGAACTGCTTGTTTCACTATGGGTATGTAATGGTTGGTATTCAAACTGTTTAGAGTGGGATTGGAGGCTGGGTATGCTTGAGAAACCTGGTGTTTGGGAGCCACTCAGACACATTTATATTGTTGGATTTCTTCTCCACAACCCTTGAAGAGCATTGGAAAGGGAAGTCAGGGCCTAAGGGACTGATTCCTAGTGTTGGGTGTGTGGATGTCTTAGAAGTTAGGCTAGATCTGGTGTAGGCATCCTTAACTCTCCATTGAGACCACCAGCTTAGTATTTAGCCTTTCCTAGCTCCTTGACGGCCTGATAAACCCAACTGTGTTGAATTGGTTGTTTTGTGTACCTTGGCTATGTGTAATCCTGATTAGTCCCTTATTCCATAGGGAATCATTCCCAGCTTGGGGGTGGCAGTGTTGCTGAGAGATTGATGTGCACACTGGCCTTTGGTTGGGTGGAACGTTGTAGCGACGTAGCTGGTTGCAGACGAGTTCTACATAAGATAAGTGTTCTTTTCCATTTAGCTTCTGCAATTACATTTACTGTTTCATGAATCATGATGAATATGTTGATGCTTGGATGTATATGTTTGCTTCTGCGGTATGTTGAGTAACTATGCATCCTTGTATGTTTATGCATCTTAGCATGTTTTATGTTTTAAGCATTTTATTTTAATTTATATGCATGTTCATGTTCATGGGGCTAATTACCTAGAGGTTTTTGATGGTTTGGTAGCATATTCTTCACCAGTCAGAGGGTCAGGGATGTTTCAGTGTGGTATCAGAGAAAATATTGCAGCATGGACCTGAATGGGCCATGAAGATGCAGTGACAGAGCCTACAGGTTGCAGCATGGGCCTCTATGGGCCATGAAGAACCAGTTAGTAGAGGCATGTTTCCTTCTGCCCAGCACAAATCAGAAGAAATATGTGCATGACAAGAGAAATTTGAAAAATTTCTCTAAGTATTGGGATCGTCGGATCGTTGGAGGACTTAGTAGGAAGTCCCGTCGATGTATCAAATCACCTAAGCAGAAGGCCGCTCGACGAGAACCATGGAATAAAAAAAATTGGAATTTTTTTTTCCTAAGTGTCCAGACTATCGGCCGTCAAAAAACTTAGTGGGATGCTCCTCCGATGTAGCGGAATTTGTAGCAGAAGGACCTCCAATACAAGCCATCGGCGGATGGTGAAAGGTGTGAAAATTCATCAAAAGCCATCAGCTGATGATCACCAAAACGTCAGTGCATTTAGGCGAAAGGGTTTTCGATGGCGCTGGTGGAAGGAAGACGATGAAAGCGCCAAAACGTCGACAAGAATTAGTTGATTGAATAGCTAACATAGCAGTGGAAATGCAGAGACAAGAAGAAATTTTTGGAAATTTTGTCTAAGTGTCGAGATCATCGGAAGCCTTCAGCTGAAGACCACCGAAACATTGGCTCACTTAGACGGAAATACTTTCGATGCGGTGAAAGGGAAGAAGGAAAATGTTTCTGGAAGGTTGGAAGTGTCAGGTCGTCAAAAATTGATCAGTGACGATGAGCTGTAGTGTCGGTCAGGATATCCTGAAGGATGCCAAAATGTCAGCGAGAGTTAGCGGATCGGCGGCCGATGCGCCAATGGATGAAGAAAAGAAATTTTTTGAAAATTTGTCTAAGTACCGGAAATGTCAGAAAATTTTAGTTGTTCGAATAGCCCATACTTTGGCAAAACTTAGTTGTTTGGATCGTCGATGTGGAGGCAAACATCGGCAAAGGATAGATGATGATAGCACCGATACATCAGCGTAAAATAGGTGATGAAGGTTCCGACACAACAGCAGACAAAGAGAAGGAATTCCCTAAAAAATTTCTTAAGGGTTGAGACCATCAGCGATCGACAAAGATTAGTTGTTTTGATCCCCGATGATTAGACGACGAAAGCATCAATGATACATCGATAGAAATTAGACAAGGAAAATGCTGAAACATCGGTGATGATTAGAGGAAGGGAGAGCTGACATATTATTTTGTTGAGACCGTTGGTGAAGGTTTGATGATGGATCAGCGATTATTAGTTGAAGGAAGATCCGCAGTTTCAGCGAAGATCTTTCGAAGACCGCCGAAACGTCGGCGAAACCTAGTTCTTTAGGAAGCCGATGCAAAGAGGGAGAATTTTTTGAAATTTTGCCTAAGTGAAGAAAACATCGGAAAATGTTAGAATATCAGACTGTCGATGAACATCATCAGAAGGATTTAGTTGTTCATGCATCCGCCATTGCAGCTGTCATGTGAACTATCCTCCCGACAGTTAGAGCTTTTAACCGCCGATGCTTTGATCGCCAACACAGCGGAGGAAATTTGTTGTTGGATCACTGAAATGTTGGAAAGTTTTAGTGATCTAAGTCATCGACATAGCAGGCACGTTCAGTTCTAAATCACCAACACACAGTGATTAGTTGTTCCAACCGCAGACGGGGTGCATGACCGTGGAACCCACATTTGGTTGGATTGATTCTGTTGCAGATGTCTATGGGACTAACCATCCGATGCCGTAATAATCAGTTTTCCAATTCCAATATACCACAGACCTTGGCATTGCTGACAGCAGACCATCAGAAAACTAAAGTTGTTGGAACCGCCGATACAGCGGAAAACCTTAGTTGATGGAACCACCGACACAGCAAAAAATGTTAGTTGTGAGGGCCGCTGATGAGCACTAGAAGAAAGTTGTTGTTTAATTCACCAAAACGTCAGAGTTTTAGTGGGAAAGAGACCCTATCTGAAAAGGGAAATTTGGGTTTTTCCAATGGAATTTTCAGCGAATTTCAGCTAGTGTTTCAGTGAATTTTTCAATGAATTTTTCATAGGATTTTTCAGCAGTTTCAAGGATGAAAAGGAAGAAAATTCTAAGTGGTTGAAGTTAGCATTCCAGACCAAAAAAAATACAATTGTGTGTTTTTCCTAAAATTGGTGAAAATCAACATTTTGAAGTGGTGTGGTTTTCACACTCGAAGTCAGAATGAAGCATGTGAATAGGCGTTGAAAACCTTATCCAATGGGATTTGAATGCGGAGCAGCAAAGTACTAGTGATTTCTTGAAAAATAAATGTGCTACAGTCAATATGGACAATCCGAGAATTGCATGCCTAGAGGTAGCAAGACCATAAAGTCAAACCAGCTGTTGTGTGGAAGAGGAGTTCCATGCAAAGATGAGGGACTTGAAAAGGGAAATTTCCTTAAACCTTGTCTTGCTAATTATAATTACATTTTATAAGTCTTGTACATAAAATGTATGAGGATATGCCTTGCATGCATAGGATATTACATGCTAGTGAATTATATATTTATAATGAACCACTAATGATGATTATTACATTGGTGTTGGAATTAGTGGAAAAACCAACGACAACACGGACATGGTTGAATATGTTGCTGATGCTGACAAATGTGACCAGCAACCCTATGGAGAAAGGGATAAGGCAACAAGTCCATAATCAAAAGTTGGTGAGAAAATTCTGCAATCTCCTGCAAAGGACCAACCAAACTGGTAATGTCAAGGGTGTAAGTAGGACCCATGAAGGTAAGGGTTTAATTATGACAATTGCATGGAGTGGTAAAAGCAAGAGATCTCATACCATGTGGGCATTTGAAATTTATACTACATTCGTATAGAAATGTGTCATGCATGTATATGTTTTTATGAACATAGTAACTCAAAGAAAGTGAGTACTAATGGTCTTAATTACGGGAGAGCATCCTATATGAGGTAGTCATGGTTAAGCCATAGTATGTTTAAATGCATAGTATTCCTGAATCAATGCAAGGTAGCGTTGAGTGGATATGCATTAAAATATTTTATAAATCTTGTAGTTATGCATTGAATGGATGTATAGGAAAAGTATGAGTAAATGTTGTAGATAGGCATACATAAGTATGGGTGCAAATGTTGTGATTCATTGCATGAATGCATCGAGATAGTGCATGTGTTATTATGAATAACTAATGGCTGAAATGATGAATTGATGACAATTCTGGAACCATTTCAAGATCTGATGTGAATCCAGGATAGTAAGTGCATGAAGAGGGTAGACATGATCAATTGGCTACCGAAAATGCTCTATGGAAGGGCAAGGTGGTACAATGATACGCTTGTGAAGTAAGGAGTATCTAAACAATTCATTTAAATTGCATAAATGATGTGACTATACCTTGCAATTTTAGTATGACAATGATTGCGTGAAGTAAATAAGTTGTGGTAGTATTGATATGCTAACAGCTGGAAGTATTTGAATTTTATAATTCTGAAAATGATTCAGTGATTGTTGCAGCAATGGAAAAAGTTATATGCATCAAGACTTACCAAGTGTTTGGTTGATTGAAGTTCAAATTTCAGGTAGATTGCTTTGGGCATGGAAAAGTGGGTAAGACCATGACAAATGTCGGTATCTACCATGTGAAAGAGATAAACCTCATGAGAAGAGCCTCATGGCTGTGAAAATAGTCTGTATGCAAAATGAATTGTCAATTTGAATTTGTAAATTTCAGATTTGAGAAATTGCTGACAACTACTAATCACTATTGGCTTGCATAGAATTGTGTCAGGAGGACGCATTGTAAGTGGGTGCTCATGTTATGCTAGTAAGCATAAAATTATAATGGGCATAGTGGTGATACTTACAAGCGACCCATGAATGAGGATCACCTCATTGCTAAACAAATCAATTTCTGTAGTAGACATAGTTGCAAATTCACAATGAATTTAACTGCGAATGTCATTGCTTGGTTATGGAACAATCAAATTTGGATTGTATTATCAGATAATGATTGACTGTTTGGCTACTTGATGAATGTGCCATGGGTACACCTTGCAGGAAGATCATGGGTGATGTCCTGCAGGAGCCAAACTTCATGGGGAAGTTTTCCCTTATCTTGGAAATGGGTTTCGGGTGAAACTCCATTGGACATTTTTGAAATGTATCATCTGCACTGCATGTTTGGTAAGAAACATGAGTGAGATGGTATAGGTTATGTCAGAAAGACCCATGTGGATATGAAATGTAAAAAGGATTTGGGGTGGAAAACCGAGGGACTGTCAACTCAAAGAAGGGAGCCCCCATTCCTCCTTAATGAAAGAATATTGCCTAGGAAAATGGATAAGTGTTCTGTGACCCTAGCTAAGGATATGCATGTCAACTTATTAAATTCAATATGCAGAGCATGTTTTGATTTTATTTCTATTATGGCAGATTGCTTGAGTATGAATAGGGCCTGCATGGCACACGTCAGAAAGGGCTGAACACTTTCCCAATGTCAGGTCATGAAAGGATTTTCAATATTGATTACACCCTAGGGAGTGGATGCACTCCTGGTGTCTCAATACTTGATAGATAATGATATGAAATATGATTACCGTTTTAGAGCAATAATGCTAATGAGTTTGCTTGTATTGCTTGTGTTGTCAGGCTAAACAGATGCAGTTTGGTGTTGCACACTAAAGAGGACGGGTAAACAATTATGTTACAGTGTTGGCTAGACTACCTGTAGTATGATAAACCCAACTGTTAGCTGGCTAGGTTGAGTATCTTGATAAACCCAATAGTATATTGGCTTGATTTCCTGCAGCCTGATAAACCCAATTGTGTATTGGCTTGGCTGGACGGTCTGATAAACCCAACTATAGGTTGCCTTGACTGTGCTTGATATGTATAAAAGGATGTTGTGGAAATTGTGGGGATTTGATGAGATGTGCTGAAGATCTCACTGAAATAGGGCTGTTATATGCCTAAGGATCCATAGTAGATCCCAGACCTAGAAATGGTCGTGATAAAGTCCCAAGCCTAGTCGGTGTGAAGGTGTACTGGCTGGACATTGATTATTTGATGTTGTGGAGCAGCCTACATGCTGGCCTAACATCGAAGTCCATAGGCAATCTCAGGGCTTGCAAATCAAAGCAAGAACCTGTGGACCAGAGAGGAAACACACAATACAGATGAGTATTGGATTATTTTGCAATTCCTTGCTTATGAAAATACATATGTATATGATTTGGTTATGATGTTTTAAGCTCTTGTTCAAAAGATAAAAACCGATGAGAATAAACTAAACATGTGAATCTATTCAATGTTTGAATATAGGTATCTCTAGAAGCGAGGACTATGAGAGTATGATAGGGGTGCACGTGGACATGTGACTGTCTTGAAGAGCTCAAAATGAGCAATAATGAAAAAGGTGCTAGTGAGACTATGAAGGTCCTAGCAATCGGGACAAAACCATGTGCAGAGGCTCCATGGTTGAAAGGTCTGGAATAGACTAGAGACACTAAGTGTCATGACCAAGAGGGATTGGTCCAGCATTCACGGTGAAGTGAAAGAGGTTGAGAGCACGAAAACCACAATGGTGGTGTGGGTTCCAGGATGGAACAAGACAAAGAGGGGAAAAAAAACTCTTGCTGCTCTGTCTTTCCTTTTGATTATATATTTATATATATATATATATACTTATGCATTATGAAGACAAAAGATTGTTGAATGCATGTATGACTAAAAATATAATGTGTGTATTTGCTTAAAGTAAATTGTGAATGCTGGAATAGTTAATTCATTGCCTAAGAATGGACATGAATGAGCTCATGTGCCTATTGGGAAGGCATGAAAAATATGAAAGTATCCTTGATGAGACTTGGACTGTGTTGTAATCTCTATGAAAGTATCCTTGAGAAGGGTTTGAACCTGTTCATGTGAAATTTTGTCGGTTTCCAGGAGACTGGACTTTCTTCCGAACAGATGTGGTACATGACGATCCCAAGTATTAGGGAGGGGAACTTGATGATTCCTCCCGTCTCTTGGCAGCGTTCACAGATGGTTTTGATCATGTCGGTGACATAATATCCCCATCAGTAGATTCAACCGTCGGTGGCAATTGTGTCGACGGCCTCCAGCATTTCCAATTTGAGGTCGCTACTTCGACCTGCTAAGGTAAGGGTGATGGCGATGATTTTGGCCACAATCTGTGGCGTTCGAGTAGCAATCTGCCCAATCATCAATCCTTTAGAATTTTTCCCGGACGGTGATACTGTGAGCTCTTGGACCAATCCTTCCTTGATTCCGATTGGTACAGGGTTTCCTTGGTTTGACAGGCCAGTTAGCTTGGAGATGATATCTCCGGTAATGTCGACCGGTCGGTCGAAGTAGAACCGACCGTTGTGGTATCGACTGATGATAAACTTGACGACAACTTATTTTGTCCCACCAAAGCTTGCCATCAGGGGTGCGTTGGGATAGTTAAAGATGGTGCTCCGTCGGACTTTTTCAGCCGCTTGGGTCATCTTCTTGTCGACGAAGGCCCACTCTTGGATCTCGGTCCAGAGTTTCTACCATTGGCCCTCCTATACTTTAGCATTTTTTATGTGATTTAGTCGGTGGATCAAGGGTGTATCCTCCGCCTGGAACTCTTTTGCCTTGGTCGCTGCTCTGGTCTGCTTGGGGGCCATTATGTCATTTTGTTCGGGGTTACTATAGGTTTCTGGGTTTTTAGTCGACTGACTGTGCGAGTGCTCTGTATGTAAAGGGTGTGGTGAATGAACCTTTGACGGTACCGTATTTATAGACGATGGTGTGGCTACGTGTGGGAATGGATGTATTAATGGCGGACTTGACGGTCCAGCTACAATACACGAGTGTGGAGTAATGGAGAATTTCTTTTGGCGCTCGAGGTAATAAATGCGCGATGGGACTTTTGAGGTCGTCGGCTAGTGTCGTTGCTGAGAATGGTCGACCGGATTGGTCGATGAAGATGGTCGGAGGTGATGATGTCGGCTGTCGAAGTAGTGAGTTCCTGTCATTTTTTTGGTGTGTCGGGTGGATTACTTTATTTTTGGAATTTTTATCTTTTTATGGGTTTTGATTGACGGTTAAGGTCGTTATATGATTT
>LPNX010483299.1:230133-354468 GCA_001517045.1 Pseudotsuga menziesii
GAGTCTGTATTCTTCCAGCTTGCTAAGTTGAAATCGTCGGTCCTTTCTTGCATGTTTGACATCGACATGTAATAGTTGTGCAATAATAGGTGTCTGCTGTCGGAAATGTAGGGGGGCGACTGCTTCTTTCCAATAGACTAGTCGAAAGGGGGCTTGGTCAGTCGACCGTTTATAGGCTATCCTATATGCCCAGAGGACCGCAGGGATTTTCTCGTCCCAGTCGTCTTTGTCGGTACTGCATATTTTGGTTAACCCTTTTGTCAATTTTTTATTGAAAGCTTCAATCGTGCCATTCGACTGAGGGTGATATGCTGTACTCCGTCGATGGTCGATGTGAAATTGGTCAGTCAAATTTTTGATGGTTTTGTTGATGAAGTGTGATCCTTGGTCGCTGATCAATGTGAGTGGGCATCTGAATCTAGTGATGATGTTTTAGTAGATAAACTTAGCGTCTACCTCACTGGAACATGTATCAACAGGTTTAGCTTCAGCCCATTTAGTGACATATTCTACTGTTGTGATAATATATCTTACACCTGATCTTTTGGCTGGGATAGGAAATGGTCCTATGAAGTCTACAGCCCAGATTTCAAATGTGAGACTAGGGTTTACAGATATCAAGGGAATATCTGTGCTCGGCAGAGGTCGACCAAGTCGTTGACATTGGTCACATCGACTAACAAATTTTTTGCAATCTTTGTGGATCGTCGGCCACCATAATCCCGACTGTTGGATTTTTCTTGTAGTTGTATCCGCTTGAAAATGTCCTCCTACAGGTCCATAGTGTGCTTCATGCATGATTTGGTCTCGCTCATGGTCGAGTACACACCTTCTGAGAATGTTGTCTAACCCCATTTTGTATAGAAATCCATTGATGAGGCTATAAGGGGCAACCTTCATAGCTAAAATTTGTTTTTTATTAGTGTTCAGACCTTCTGGTGCCTGACCTGTCTCTAAGAACTGAGCTATTTCTTTGAGTTCTTCTGGAACTGCTTCTATGCAAAATAAATGTGCATCCGGCAAGTCGTCGTCGAATCCAATCGGTTCCTCTCCTGTGTCTATACAGGATAGGTGGTCAGGCCCAACATTTAACTTTCCTGGTCGGACCACGACTTCAAACTCAAATTCTTGAAAAAGAAGTAGCCAGCGACAGATTCTCCCATGATGAAGGGGTTTATTGACGAGGTATTTCAAGGCTTGATGGTCGGTATAAAATGTGAAGGGGTTGGCCAAGAGGTAATTTCGATACTTTTGGAGGGCAAAGACCATACCTAGGGATTCTCTTTTAGTGGTCAAATAGTTCCTTTCATCCTTATTTAATTTTTGACTACTGTAAAATATAGGGTAATCCATCCCATCATCCCCTGGTTGATTCAGGATGGCTCTAATTGCGATTCCTGATGCATCAATATGCACATGAAATTTGGTCGACCAATTTGGAAATTTGAGTATGGGGGCTTCGACCAGTTTTCTTTTCAGTTTGTCGAAGGAGATTTGGCATTCCTCTGTCCATTTAAACTCTTGATCTTCCTTTAGTAGTTCTTCTAGAGGATAGGTCATATCTGAATAGTGTCTTATGAACTTTCTATAATAGCCTGTATGGCCAAGTAACACCCTGACTTGTTTAGGGTTTATTGGTGGTTTCAGGTCGAGGATGATTTTAATATTGGCAAAGTCGACCTTGATACCATCTTTACAGACAATATGCCCTAAGAGTATGCCTATGGGAGTCATAAAGATACATTTCTTAATATTCAGGGAGAGTTGAATCTGTTGACATCTCTCCAGCATAAGTCGAAGCCATTTGCAGTGATCTTTTAAGGTGGAGTATATAGTCCAGTCGTCGAAGTATGCTGCCATGGTCTTATATATGTATTCTTGGAAATTCTTGACAACAATTCGAGAAAACACTGCAGGTGCATTCTTTAGCCCAAAAGGCATAACTTTGTAAGCAAAGGACCCAAATTCACAAACAAAGGTTGTCTTCTTTTGATCTTCTTTTGCTATGGGTACTTGGTTGTATCCTGAGAATCCATCTGTGAATGAGTAGCATTCGTGGCCTGCAACTTCATTCAATATTTCATCAACATAGGGGGTTGGGAATGGGTCTGTTAATGTTACTTTGTTGAGTTCCCTAAATTCAACACAAATTCTTAACCTTGTCGGGTCATGTTTCTTGGGCTGGATGACCAAGGGACTTGCCCATTCAGACTGGTTGATAGGGTAAATGATTCATGCTGCTAACATGTTGTCGATTTCCTTTTTAACTATCTCCTTGTACTTGTGAGCTAGTTTATAAGGTCTTTTCTTGATAGGTCAGACATAAGGTTTAGTGTCTATTTTCATTTCTCCCATTTCTTGTACTAAGCCTTTTAACTCTTTATAGTCCCTGGAAAAGACATCTTGGAATTCTCTAAGTAAGTTCACTATTTCGGTGGTCTGTTGGTCGCTCCAGTACTCACCAATCTTGGCTATTTTTGGTCGATCGTCATTTGAAATGTCGACCTCTTTAGTTTTCACTTTTGCATCTAGCCACTCTAGTGCTTTCGCTTCATTAATTGGACGACTTCCTTCTTTGAACTGTGAGAATGTAATAGGAAAGTCGGCTGCAGTCATTCTGTCAAGATCGGGTTTGTCAGTGGTCTCAATTTTTAGGATTGAATGGATAGGTTTTGTTGTTTCAATATGGTCGGTTTTCCATCTGAAGCTCTTGCCTTATATGTGTTCATTTTCTAAGTGTAGATGGGTCGCCTGTGGTCTGGATGCGGTTTGTATATTGTTACAGTCCTTGATCTGTCGGTGGTTCTGAGAGGGTTGTTTTTCGGTCGGTTGGAGAAATTGTTTGATTTGCTGTGCTGTCTCGACCAGTTTCTCGTTTTGAGGTATGAACTGGAAATATTTGATAAAAATTTCCTTGAGTTCCTGCCAAAAGAAGGTTTCACCTCTAGCTTCCTCCATCTTATACCATTTATTGGGTAAGTCAGCTAGGGTTGAAGGGAACAAATGTGGCCACGCTCTCTCATCTTTATATCCAAGTCTTCTCCACTCCTTTTCACAAGTCTTAATGTGTGCTTATGGGTTTTATCCTTGGGTAAAAGTAGGGATCTGGGCTTGCTGGGTTAAATTTTTCCCACCAAACCGTTCGACAAAGAAAGTCGAAGCAGTTGTCTAGGTCTGAAGTTTTGTCTAATGGGTATCCCACCATCTAGCTGCTTGACCTGTAAATGTTTCGACTAAGCTTTGGAGTCAACCATGTTCTCCAATATTCTTAGATATTTGTTCAATGTGCATGAATAGGGATTCCCTCTCCTTATACCTAGGTAGTTGTGTAGTGTTTAAGTTGGTTGGTTGTAAGGTAGGTCGTTCCTTGACTTTCTTTTCAAATATTTTGGGGATAATGGATACTATGAAGCACTGTCGGGTGGGTTTTTTTTGTACTTTTTGTATAGTCCAGCACTCTCTTGCTTGTGTTTCATAATTTTCCATCTCCCAGTCATATAGTTCAGCATCTGAGTTATAACCAATTGAGTCTTGGTTACCTAAGTAAAGTTCTCCGTGGATGTTGGGCTCAGTGTAGTCCGTATTGTTGTGGATCTGGTAAAGTTGTCTGACATCGACTTCCTCATCAATCGGTTCGGTCCAAGGTTCTCCTTGGGAGGGATTAATGGGTACAATGACTTTGTGACCATTTCCTTTTAGCTTGATTCGTTCCTTATCTAAGGATATGAAGGATTTCATCTTCCGTCCCCAAGGTCGACTGACTAGTGCTGGGAAGGAATTAGAGCCTTCTTTTGGGTCGATAATTTCAAAATCAACCTTGGTCAAAATTCCTTTGATGGTTGTGTCGACATTTTTCCAGACCCCAATGGGTTCAATGAGACCTTGGTCGACAAGTTTTAGGTAAATACCTGACTCGTAGAGTTGAGGTCTTCCCATCTTTTCCCATGTATCCCGGGTCATGATATTTACCTGAGACCCGAAGTCAAGCACTACTTGTCGGATGTGGTAACCTTCGATTTCCAGGTCGACAAGTGGGTCGACATCATTTTTGTCTTTTTGGTTTAGGCTGCAGATGTTCTTAGTTTGTTTTTTAGTGTTAGTACTTTTTATTTGATGCAATAAATCAATGAACTGGGCTACGGATTTGTCTGTTTGAGTGAGAGAGATTAATTGATGTAGTGTGTTAGGTCGACTGCTAATGAGGTCTTCTTGTTGTGCAATGTCGTGAAATATGTGGGTTACCTCTTAATATGTGTGTTTTTTCTTTATAGGGCCAGGATAAACATTTGTGTCTTTAATCTTGTTAATTTGGGGGTTATCAGGACCTATTTTTGTGCCTTGTCGAGTAACAATATGTAAATTCTTAGTAGTTAGTACATCATGCTTTTGTACACAAGACAAGACATTAACATTTTTCTTCTTATTGATTTTCTCTAACATAGTAGGACAATCCTCAAGGGAGTGATCGCCTAATCCACAGTGTGTACAAAATTTAAGATCATTTTTGTCCTTGTACGGACAATCTACGTACCGGTGACCTTCTTTGTAGCATGTGAAGCACTGGGTGGGTCGACGCATTTGGATGTCACGATTCCCAGGGAATCGACCTATTCCTCCATAACCCTGACGTCAGTTGTCATACCGGTGCTCATATCGTCGACCGTCGTATCTTTGTCCGTCCTAGTTGTTTGTATTGTTTTGCTCGTGGTTTTACACTACTGCATTCGTTTGGTAGACCGCCTGATAGTTCTGTCGGTTCTTCAGGTTTAACTGACAGTCGGCCGTGTTGTGATTTTTGGTCTCGTAGATGGTGCACCAGGAAGCCTTTCTATTCTTCATGTTAAATGGACAATATTTCGTAGAATGATCTCCATGTTCCTGGCAAATGTCGCAAAATGATTTGGTTTGTACAAAGCGGATGTCTTGTCGACAGTTATCTTTCGAGTGACCAGCCGTCGAACATTTAGTACACCAGATTTCCTGATTCTTGAGGGTTAGTTCTTTCAAAGACTTCTGCATGTTCTCGAGCTGTTCCTTTAATCTGTGGTCTGTAGGGTAAGCAGGTATGTCTTCATCCATCTCGACCTACAGAGCTTTTGTTAGCGCGTCTTCATACGTTTTAAACGTCTCCAAACTGATATGTCGGCGTACTTTTTATGATAATATTGCAAGGAACCATTGAATTAGTAATTGTTCATCAATAACATAATCTAGCTGGCTTAGTAGGTCCTTCCAACATTTGTCGTAGTCGCGGACTGTCTTCCCTGGCTTTTTCTATGTCGTTTTGAGATTTTTGGCGGCCAGGTGCTTAGCGTCGGGGGTTTTGAAAAATGATAAGAACTGCGCTTTAATCTCAGCTTCCGTCACTCTAGGTTTTCTTTCTGAAAAGGTCATGTACCAGGTCAAGGCCCTTTTCCTTAAGGCTCCAGCGAACTGTGCCATTTGTTGGTCTTCATCTGTTACCTAGTTTGCTTCCCAGGTCGACTCGCAGATGAACCAATGTCGTCTGGGGTCTTCATCTCCCTCGTAGAGAGGAATGTGAGCTGATCCGTGACCCATTTTTGAATCACTTTCACTGCTCTCAAAATTTGGCGGAGGTGGAGGTGGGGGTGGTGGTGAAAGTGGTGGGGTTATTGATATAGTCGAGCCTGCGGAATTTTGGTCGATGGATCTTGAGCTCCCCTCGGTCGTCGAGTTGTCGTCGACTTGCAGTCGGTTGATGTCGAATTCAGCTATTGATGGTCCACTGCAACTTGGTGTTCACAGGTATGCTTTTTCGATTTCTTCTAAAGCTGTATTTGGCGAGGGGGGTGCTCCTTCATGTGTCGGTAAGAGCAAGTGGATACTCTGGAGAGAGGGTGCTGCCTGAAATGTCACACAGTTTCCTTGAAGCGGTCGACGTATAATAAGGTGTCGACCGGTGTACGTTTCATCGCCTAGTCGGCTCCATATATTGAAGTCACCAGCTCGTAGTCGGAGGTCATCTTCGATAATAGTTTATATTCTAGTACGTAGATTTGTTGGGGAAAGGGTTATTCCGTCGTTGGGAGTTGTTATTTGGAGAGCTTCTGGCTGCTCTATCCACACTTCCTCCTCCTTAGGGGATACCTCTTGCTCTATGCCCTCTTCCTATCGGTCATGACCCGAATCTGGAATATTCTCTTCGTGGTCATCCTCCCTAGGGTTGTGTTCACTGTGCAGCCCTGCGGCTCTTTCACGTCTTACTTCCCTTCTCTTCTGTCTTTCATCCCTTTCTTGTTTCTGAATGTCCGACATACTTTCGTACAATACTATTTTCTTGAGGTCCTCTTTGGTCGAATTTTCATTACTGGTGATGTTTATCAGGTCTAGGACGACTAGGATCCACTATACTCTACCTCCGACACATGACCAGCTACCCCCCCATAGCCTACCCGGTGCTTTTAGAAAGCCCGGATAGTTTTATTTATTTACTCAGAAAGTATTCCCACTCTCTTTCTGCAATGAATTTCTCCCACTTCCTTTTCTTTTCCTCCCAGTTGGTATTTGATGGCTTTTTGCACAGCGGTGGACGAGGTTCAACGATGTGGCCTGCTCCGTTCTCTATTAAGAATTTGAACAGCAAGGTCGATAGGGAGCACAAAAATTGTTCGGTGAAGTTTGTGTAAAAATTTTATTTGACAGTTTCCACGGAAGTTCTGTCTTCGACTGCTTGCTCCTCACAAAAGTTGTCGGCGATTTTCTCGAACCACTCCGACAGATTTGTTCGGCCTCCTCGGATCAGTTTTTCCAGCAACTGTTGTTCTTTAGTTTCGTTCGGCTTTCTCATCCAGAAGTTTCTTCAAGAGTTGTGGCACTGATTTGACAAATTTTTCATGCGTCTCTATGAAAAATCTTGCTTTGGCTTCAGCGACTATTAATCTGTTCCTTCTTGTGTAATTTTTGCAAGTAGTTCGCAATTTTACGGTCCCACCAGTCCTTAATCTCCTGTTCTGGTATCATATGTGAGCATATATTTCAGACATGTACTAGCGGCAATGGAACCAATGTTGTAATCTCACAGATCACATAAGGTTACCAATAATACATACTAAAACATATATATCTATAAATCAGAGACCGAACACAAGAACATATAGGAAAACAGATTATATTATTGCAATGATTTCATACTAGGCAGAGAACTGAACTGATTTCTCGTTTGGCTCAACAGCCTAATATATACAATTTACAAAACAGTTACAAAATAACTACCTGTCGGTCCGGTGAACCGACACGACTTTTAGTTAGCCGACTTAATCTTCTGGTTTAGTCGGCCGATCGACTTAGTCGGCTGATCGACTAAGTCGGCTCATCGACTTAGTCGATTGATCGACTAAGTCGGTCTTCGTTCAAGTCGAATTTTGTTGACTTGCTACTTCTACAGACTGTCATGCCAATTGGGTAATTAATTGACTGATTTTAATGCCTATACTCTGCTTGGTCTAACAAAATTTCAATGATGCATTTCACAAGTGAGAAAAGTGAAATCCAATAGTGCACATTGATCATGGCAGCTGACCAAAAGTTGTTGGGCTTGGCTAGAAGTCTCCTTCAAACAATTTCCAAGACCTAAGAGAATCTTGGAGAGATGCTCAAGATACAAAAAAGGCAGAATGAGATGAACCACCAGATTCTGCAAGACTCTATTTGTTTGCAAAAGGAGGTGAAAAAACTTATGGGAGCAATCTGTAAGGGAAAGGAAAGTGGGTCAATGATGGGACATTCATCCAAAATATCTGTTAATAAATGTCCAGGCATGAAGACTCAAAGGAAATTGAGCAGGTAAAGATGAAGCAGCCTGTGAAATGTTGGAAATGTGGAGACATTATTACCGCCGAGACTTCCCAACGAGGGAACATAAAGAGGGTAGCAGCCACAAAGTTCCTAGACTTGGGGATGAGCTGAAAGCTGAGAACCAACAAGAGAAGATCATGGAAGCCGAGGGGCTTGGCCCTGAAAGTTCAAAGTAAATGATTGAACATGGGACAGATCTGCAAAATTTTGAAATTTTGAATGTGCAAATGGTATATGTATTCCTACGAATTGGAACACCGAGGACGGTGTTATTCCAAGGGGGAGGGGTCTGTAATACCCCGGTTTTGACCCCATTTTCATTAAAGATACATGATGTGTATTTTGTAATTAATCGTGGTGTGGAGCTAAAGACAAAAGCCCCACCATCAATTTGGTTGTGTATGTTTCGACAATAAGGATCATTGTCGATGGTATATCGTGCTATCCGACACATTATAATTTTGGCATCATGTAAATATGCACATTAATTAAAATGAACCTACAGCCAGCTATGACGGTGCAATGTTAATGAAAAGGGCACGATTCCTAAGGTTAAGGGGGGGGATTGTCTAAACCATGGGAGCCATTGGGATATTGCCATGTTTCGACCACCCATTTAAACTTCTACTATCTGGGAGCAATTATTACTGAGTAGTGGTGGGTGTGGCAGGACTATCAGTCCTTTCCCACGTGTCCACTCCACTAGCGGACTCTTCCTCTTCATGCTGTTGGGGCAGGGAAGAAATATTCCACTCTCTCCACTCTCCCACGACTCCATGCTTCTGATTCATTGTCATTCCTTTGTCTTGCTCACTCTCATGGAGGGCAGTTCAGGTTCTTCCTCCACAGAGAGTCATTATGTTCACTCTCCTTATGCACTAGTGGGAAAAGGGGCATGGTCCTCCTCATGCAGAAGGTTCTCCATTGTTTTGGGACTCACGCAGCGAGTTGGGAAGCATGTTCTGTCACCCATGAATTCCTGTGAATAATACTTCGCGTTCTGATGATGTGTATGTGTGTGTCTCCATACTGGTTTTGGGTTCTACGTATGTGTTTCCCCTGTCCAAGCTGAGAATCAGACCTTCACCTCCATTTGAGATTTGTTGTGAGTTTGTGTTTCTCTTTCTCCCGTTGCTACAGTGGTAAAAGCGTGGCTGTTGTCCTTCCCCTAGTTTTGGGTTGCTACGTGTGCAAACATCTTTTGGGGTTGCTATTGAGTTGTTTTGGCCACGCTAGGGCCAATAAAAACTCTAAATCATCTTGTTTGACTTGAGCTATGTTCACCATTTTCATTTGGGTTGTCACCCTGTTGTCTTTATTTTTATCATAGAGTTGTGAACTGCTTGTTTCACTGCGGGTATGCAGTGGTTGGTCTTCGGACTATTTAGAGTGGGATTGGAGGCCAAGTATGCTTGAGAAACCTGGTGTTTGGGAGCCACTCAGACAGATTTAGAATGCTGGATTTCTTCTCCACAACCCTTGAAGAGCATTGGAAAGGGAAGTCGGGGCTTGAGGGACTGTGAAGTAGAGAAGGCACTGATTCCTGGTGTTGGGTGTGTGAATGTCTTAGAAGTCAGGCTAGCTCTAGTGTAGGCATCCTTAACTCTCCATTGAGACCACCAGCTTGGCATTTATCCTTTCCTAGCTCCTTGATGGACTAATAAATCCAACTGTGTTGAATTGGCTATTTTGTGTACCTTGGCTATGTGTAAGCTTGCTTAGTCCCTTATTCCTTAGGGAATCATGCCCAGCTCGGGGGTGGCAATGTTGTTGAGATATTGATGAGAACGCTAGCCTATGGTTGGGTGGAATATTGCAGCGACGTAGCTGGTTGCAGATGAGTTTTGTATAAGATAAGTGTTCTTGTCCATTTGGCTTCTGCAATTACATTTACTATTTCATGAATCGTGACGAATATGTTGATGCTTGGATGTATATGTTTGCTTCTGCGGTATGTTGAGTAACTATGCATCCTTGTATGTTTATGCATCTTAGCATGTTTTATGTTTTAAGCATTTTATTTCAAGTTATATGCATGTTCATGTTCATGGGGCTAATTTCCCAGAGGTTTTTTATGGTTTGGTAGCGTCCTCTTCGTCGGTCGGAGGGTCGGGGACGTTACACTAGGCATCAATCCTAGCATCATCGAACATGAGATAAAAAAAAATTCCAAATGTCAAACCTATATGACAAAAATTATGTCCAGTAAATCCTAAGAAATTTTTTGTTGAAAGCCGACTTCATTTACCCTGTACCGTTGACTGAGTGGGTATCTAATCCTGTTCCAGTCAATAAAAAACAAGGGAAAATCTGAGTCTGTACTAACTTTATAGATTTAAATTTGGCTTTCCCCATAGATAATTATCCCACACCCTTCATTGATCATATTATAGACGAGTGTGTCGGTAATGAAACCTTTTCATTCACGGATGGATTCCCCAATTACAAACAAATTTAGATTAAGAAAGAAGACCAACACAAAACGACTTTCATTTTCCCATGGGGCACTTTTGCGTATTAGAAAATGCCTTTTGGCCTTAAAAACGTCGGGGATAATTTTCAAAGAGCCATTTCATATGCTTTTCATGATATTAATAAAATTGTGGAGGTTTATCTCGATGACTTGACAACCAAGTCTAGGAGAAGAGCTGAATATTGTGCACATTTACATGTTGTTTTCCTTTGATGTTGAGAGTATAACATTAGATTGAATCCACATAAATACATATTTTGCATGGAGTCTAGTAGAATACTTGGTTTAATTATATCCAAGGATAGGTAATGAGTAGATCCCCTTAAGGTTGAGGCGATATTGTAGTTTCCTTCCCCAAAAACAATTAGATAGCTTCAAATATTACAAGGAAAAGAAACATTCTTGAGAATATTTATTGCTAATTATGCTGAAGTTTCTAAAGATTTCATGCGTCTCTTAAAACAATATGCACTATTCATATGGGATGAACAAGCTCAACGCTCGTTTGATGTAGTGAAACAAGCCCGTGTGAACCTCGGTGCTTAGTCCCTCGGCTTATACCAAATATTTTTTGTTATATTTTGGGACAACCGAATCCACTTTAGGGATGGTTTTAGTACAAGAGGATGATTCATCTTGAGAACATATCATATATGATATTATTAAGGGCCTCAATGGCCCCGAATTCAGATATTCCTAGGTGGAGAAGCTAGCCCTTGAATCAGTTCATGTTTTCCAAATACTTAGACATTATATAAATCTAAGAAAAATGACTATAGTGGCTGAAATGAACCCCATGAGACACATTTTGTCCCATCGAATCATCGAGGGAAATTATTTAAAATGGATAGTAATTTTGCAAGAATTTTATCTCAAATTTGTAAATGGTAAAGCCATTAAGTCTTTAACATTTGTAGAACTAATGTCTGATTTACTCGACAATAAAGAAGAAACAATAGGATAAGAGTCTTTGGGAGATGAACATTTATTTCTCATTACCACTACTGATCCTTGGTATTTAAAATTAATTACATATCTCCAAACCCAAAGGATCGATGCTTAATTTTATAGCATTGAATGACGTCGCATCTGATACCAATCACGAAGATACCTCATCATTGGGGTACTTTATATCATATAGGAATAGATTTAGTTCTAAGACTTTTTTTAGTCGATGAAGAAGTTGAGTAGGTATTGAATGATTTCCGTGCAAGAGCATGTGGAAGTCATCTTTCTGGGTGGGAAACTACCCAGAAAATAGTGCGTGCAATATAGTTTTGTCCCACAATCTTCAAATATTACATCGATGCCATTAAAAAGTGTCATCCTTGCCATATCTATACAAGAAAAATGCACGCACATCCCACTCTGTTACACCTTGTAGTAACTGTGGATCCATTTTCAAAATGGGACATTGATTATATGAAAATTATCCCACATCCATCTAATGGACACCACTACATCATAGTAGCAGTGGACTACTTTACAAAGTGGGATGAGGCAATTCCTACATTCGACAACACAACAAAAACTGCAACATATTTCTTATTCAATCATGTGATAACTAGGTTTGGTGTACCCAAAGAGATAGTCAGAGAAAATGGGAGACACTTTAGAAATTCGTTTATGGATGAACTTATGACCAAGTTAGGATTACGGCAGGATTTTTCCTCACCATATTATGCCCAATGCAATGGTCAAGTAGAAGCCATCAACAAGGTTTTGAAGACCATGTTGCAATGAATGGTTAATAAGGACAAAAATAACTAGCATATGATGTTATTCTCTACTCTCTGGTCTTACCATACCTCATCCAAAACAGTGACTGGTTTCACTCCTTTCCAGTTGATTTATAAAGAAGAAGTCATGTTTTCAATTGAATGTGAGATCTCATCATTAAAACTGGCTATCGAACTCTTACCTAACACTTCTACAAAAGAAGAATGACTCCTCCACCTTCATTCTCTTGATGAAATTAGAGGATAGGCCTCATTAAACGTAATGATCACACAAGAAAATAGTCAAATCCCAATATGACAAAGCATCCCGTCCTCGAGTCTTTTCAGAAGGCGATTTAGTTTTGTTTTATGACCAAGACAATGGTAAAATAGGAAAAGGGAGATTTGTACCTAAATGGTTTGGTCCCCTTGTCGTCAAAATAGTATTGAAAAGAGGTGCATATGAGTTAGTCAATTATGATGGGGAACCCTTGTCTAAGATCAGAAATGGTCTCTATTTGAAGAAATACTTTGCATAGGCATTGAGGCCTCACAAATTGTTTTTGTATTATGTTGTATGATATGTAAAAAAAAATTGTACAATAGTTATTTCATGCACAAACTTATCTTGCTTGGTATCTCAACTTGGAAGATGTCATTGGAAACTTTCACTTATTTGGGATATGTGGATGGTGCCAGCCATGGCTCTCAAAATATTGCTTCTATAACATGGGTAATATTCACACCGAAAAATCAAGTCCTTAGTTCGGGAGGCTCTTTCCTTGGACCTGCGACCAATAATGTTGCAGAGTATAGTGCATCCATTGAGCTTCTAGCTGTTAAGGACACCACCCTTGGAATCCAATGAATAACTATTAAATTGGACTCACAAATTGTTTTATCTCAGTTAAATGGTTAGTATCAGGTTGGTGATCCTATATTATTTATAAAGTTTCTACAATTTCGTCTTCGGTGTACCTAAAATATACATTGATGCCTCAAATCCCTCAAAACATTTGACCAAGGATTCTTTTGGGTACTTTTACTCACCCTTATATTGGTTGGTTCACCCTTACTCCTATGATAGAGTGCTAGAGAGGGATGATGGCACACCTTATCCATTTAAAATAGGTTCCATTGACACCTATACCTTGTATGAAAAGTGAATTAGTTCACATACCCTCACTTCATAAGTGCCAGCAGGATTTAAAGGGAAAAAAGACAAGTTTTGAGAAGCTTCCAAGAAAAATCTCTCATGGAGGATGTTCCTATCTATTAGGAAGAGCTGGCACTCGACCTCCTATCCCATAGGGAGCATCCCCTATCCTCTTCGGAAAATATCTCATCTCATATGAGCATCCCTTGTCATATAAAATAAGGCTTCATGGATTATGTGAGGGGATACCAAGGACAACATCCTTATGTTGTTGGATTGAAGTTTGGTATTGAGGAAAAACTGAATGGGTATTGTGAGCAAAGAGATTTTGTGTGAGCATTTGATTTATGTGAATGTTTCAAATACCTTGTGGAGTCAAATCTATTGACAACAAGGATTTGGTTGTAGCTTTCTCTTTTCATTTTGATTAATACAAAAGTGTTTCCCTTTCCCATATATGATTTGTGTAAATATTAGTCATTTATTAATAGATTCCTTGATCACTAATATGGATTATTTATATATCTTGTTACTCTTATCTCTTATATTTTTTCTTATGCTTCTTTGGATGTATTATAGATCGCATGAAGGGTAGTGAAACAATGAACAAAGTTTGTAGATATGAGGTAAAAGAGTTATTTTCAAGTAGATTAATTATCTAGGGAGAGGATATGTTGATGTGAATTTTTTTTCTAGACTTGTACCATACATGCTAGAGGAATAAGCATTGTCTAGACTAGTTGAAGGATTCCTACAAACAAAATTGGCGACCACACTAGGGATAGATCCATTCATATTTGGGATAGATCCAGTCATATCTGGATTAGATCCATTTAGATATGAGATTTTTTGTAACTCTCTTGCTTATAAACTTGTGAATCTCTTTGCTTAACTCATTTGAGTTGTTAAGGTGAGTAATCCACCTTATCATATTTAATATTCCCCTTTTTGAAGTGTGCTTTACTTCTTTATTAGTCCATCTCACTCCATCATTAGTTTATTTGACAGGTGACTGGCCTTTTTACATATTTGGATCTGTTGGCACACCTGGGTAGATTTGACAGAGCGCCAACCCTTCCCTGGCACCTACTGCACTTGGATAATAAGCGTCGTTGGCACTCTTTTTCTCATTGCATAGTGTGTTGTTGGAGCCTATACATAGTGTACATAGTGCACCGACCGCTTGTTGGCACTCTGGTGTAGCCTTACACAGTGCATCGAGGTAGGCCCATCACTGTTTTGAAGCTTATGTTTTGATGTGTCATGTTTCTCTTAGTTTTCCTTTCAATTTGATTGTTGTCTTCTTATTGAGTGTGATGGTTTGATAACCTGATTTCACTTCTTGATTTTATATCTAGAAGTTTTAATTCATAAAGAATTTGTTAATTAAGAAATTTTGTGTCAGTTACAATTTTGAATGCACAGTTTTCTCAGTTATTTCTCTGAAAATGATTGTAGGATTATGAGGAAAGAAGATCTGTAGCCCCTTTTGCATAATTGTTTTGCATTTTTTATTTTTTCAAATCATATTGAAAAAAGAAAAAAGTTCTTTCTTGTTACTCTTATCTCTTATATTTTTTCTGATGCTTCTTTGCATGTATTATAGATCACATGAAGGGTAGTGAAACAACAACCAAAGTTTGCATATATAAGGTAAAAGAGTTATTTTCAAGTAGATTAATTATCTAGGGAGAGGATATACTGATGTGAATTTTTTTTTCTAGACTTGTACCATACATACTAGAGGAACAAGCAGTGTCTGGACTGGTTGAAGGATTCTTACAAACAAAATTGGCGACCATAATGGGGATAGATCCAGTCATATCTGGGATAGATCCAGTCATATCTGGATTAAATCCAGTTAGATCTAAGATTTTTGGTAACACTCTTGCTTATAAACTTGTGACTCTCTTTTCTTAACTCATTTGAGTTGTTAAGGTGAGTAATCCACCTTATCATCTTTAATATTCCCCTTTTTGAAGTGTGCTTTACTTATTTATTAGTCCATCTCACTCCATCATTAGTTTTTTTGATAGGTGACTGGCCTTTTTACATATTTGGATCCAGTGGCACACCTAGGTAGATTTGATAGAGCGCCAACCCTTCCATGGTGCCTATTGCACTCGGACAATAAGCATCGTTGGCACTCTTTTTCTCACTACACAGTGTGTTGTTGGAGCTTATACATAGTTTACATAGTGCACTGACCGCTTGCTGGCACTCTAGTGTAGCCTTACACAGTACGTAGAGGTAGGCCCATCACTGTTTTGAAGCTTATGTTTTGATGTGTCATGTTTCTCTTAGTTTTCCTTTCAATTTGATTGTTGTCTTCTTATTAAGTGTGATGGTTTGATAACCTGATTTCACTTCTTGAGTTTATATCTAGAAGTTTTCATTCATAAAGAATTTGTTAATTAAGAAATTTTGTGTAAGTTACAATTTTGGATGCACGGTTTTCTCAGTTATTTCTCTGAAAATGATTGTAGGATTATGAGGAAAGAAGATCTATAGCCCCTTTTTCATAATTGTTTAGCATTTTTTAATTTTTGGAATCATATTGAAAAAAGAAAAAGGATAGTTACCTTGTCTTATTTTGATTACTCTTGGTTTTCCTGATTAGTTAGGAAAAACATTCTTTATGATTTTGATTGAGGAAGCATAGATTTTTAGACATTTAAAGCTCTTATTCCTTCCTCATTTTATAGATTATGTAGTGTTAATGGTTAAAAATATTGTGTGTTTGGAGAATTGTTAAATATCTTGAAGTTTAAATCAGTGAAAGTAGCATGGCATTCTTTTTTTTAAGGAAGAAAATTTTCTCCCTTGCTCTAGTTAGCGTTCGTTGAAGAGAAGAGTTGCATTGCATATAGATCTTAACTTTGAATCTTGATCTACATTCCACAAAAATTCACTAACCATCAAGATAAAATCAATGGTAGCCTAGGATTAAAATTTTTAGCAATTTGAGCGATAGGATAGAGACCTGTTCTGGTGTCTTAAAACATAAGAGTTGTCTTTATTTTCCTACACTACATCCCGAGGATCATGTGGTTCTTCCACGTACTACTGGTATATCGAATGGCATTTCATGTACCCATGAGTTATATCAAAATTTACTTCATGTACTTGGTGGTATATCAGAAGGCCCCTTTCAAACGGTTGTGCATTAGACAATACTAATACAGATTTGAGCTCCCACCTACCTTTAGTATATCGGGAGACCCCTCTAGGATACCCCAACCGACTGAGAAAATCCTTTTGGTCACTTTTTGGAGAAATACACCGAGAACAACACTCGATGAGCTACTATGCATCTGTCGTCCAAGTATTCAGATATTCAGGCAAGGGTACAGTCCAAATCCTCCTTATCACATTTTACTGTTGGACACTGTGGTATATCGTGAGTTGTGACAACTTGACAATCCTAGTGAGGAACTGGCTATCATAAACCCATCCTATCATTTAATTTTCTTATGGATTTAGCTTGTGTAGGTTTTTTTGTGTGCAATCTCTTCTTTGTATAGAGATTTAGGGTAGAAAGTTTCAGCCAGCACCCTATCAATCTACTTATGAGATGATCTCGCAGGTTACAGGGTTTACCACCTGAATCTCCTCCGGACATGGAGGGAAATGAAGGTGAAACCATGGATCAACCAACTACTTCTGACTCTCATATAGAAGGAGTTCTAGTCACTAAATCTAAGGAATCCATTTCATCTTACGAAAACCCCTTTTTAGTGTAACAATCCTCTACTAAAGACACCACTTTTCATTTTCGAATGGAAAGTCAAATTGGTGCACCATACTGGGTATTCAATCACCCATCAGATGATACAGTGGTAGCGTAGTTTGGCATGATTGCTCCTTTTTGGGAGACTTCTCTATGTCAGGCCATTTCTGAATATGGGACCACTAGACCCTGATATGTTACTCCCATTTGAGAGGCCCCAACGAATCAAGAATTCTTTGGACCGCTCCACCAATCTATTGAAGGTCTACGTAATCTAGGAGAGAATATAAAGAGAAGAAGTATTTCTCCTCTACTCCATCCTTCAGGAACAAAACCACCCAGATACCATGCCCTTTCATCATCTCAAGTATCTCCATCAAGTGGTTACTTATGACCTAGTTCAACCCTCCGTTCCTACTTCACTTGCTCAAAATTACCCATTGGTTCCTACTCCCCCAATAGCTTCCACATCTGGGGGGGAACCTCCAGCTAAAGTTGTTTTACCTACCAGGGGAACCGTTTCTAGCATGGGGAAAAACCTAGTGTCGGGAGAACCAACAGTTAACACCCCTATGGTAAATACCAATACATTTATACCCTCTTCTGGTCAAGGACAACCTTCATGGGTTTAAGCCAATGTTAGTAAAATTTCTTGGGGCTACACTTACCCTAGAAATCAACCACCCACAATTCATCAAGCCTATAAACCAACACCGTTGGGAGCTATTTATCCTAGAATATCTTACCCTGGGAATTCTTATGTCTCATGGGGGGCATCCCAATTGGTCAAATGTCCCTCCACCCAGAGGACCTTTTTTACATATTGTTGGAGTTTTTGGAGGTCCACCTAGAGGAACACCTTTTGGAGGTCACCCTGGAGGCCCACCACCTATATTCCCACCTTCTATGGGACCACCACCTAGAGTCCCACCTTCTGTGGGTCCACCACCTAGAGGCCCACCATCTAGGGGACCACGACCTAGAGTTCCACCTTATTGGGGACCACCACCTGAAGGTCCACCTTCTAGGGGACCACCACCAGGAGGTACACCTCCTAGAGGACCACCACATGGAGGCCCACCACCTGGAGTCCCACCACCTGGAGGCCCGCCCCTTCGAGTCCCTCCTCCCTCGGGTGGTCCACCACCTGGAGGACCCTATAGTGGATCATTTGGAAATCAACCACCTAACCAACCTATCATGGGGGCATCCTTTACGCCCATTTATCAATCTTCTTATGGTCATAGTGGTCCATAGATACCATATCAGTATTAACAGTACCTTGAACCTAATCAACATTTACTTTTTTTGGCTACCTTAGATATGTCGAATTTGTTCATATTGATCAATGACCCGATACACCATGATTATCTTGGTCGACTATCCCGGTTAAGCTACCCTTGGACATACCTAAATTCGATGGCATGCCTGGTGAGGACCCCAAAAACAATGTAATGACATTTCATTTATGGTGCTCATCCAATTCTCTGATGGATGGTTCAATCTGCCTACGTTTGTTTCAGAGAACCTGTTGGGTAAAATATAAACTAGAATAATTCACCTAATATTTAATTATTGACCGAGGTTTGTAGGGTTAGAGTTGTTACAAAATATATGCGAAGGTAGATGGATTCCTAGGGTATCATGGTAATACTTTAGTAAACAAAATATTGAAAGGTCTTTCAAAATGAAAAACTGAGTTGAACTCCTAAGAATCCAACTTCTTAAGATAACGGAAACAGAGTACTAGGGCAGAGTAATATCAAGTTATACTACTCTACTCTATAAAAAACTACTAAAATACAAATATATGGACATTGTGATAACAAGGAACTATTCTTTCTAAGAAGGTCTATTTTACTGATAAACAACTTTTTAAGAACTGGTTACACAAAGAAGAATTTACAACAACTGATTATGTTTCCTAAAAACTATACATGCAACTAATAGATGGACACTAATTCCATTCTCCTTGATTATTTTTAGGGTAAGGGTTTACTGTAATTGGGACAGGAGTAGGAGAAGTGTCAAAATGTATTTTAAATGAGGTGAAGAACCTAAAGGGAATCATATCTTGTTATATTTTTAACATTTAAGCTATATGATCTTAGGATCTTATCTGAAAGAATAATAAGGACAACAATCAATCACAAGAGGCAATGAACAAAAATATTTTCCTCGAGGAAACCATAAAGGAGAAAACCTCGCAACTTCCTCAAATATAGAATCAGCACCAAAAGTAAAACCAAAAGAAAGTAAGATGATCTCCCGACAGCAACAATATCTCTCTCTCTTGTCCCAACTTCTTCTCTCTCTCTCAGTTATGCGCTACAACTGAGTGTGAGTGAATGTGTATGAATGTATGTTAAATAGAGAGGCTCCCTCTCTATTTATACTAATTCTCAACTTGACAATAACTCACTAGGGCCGACTTCTCTAGGAGAGTCTAATAACCCTAGGGCCCCACAACTGCGGGGACTTTAACCCTTGATCAATAAGGAGGGTTATACTCTATGGCTTTACATGACTTGTTTACATTATTGAATCTTGTGATCGAAACATCAGGGCATGACATGACTCAATTACATTACAGATACTTCCCAGAATAAACATCGGGGTACAATACATAAGATATGCAAGTGAATATTTTCCAAAGTTACAAATACATAAGCACTCCCTCTTAACTAGGAAGGTATTCTCTCGACACAATTTATCAGCACAAGTCTTCTTCTCTATATCATCTAGATCATCATCAAGTCATCTTCATCTTCAAGTCATCTTCATATTTAAGTCATCTTCATTGTCAAGTCATATTAATCAAGTATAAATCATCACTGGATTTGGATCATCACTGGATCATCATCAAGTTTGTATCATCACTTGATCTGGATCATCACTGGATCATCATCAAGTCTGGATCATCACTTAATATGGAGCATCACTATATCATCATCAATTCTGGATCATCACTTGATCTGGATCATCATTGGATAATCATCGAGTATAGATCGTCACTTAATCTAGAGCATCACTAGATCATCATTAAGTCTGGATCATCACTGCCAGATCATCACTGGTGTTATCTCAATTCTACTCATCACAAGAAGTTCTACAGAGCTAGCTCTTTTTCATGTTGGTTGTGCCTAGCCTTCATGTAGGTCTTCATCGTCTTCATCACTTATATCTGACCATGGAATGAACCATGTTAGAAAGGCCCGCCCAACACTTACATCTGACCATGGGAGGAACACATCCAAGAAACATGTCAGAAAGGCACTCCCAGTGACTCACATCTAACCATGGGAGGAACACATCCAAAACCCATGTCAGAAAGGCCCATCACTCACATCTAACCTCATATTGTCAGAAAGGATCTGCACTTACATCTGACCTCATCATGTCAGAAAGGCTCTGCACTTACATCCGACCTCATCATGTTAGAAAGAATCTGCACTTACATCCGATCTCATCATGTTAGAAAGGATCTGCACTTACATCTGACCTCATCATTTCATAAAGACTCTGCACTTACATCCGATCTCATCATGTCAGAAAGGCTCTGCACTTACATCCGACCTCATCATGTTAGAAAGGCTCTACACTTACATCCGACCTCATCATGTCAGAAAGGTGCCGCACTTACATCCAATCATGTGGGAACACATCCCTCAATCACATCAGAATGGCTCTGCACTAATCATCTAAGAACACATCCCACAATCACATCAGAATATCTCTGCACTGATCATGTGGTAACACAACCCATAATCATGTCAGAGCATCTCTACACTTATATATGATCATGTGGGAACATATCCCTCAATCACATCAAAATGGCTCTGTACTGATCATGTGGGAACACATCCCACAATAACATCAAAATATCTATGCAATGATCATGTGGTAACACAACCCACAATCACATCAGAGAATTTCTGCACTTACATCTGACCATGTGAAGCTCATCCTTCCACCATGTCATAAAGGCCAATGGACACATCAATTCCCTTTGGAGGGAACCTCAATCTGGAGAACACCAAGTTTCTCCATAAAGTACTCAAACTTTACTTCGACTAATGGTTTGGTCAGTACATCAACTATCTGCTTGTTCGTCGCAACACACTAGAGCTTCACTGCTCCTCTCTACACCATATCCTTGATATAGTGATACTTGATCTCGATATGCTTTGAATTGTCATGGAAATCTAGGTTCTCTGACAGCTTCACACAACTATGGTTGTCGCAATATATACAAGTAGCATCCATCTTGAGATCAAATAAATCAGAAAGTATCTTTCTCAGCGACACTGCCTCACAAATAGCTGAACAAGCTGCAACATACTCTGCTTCGTCTGTACTCAATGCCAAACATGTTTGCTTCCTACTAAACCAGGAGATCGCACCTGATCCCATACTGAAGAAACACCCTAAAGTGCTCTTTCTATCAATGGCACTTCCTGCCCAATCTGAATCCACATAACCTTCCAGGTTAATCTTCTAATTCACCTCATACTTGAGCCCATAATCAATTGTACCCTTTAGGTACCTCAGAATATGCTTTGTAGCAATCAAGTGAACATGTCTCGAATTCATCAGGAACTGGCTCAATGTGTTCACAATAAAGAAAATATATGTTCTTGTATTCATCAATTACATCAAGGACCCAATCATCTGACAATACATCGTAGCATCAACCACTTCTGATGAATCATCACTCAATAGCTTTAGGTTCGATGCCATAGGTGTGGTCATGGATTTGCAATCCATCATACCGAACCTCTTCAGGATCTATAATGCATATTTCCCTTGTCCTAGGGAAATTCCATCTGCATTCTGCCACACCTCCATGCCTAGAAAATAGTGCATCATACCCAAGTCCTTGATTTCGAACTCAGCAGCAAACTTCCTCTTTGTATCAGCAATCAACCCATCCTCACCTGCTACAAATATATCATCTACATACAACAAGATTATCATTAGGTTCCCTTCTTCAACCTTGTAGTAAAGGTTGGATCTGCTTTACTCTTGGTAAATCCCAAACTAGATAGGAAGCTGTCAATTCTACCGTACCATGTCCTGGGTTCTAGTTTCAAACCATACAGGGATTTCTTTAACTTACACACATGAGTCTCTCTATCATGTGTCTCAAAACTGACTGGCTGCTCCACATATACTTCTTCTTCTACTGCACCATTCAAGAAAGCTGTCTTAACATCCATCTGGTGTACTTTCCACTTCATTACTGCAGCTAAAGCAAGTACTGATATGATGGAAGTATATCTAGATACAGGAGCAAACTTTCTTTATAATCTATTCCTTCTTTCTGGAAGAAACCATGAGCCACAAATCTTGCTTTATATTTCTCTATGCTACCATCTACAGCATGCTTGATCTTATAGATCCATTTGGAAGTCACAGTAGACTTCCCCTCTAGTCTTGGTACAACATCCCAAGCATCATTCTTCATGATCGATTGATACTCTTCAATCATAGCATCCTTCCATTCTTTCTTTTCTAGCACTTATTCATAGTTAGAAGGTTTTTTTATCAATGAAGTCACATAATAGGGCTACATAACTAGAGCGAGACCCTGTTCTTTTATTTTCTCGATGTATCTCTTTTAGAGCCCCATATGTTTATGCACCTTGGATAGCTTCTCATTCCCAAGCAGGTTTCCTCTTGTGAGGATTATTCTCCTGAGATGGATCTAAAGGTTCTTGAGGTTCTTCTATTTCTCGATCTTCTTCTAGAATTGTTTCATTCATGGTTATGTCATGAATTCTAGGTACTTCTGTTTCTATAGGTTCTTCAGCAGGTCTCTTTGTAGATCTATTGTAAGTTGAGTCTTTGTCAAATGTTGCGTCCCTGTTGATGTCGATCTTCTTGAATCCTGGGAAGTATATTCTGTAAGCCTTCGAGCTTTCAGAGTATCCCACAAATATACCCTTCCTTCCTGAAGGATCTAACTTTGTCCTCTTTTCTTTTGGAATGTGTATGTACACTTGAAAGACAAATATTCTAAGATGACTGACTTCTAGTTTCTTTCCGAAAAATACTTCTTTAGGTGTCTTGTTCTCGAGTACTCTATGTGGATTACGGTTCTGTACATACACAGTTTTTCTAGGCGCTTCTTCCCATAGATGCATGGGAATATCTTGATCATGAAGCATTGCCTTTGCATCTTCCATGATTGTTCTATTCCTTCTTTCTACAACCCCATTCTGTTGTGGATTATATGGAGTGGTAAACTCCCTCTTAATCCCTGAATCTTTGCATAATTCCTTGAATTCATTTGATGTGAATTCTCTGCCATTGTCTAGTCGGAAAATCTTGATCTTCTTCTCTGTTTATTTTTCGATCAAGGCTTTGAATTCCTTGAACTTGTTGAATACTTCATCTTTGTTCTTCATGAAGTATATCCATGTCTTCCTAGAAAACTCATCAATGAAAGAAACATATTATACATATCCGCTTAATGAACTGGATGACATCGGACCGCATACATCAGAGTGAATTATTTCCAAGATTCCTTTAGCCTTTCTTTCACTACTTGGAAATGTCTTCTTTATGTTCTTTCCTTTTGCACATCCCTTGCATACTCCTTCATGTTTTGCTTGTATTTCTCGAAGACCTTGTGACAATTTTGCTTGCAAGTGGTAGTGCTCTATAGTGCTCATGTGCAAGCCTTCTATGCCAAAGTTCATTTGGTTCTACTAAGTCATGAACCAAAGCTTGTTTTGGTTGGCCCTTTAATCTATATTGTCCTCCCTCTTGTTCTCCAATTACTACTGCATCGTCAATAGTCTTTCCTTTTAGCCACATGAGAACTTGTCCATCTATAAATGCAACCCTCATGACTTTTGCATCTAATGAAAAGAGGGAAAGAAGGTTCTTCTTTAGTCCTGGTACAAATAGGACATCCTTCATTTTCATAGACTTTCCAGAGTCTAATTTGTAGGAGGATTCTCCACTACCTTTTATTGGATATTGGTAGTCATCCCCAAGTTTCACCTTATGGGATGATTCATGTTCTGATAGTTTCAAAAATGATTCTCTGAATCCCATCATGTTTTTGGAATCCCCACTGTCGCCAATCATTGCTTCCATGTGTGATGTTTCCCATGAGAGCAGAAATCAAAACATATTATTCATCACTTGAAGAATCATAAATTTCTTGTTTGATTCTCTTCTTGGAAGGCTCGTCATCTTCTGCAGAATGAGCATGATGTATTTTCTTGTTTCCCTTCCTCTTGTGAGATCTATCTTTGTTTCTAGGAAAATCTCTTGCAAGGTGTCCTCTTTCATCACATGTAAAGCAAATGTACTTAGACAAATATTTGTTAGACTTTCTAGTGTTTTTCTTCTAGTGAGAATGCTTACCTCTGTGATGGTATGTTCTAGTTTTCTTGGATTGTACTGTGAGAGCTTGATCTTCACTTCCCATATTTTCTTGTCGAGCTAATATTTGAGCTTATTCTTGTGAACATTCCTCCCACAGTCTACTAAAATTGAACAGCTTCTTTCTGGAAAAGATCCCTTGAATGAAATATTCCCATTCCCTAGGGAGACCATTCAAGGTGGTCATCACAATTTATGCATTCTCTACTTCTTCATCTATCGCTTCCAGCTGTTCCTTGATCTGAGAGACCCTTGTAAAGTAATACTGGATGGTCTCCACATTCTGGATATTTACATTCTTTAATTGGTTTCTCATAGTCATCTTCCGGTTTATGTTCTTCCCTTCAAATAACTTGGTCAGGGCATCAAAAATATATTTAGGTTTCTTTAGAGAGGACAACTGTGGTATGAAGTGATCCTTGATTGAATCAGAAATAATCCTCTTAGTCATGACCATTTTATTCTTGTGTAAGGCCTTAGCCTTATCTCCCTCTGGAACTGGAACCTCTTCATTGATGTAAGAGTCCAACTCATTTTCTTCCAGGACCAAGGAGATCCTATACTTCCAAGCTCAGAAGTTATCAGCACCCTCAATCTTTTCATCAAGCTTGGTATTACGAGACATATTAATAGAGAACCTCTAATGGAAATGAAAAATATTTAGATATTACCAGGTTAAGATGTCGGAACTCGAGCTGGAGCTGAATTTCTACAGAGCTAGTTTTCTGATTCAGGAGCAGATTAGGGTTTGAATTTCTAAGAGTTATACCCACCAAAAACTTTGATCTTGATCTCTAAACTTCTATTTTTGGGAGTAGATAAATCCAGGCCTGGGATCACTCAAAAATTCCACTTCTGTGGAAATGCCAAATTTTCGACAACAGTTTCGGGTCAAAAACTGAAAATGCGTAGAATTTGATTCTACTTCGACAAAAAGATGCTCCCTAGAGAGGAGATTCATCCCAACCTCCTTTTGTTGAAAATATGTGGAGAGAGATCCAAAAAGTAGGAATCCCTAGCTTCAGTAGTTGCACAGTGTCTTCTTCTCATGTTAGCTCTGATACCATGTTAGATTTTTAACATTTAAGCTATATGATCTTTGGATCTTATCTGAGAGAATAACAAGCACAGAAATCAATCACAAGAGACAATGAACACAAATATTTTCCTTGGGGAAACCATAAAGGAGAAAACCCCACAACTTCCTTGGAGATAGAATCAACACCAAAAGTAAAACCAAAAGATAGTAAGATGATCTCCCGATAGCAATAGTCTCTCTCTCTCTTGTCCCGGCTTCTTCTCTCTCTCTCAGTTATGTGCTACAACTGAGCGTGAGTGAATGTGTATGAATGTGTGTTAAATATAGAGGCTCCCTCTCTATTTATACTAAATCTTGACCTGATAATAACTCACTAGGGCCGACTTCTCTAGGAGAGTCTAATAACCACAGGGCCCCACAACTGTGGGGACTTTAACCCTTGATCAATAAGAAGGGTTATACTTTATGACTTTACATGAATTGTTTACATTATTGAATCTCCCGATTGAAACATCGGGGCATGACATGACTCAATTACATTACGGATACTTCCTGGAATAAACATGGGGTACAATACATAAGATATACAGGTGAATACTTTCTGAAGTTACAAATACATCAACAGATCTAACTTAATCTCTACGAAAATATGTAGACTAAGAAACTTCCAACTACAAGCTTTAGTAAACATGATGATCTATAAACAAATAACTCTTACTTGCAAAAGATAAAATAATACTACAATAAAGTAGACATGATTCATGAACAAGCAGAAAACTTATAAAGATGATCTAAATTCTATCCTATAGATTCTTTTAATAACTATATGATTGAGAGAACAAATCATATTACTATGAGCAATGTATGAGACACTTAATATATTAATGACTTTAAGCTTAAACCTCACATATAAAGGAACAAATCAAATTTAATTACAAATCAGTACATGACATAATTCTTAGGCATAAGATGAAAAGAAAGGGGAAATAAGAATAAGGTTTAACAAGTAGTCTAAAAAATCTCATTTAAGGTTCTTAAGAGAAAATACAATCACCATTTAACTACTACTATCAAAACAGAATCAAAAAACTAAAGAGACAAGGTCAAAAAAGACTAAAAATGCACAGGGTTAAATGAAAGACTAGATGGCAGACTAAAATGAAGGTCTGTATGAGAGGAAGAACAGGATGTATGAATGACAGTCTGTATGAGGAAAATATAAAAACTTCAAGAAAACAGTGAATCTAAATGATTTGTTTGAGAGCATATGACTCTTGCATATGCTAATGAAATGTAAAAGAGCAAAAAGTAAATCTACTTAATGATTGAATTTCATAGAAACCTAATCCAAACTAGTTCATAATTCAAAAAGGAAATTACATCATTGAACAAACTGGAATACACTTGATCAAATTCATGATAAAAACATAAATGAATAAAGCTAAATTTACTGTGACTTAATCAAAGGAATCTAATCTAAAAACTAGACAATGAACTGTAAAGACTTTGAAAAGGAATTTGGAAACTATCCTATATGAAACCGGTTGCTAACTTGTAAAGGAAAACTACATAATCAGCATGATATTAAAATGAAATCTATGATACAAAAAGTAATTAATATAAACTATTATAGGAATGGAATTGCATAAACAACTTATAAATAAGACTATATTAGTTACAGAGACAGGAAATAATGAATAATACATGAAAATGTAACTCTTTGGTTGTCAGGGGGCCCTCCCAGAAAACATAATGATGCCTTTCTTATGGAACATGATCATGCACAGCATAATAGAACTTTCATTAAATCAAAAGGTAGCATTACAAAGTTTTTTGGTCAACTGATAAGATGGCTAACTATCTCTCTATCCTTACTAACTCTATTGATCCTATTAGTTATTTAACCGTTAACCACGAGCTATCAACTATTAACATTCAACCATTAACAATTTCTCGCAGGAGATCATCTGTATATATAGTGTTTTTACAGAAGACGAGCAAGTTGACCCTTTCAGTGGTCGACTGCTCTTCAGATGAAGCAGTCATTATGACAGGTAACTACATTGATAACCAACAGATGACGGTTCCTTCTCCTTTGCAAATCTGGTTCTTCTCTGGCGCACGATGTGGAATACGAACTCAATTTTAATCGGAGCTAGTGTTAAGGTGTCACACAGAGGCATCATACGATGCACTCTTCCAGAATAGGTATCGTGCTAACATTCTAGTGCGTGGTCAATCAGGCAGTTCATAGGCCATTTCAATCTTGAATGCTCAGGAATCTATCAGTAACGATGTGCAGTCTGGTTAGATATCTGGATGGTGAGCTGGATATGCTCACCATATATCTAGCTGAAGGCGAGTATGTTTGCTGGCTTGTCCAAAAGACCATATAACCTGCAAACAATTATACACGTGAATTAATATATCGAATATGCTTCATACCATATCAATTTTAATCATTAAAATAATAAAATGATAATAATAAACATGATTTACATGAACCTTAAATTCATTCATACCTGAGGCTTGAATGGTGAGCTGCGTATCAAAAAATATGCAAAAAGAACCAAAACATATGTCAAAATGTGCAAATTATTAGCCAAAAATGGTGACAAGATGTGGTTTAATAAGAATGAGGAATCAAATCATACAAAGTGCCTGATTGGGAATAAACTAAATAAAGGTACTGAGCACGGCTAACAGCCTGCTCCTCGGTAATAGAGCCTCCCATGGAGATATCTATAGCAATGGGTGGAAGTAAATACTTTGTAAACCAATCAGCCAGTAATTGATCAGGAATGGGAGCCTTGATTAACCTACGTCTTCTTCTCCATTCATGGATATGATCGGAGATGTGGATTGACGTGGTCTATCGAAGAAAGGTCTACAGGTCTGTACCTGTTTCATACTGGATGGGTAACTGAAAGTGCATTAAGAAAGCCATAGCTAGAGCATTAAAATCCCAAAGAGAGTGTTGTGGTAGCTCTATATACCATTTGGCAACAATGTCTGTGAGAGTTCTTTGGAGTATTCGAAGACGGATCGAACCATCCAACAAAGAATTGGATGAACACCATAGATGAAAATTCATCAAATGGTTCTTAGGATATTCACTAGGTTTACCATCAAATTTAGGTATATCCAAAGGTAATTTGATCGGAATAGCAAGCCAAGAGGGGCCATGATGAATTAGGTCATTAATCAATCTGGACAAATCTGTAAAATCTAATATTGCCAAAAATGGAAATTGTTGATTGGGTTGCGGGTATTGGCAGTACTGATATGGAATTTGCTGACTAGTAGGGCCATAGGAAGATTGATAAATAGGAATGGATGATCCCCCCAAGGCTTATTTATTAGGTTGTTGGTTATTCGAAGGTCCTCTAGATGAAGGGTCACCCGAGGGAGGCGAACCTCCAGGGGGTGGTCGTCCAGGTGGTGGTCCTTCGAATCCACCGGTTTCGCTAGGTTCTCCTAGTGGTGGTCCCCCAGGTCCACTAGGTGGTGGTCCAACAATTCTTCCAGATCCTCTTGGTGATGGTCCACCAGGTCCACGTGGGTGACCCGAGTTCAATCCCCACCAACAACACCAAAATGTTTGGGCTAAATATGCAATATCTAATACAACACTTAATTTGTCAACCCTGGAAGGTAACTTGTGAGATGAAAACACTGTATATGAAGGATTAGGGCCTATCCTAATCTAATCTACTCTAAGCTAGCTTACTCTAATATAGGGATTATTCAAAATTATTAATAATAAGATTTCTAATCTATCAACCCTCAAACCTATTCAAATGTAAAGTCCTAATATTAATTAGAATACTCTCACATCTACAAAACATTCAAATTTATGTCCTATCCTAATTACAAAAATGAAAATACTCTTTAAACTAACTTCAAAATCATTCTAATTACCAAAGCATAAACCAATAAGAATTATAATTCAGAAACTTAAATAAACAAAAAAATACTTATCGACACATAAAACAGAATAGGTTATAGAAAGTGAACTAGGACTAAATGACATAGAAAACAGAGTAAGTTGCAGAAAGCAAACTTATGAAATTGATGTATCGTTTAATACTTCAAAATATTTTACTACATTAATGGATTTTTAATAATTTTTAATACTATTATAGAGCTTACTGATTCATCTTAAAAATGGGTTGCTTTTGTGATCAAAACTATTTCAAACTAACTTATATTTTAAACTAAAATAAATGTAATTTGCAGAATAAATGAAACTACTCTTAAAGACAGAAATGAATAATATTAAGGCTTAAACCATAATGAAAAATGAATTCAATATATATATTCTATAATTTAAAATAAAATATAATCAAGTTTATTTCATCGAGAACCAAGTTCTACATAATCAATGTATGACTTTTAAACTTAGAATTTGAATCTATAGCAAAAAAAAATCAAACCTACAATACTATGTATTTAAAACAATTAAATTAATCTACCCTAACATCCAAGCTCAGTTCTAGACTAACAATACTATGCACATTATTCTAACAACAGTAAGTAATAAACTTTAGTCATATACAAACATGATTCCTAAAGTTATTTGATTAAACACAATTCTTATTTCTAGTGAAAACAGAAAACAATTAATTAATCTAACTATAAAACTTAAAATTATAGAGGAAGGGATTATGGTCTATGCTGGTGGATCCTTTCCAACGATACCACAAGTCCTTATGGGATTTGCAGACTAACTTATAAGCTACAACCATAATCCTATAATGAAGAAAATAATGACAGCTGAAAACAAATTGATTACAGTCTAAAGAAACATGTACATCATCACTTAAAATAACAGGAATAACATTAGATGAATTGAAATCTGGTTAATTCAGAGAAACCGGCATCTAAGCAGCACAATCCTTCTATTGACCATTCATTGTATTCTACATAGACATACATCCTCTCTTACATTTTCGATCCATGGCTCTTTTATAGATCGAAGGCTAAGATAACCAATTCTGATTCTAAAGCAACAAACTCGATCTCCTATTAATAATACAACTATTTGATTCCTTTAATTAATGGCTAGCGAGATATGCTTTGGTTTGATATCTAATAGAAAATATTCATCTTTATGGAACATAAGGCCTAGAGATGAAGATTGAATTAATTATACATGAGTCATCAACGAGATTGAAGCTAGATGGATTCGGGTCTGTTTGAACGAACTGGCCACGTATGGAGAACCTTCATAATAACGAGTTGCTGTTGAATGCCAACATGTGCTGCAGAAATCAAAGTATGCTGTAGAAATGTAATTAGTCACAAATCCTTCAAGAAATGACATTTAAGCTTTAAATCAAAGGAAATTGATGAATTATCATACCTTAGTAACTTGCTAAATATTTGGGTAAATATGTGAAAATATAGAAGGATTTGTGGGATAAAAGGATCAAATGAAGAGATCAAAAGTGTATATGGACAATGTAAAGAGGTACAAAAGAGTGTCAATTTGGAGAGCCAACAAAAACCTCACCGAAGTAGCTACAAAATGGTATATCGAGCTACCTTGGCATTCCTTCTAGGATTTTAAGACCTTAGCAATGGCCTTTTTAACACATTTTCAGTTGCCAACCCGATACAAGAAGGGTACATACCTATTGAACTCACTTCATCAGACTAATTCCACCCATATATATGATCATATACATGAATGGAGACGAAGACATAGGTTGATTAAGGCTCTTACTCCCAACCAGTTACTTGCTGATTGGTTTACAAAATATTTACTTCCCCCCATTTCTAGCGATGTCTCCATGGGAAGTGTTGTTACCGAGGAGAAAGCCATTATCTGTGCTCAGTACCTAGATTTGGTCTACTCCCAATTGGGAACTCTATACGACCTAATTCCTCATGCTCCTTGTCCTAATTCAGATCCTTAAAGACCTGCAACAGAGCCACCCTCCAATGGAATTCTTGGCTCAGTTCAAATACAATCGTTAGCTAAATATGCAAAAAATAAAAATCCACTAGTTGCACCTACTAGTCAACCTATTCCACCCTCCAAAATAGTTTCCCCCCTTGTTGTCTCCACCGAAGTAAACCCGGTTCAGTCCATAGAATCTTCGGGAGGAAAGAAAAAAGGTATAAAATCCAAGAAATCCGGCAACCAACAGGAAGGTACCAAAACACAAAACATTTATGTTGATTCTAACAATAAGAGAAAGGTAAAGTTTCCCTATCTGATTTGTGGAGGTGACCACTTCACTAAAGAGTGTCCTCATCATGAGGAAGTCATCAAAAATTTTGAAAAATACTCCCACCCCGGTAGTCCTAACAAACACTTTCCCTACCCAACAACAATTGATTAACCATCAATCCTTTCATGGGCATTCTTCGTCTTCCATAATGATGTCAAAATGATTTCAAGTGAATCAATTAACCTTAATACTTGACCCCAAAGCTATGTCCCTCCTCTAGAAAAGAAAATTGATAATGCTCCACCCAAAAAACCTGCCGCATCCACTCCTCCTCCTATTAATGGCCTTCATATTTAAATACCTATTCTTGATGTAATTCTTCACCCACCTAGGAGTACACTTCAAAAATCCATACTTAATCCTAATGCACGTGTCGCCCAGTACTATAATATAGTGGAAGATTTGGCTCAAGAACTATGTGCTATGTCGACTCTCGAGGTACTCCAAACATGTCCTACACAGCAAAAGAATTTGTTATCCTTCCTCAGAGCACTAGATCTTGATAACAATAACATTATCGCTTTCAAGCTAGATGATTTTAAATCTAAGCTTTCCCATCAGTTGGCTTTCCAATTGTCCACAAAATCTATTGGGAAGATTATCTGGCATACCGTATTGGATGAGGGAGCCTCAACCTTGGTCATGTCTTTATCCTATTGGAGAGCTATCAGTTCTCCTGAAATCAATCGTTCACCCGCAACATTAAAGGATTTTGATGGTCACGGATTTCAACCTTATGGATTATTTCCCTCTCTCCAAGTAGAATTGGGGGGGAATCAGTCTCCATCCATGTTGAAGTAGTTGTTGCTCCTTTAGATTACAATATTCTCCTAGTTCAAAACTAGTTTTATGCTATGCAAGTTTTTGCTTCATCCATTTTTCAGGTGGTCCAGTTCCCATTCCAAGGAAAGATGGTTACTATTGACCAGTTATATTTTTGTTCACCCGATGAGACTTCAATTACTGCAAACAATGTTCCACTTTTGGCCTCCACGACCCCCCAATATCCGAACATTGGATTAGGTCTTCTCAAATATTCCTCACTTATGGGAATCTTTCCGTTATCTAATCCTCCTCCTTTTTCACAGCTAGCATCCGTGAGCATGATTTCTACTTCTATCGTAGATAAAGGAAATTCCATTGTTGATTCGACAACAATGAGTCCTTTTGAATAAATGTACCAAGCTATTCAAACCACCAGTGATACCACCATCAACGATCAGTTTTTGGTTCCTTCATATACCCATCACCTATTGTATTAGCTAGAAACCCCCCTTGTCTCTATATTATATTTTGCATACACTCCCCTCTGATGAGTCCATCATGGAAGTTATGTCTTTAGATGAGATTCCTTGGATATATCATCACCACTGATCTTCTTTCCTTCCCCATTTCCATATGGTAGAAGAGTAGTTTACACCAATGGTTTCATCTGATATAGTAACCAATCCTCAGCCCCCGATACTCACCCGTGATGTCGAGTCTGAGGGTAATTTAAGTAACATTACCAATACTATTCCTGTTAATATATCAGTAAAACCCGACATCCTAGAAAACATCCAGATAGACCAGAACTCTTCCCCTTCAGAGATACAGTCTTATATGCCCTTGTTTAAATAATTCAGAGACATTTTCTCTTGGACCTATTAAGATAAGTCAAGGATAGAACCCTCTATCATAGTTCATGAGATTAATACTTACCCTGGCGCCAAGCCAGCTCACCAGAAGCTTAGTTAAGTACATCCAAGGAAAGCAGCAACCATTAAGGAATAAATTGAAAAAATTCATAAGGAGGGTTTGATTTACCCATGCCTTTAACTGAATGGGTGTCCAACATATTCCCATCAATAAAAAGTAGGGTATTATTAGGTTTTGTATTGATTTTCGGTATTTGAACTAGGATTGTACTAAGGACAACTTCCCCACCCTGTACATCAATCAAATCATTAATAACTATGATGGAAGTGTCATCTTTTCATTTATGGATGGGTTTTCTGGCTATAATCAGATTGAGATACTCCCGTAAGATCAACACAAAATGGATTTCATATTCCCATGGGGAACCTTCGCCTATAGAAATTTTCCTTTTGGTTTGAAGAATGTTGGCGCTACCTTCCAACGCACCATGTAATATTCCTTCCATGATATTAAACACATTGTGGAACCCTATCTTGATGACCTGCATGCTCATTCGAAGTATCGAGATCACCATGTTGATCATCTGAGAGCCATTTTTCTCAGATGTCGCCACTATAACATCTGTTTAAACCCACACAAGTGTGTTTTCTGTGTTGATATTGGCCAACTGCTTGGTTTTATTGTGTCCAAGGATGACATCCGCATAGACCTTCTAAATATTGAAGCTATCTTGGATCTACCCGCCCCAACCAATGTTACTGAACTCCAAATTTTTCAAGGGAAGGAAAAAGTTTTACGTCATTTCGTCTGCAATTACACTGGAAAAACTCATGGTTTCATGTGTTTATTAAAAAAGGACACCCCCTTCATTTGGGATGATTTGGTGCAACATGTGTTCAATAATCTCAAACATGTTATTATGCATGCACTTGTTCTGCAACCACCAAATTATACCAAGGATTATTCCCTATATGTGGTTGCATCCCTATCAACCATTGGTATCGTTTTAGTTCACATGGATGAACACGATCAAGAACATGTGATCTATTATCTCAGTAAGAGTATTTTAGACTCTGAAACTAGGTATCCACATGTGGATAAATTTTATTTGGCCACGGTCATCACAGTCGATAAGTTCTGTCACTACATTTTTCTCTGCAAAACCATAGTGTACGTCGATTCTAACCCCATGTATTATATCTTTACTTGTCAAGTAATTGGGGGAAATACTCAAGCTAGATTGTCATCCTCCATGATTTTGAGTTGGAATTTTCCAAATCTAATTCTAAGAAGTATCTTGTCTTCATCGAGCTTATGTGTGACCTTACCCATATTACTGAGGGAACAGAGCCCATCGATTCATTTCCTGATGAATCTTTTTTCTTCATTAGTATGTCTGACCCATGGTATGGAGATCTAATTCTCTATCTCCACACATAGTGATATCATCCCAATGCAACTCGAGATGAACATCGTCGCATTCGCCACCACGCCAAATAATACCTCATTATCAATGACACCTTATACTGTTGTGGCGTTGATACCATATTACAACGTTGTCTCACTCATGAAGAAGTTGAGATTGTTTTAAATGATTGTCATGTTGGAGCCTGTGGCATTCATTTTTCTGGGTTGGCTACTGCCCATAAAATCTTACATGCTGGGTATTTTCGGCCCTCAATCTTCAAAGATTGAATTGAAACCATCAAAAAATTCCCTCCTTGTCAATTATTCACATAAAAAAAGTGCACCCATCCCACTCCGTTACATGTTGTCATAGAATTTGGCCCTTTTGCAAAATGGGGAATTGATTTTGTGCATTGTAGACCTACCTCAGCCGGGGGGCATGGCTACATCATAGTGTTCATAGATTACTTCACTAAATGGATTGAGGCTATGCCTACATATGCCGAATATGGAAATACATTTGCTCTTTTTCTATTCAACCATATCATCACCAGATTCGGGATCCATAGGGCCATTGTGACTGATTGCGGGTCACATTTTCAGAATAATATGATGGCATAATTAAGTGTTAAGTTAGGGTTTCATCATGACAACTCTACACCCTACTATCCATGGGCCAATGGCCAGGTTGAAGCTATCAATAAAGTCTTAAAATCTATTCTTCAACGAATGGTAGGAAAAGCTAAGTATATCTGGCATTTGTATCTTTTTCCGCATTATGGGCCTATAGGACTACTTTCAAAACATCCACTTGTTTTACACCATTTCAATTGGTATATGGAATAGAGGCTACTCTTCCAATAGAGTGTGAGATTCCTTCTCTGAAACTCGTTGTAGAAATATTACCCAATACCACTTTGGAGGAAGAACGTTTCTTGTATTTAAACAATATTGATGAGACTCATCGAAACGCTACCTTAGCAAATGAGGTGCACAAATGAAGAATTAAAATTCAATATGATAGATCCGTTCAACTCCACTTTTTCAATGAAGGTGACCTGGTCTTGACCTATGACCATAAACATGAAAGTTGGGGGCTGGAAAGCTATAATCTTTGTGGCATGGGACTTATATCATCATGCATGTCTTAGAGAAAGGTGCTTATGAATTGATAGAATATGATAGGCTACCCTTGGGAGAGCCCGCAACGAGCTCTACCTCAAAAATATTATGCCTAGGTCTTCTAGCATAGGTTCATCGTAAATAATTTTTATAGATTGTTGTGTGTTTTTTGAAAAGTGTGGTTTAGTGTGAATGTAAGATGTGTATTTCACCACCCTACCTATGTATTCCTATGTTTAAATGAACAGATGACCACCTATACCAGTTTTGCAGATGTTGCTAATTGTTACACCTTAAATCTTGCGTCAGTATCCTGGGTATTGTACTCTCTGACAAGTGATCTGGTGAGTTCATGTGGAACTTGTTTGGCCCCCTCAACAAATAATCTTGCAGAGTATCATGCGGTGATTGGATTGTTGACAAAATCCATGGATAATGATGTAAGAACAATTAGGGTTTGCTTAGACTTAGAGTTGGTAGTACATTAGTTAAACCGAGTCTACATGATCCGAAAACCCATACTCCTTTGTACATTCCGAAGAGTTAGGATTTTAGAAAGGTCTTTTGAACAAGTTTCTTATCAACACATCCTAAGACATTTTAATGCTATGGAATATTTCTTAGAAATTTTTGTCTTAGACTAGTATCTTTCTCATAGTTAGATTCATTTTAACATAAAATTTATGTATTGGATTCATAGTAGGCATTTACATTTGCACACACATATGTAAATAAAAATTTTCATATATATATATATATATATATATATATAAATTAAATATGAGATACAAAAGGACTGAAGCAACAAGCTTTCATATCACCCGAAGTTTGGAACTATCATATTTTCAAAAGACATATATTTAGGGAAAAAAACTGAAGCTTTGATAATTTCAGTATAATTACAGTACAAAAATTAGGGATCAACTATGGATAATCATCAAGCTCATGATAGCACACCACAACCCAAGCCACTCAATGGAGTAGTCTCCCAAAATGTCTTGATACCCCTGTAGTTTGGTGTTGATACCGCCTGGGTAGATCATCGATGGAGATGTTAGGAATCCCCATAGTCAAGCGCTGGAATTTCTCCTCGATCTATTCAAGATCCTCATCTGTCTTTGTGCTTTGGATCACCATATCCCTAACTGCTCCTCACCTCTCTATAGGTGAGTCCCCAACTAGACGAGAAGGCCCTACATCTACACAAGACATTTTTTCACATCTCAGCGTTACATCATAAAAATAAAATATGAAATTAAAAAATACAAAAAAAACATGTATATGGTATCTTTCTTACCTCAGTCATCCCACTTCTCTCCCTATGAGATTTGAAGATCAAGATCATCTCAGAAGTTGGTCTCAGCATAGGAATAGTCCTCTATGATCAGAAGTTGGATTCTTAGCCAATGAAAGAAAATCAGCCCATAGGTGACTTTGGGGCCTCCCCCACCACCACGACATGCCATGGAATCCACCCACCTGCTCATCCAACCTACTCATTAGAACTTGGGGTCTCATCAATGGTACTCTCTCCAAAAATAAAGACACCACTATCCCTCTGTAGCCAAATTGCTTCATCTCCCCTCTCTTGCACTTGGTCAACTGGGCCTTTAAACTAACCACTAAACCCTCACTCCAGTTGAAGATCGTAGTAGAAATGCACTCTATGGGATACAACATGTGGGCCCGCATGGTCAAGTGAGCCGATCTAGCACCCACAACCTTCTCAATTGTGAAGGCCAGGATCCTCAAAGTCCTATCTCCTATATGCTCGATGGGGATTTTCCCACCTACTGAATGGGTCCCCACTGAGCAGTGATCATCAATCAAGTCGTCTATAGATTTCTCATCACCTTGTGGTCCTGTCAATACTACTGGTCTATCCCTACGGGATAAACCAGTCAAGAAATAGATTTCATCCACATCTATTTTCAAAGTGTCATTCCCAACCACAAAGTGTTGCTGATCCAAATCTGGCATACGAATCATGTGCTCTAGAAAACACACATACACCCTCATTCCTGGTATTCTCAAGAATTTGAGAAGCTTGTGCTCACAGAGGACCCTCACGGTCATTGGGTCATTACCTTCTTGCAAGTCATCTAACTCATGTTGTCTCTCCTTCCATATGACCATTTTTTAATTAGTTTCTCATGCCAAAACAATTAAAACATCTATTAGAAGCATGTTGAAACCATTAAACAGAATAAAAATGACATGAAATTGAATTTTTATTGGGTTTTTGAAACTCCCTAGCCATTGGTGCACTGTCTCTAAGAGAACAGAGCGCTAATTCTCTTCCCCTCCATTAACATAGCACCCTCGATGCCTTTTCCTCTTTCGAGATGTGCGCAAGCGCATCTCCTGAAAGGGAGAAAAACATCAACATGAATGCACTTTGTGCCTTTGGGAAATTGTCCCAAAAAATCGACTTGAAAATAGAAAAATGCACCATGAAAGTAAAGGAATGAAGGTTAGCTCCTACTTGGTCCAAGCGATTCGAGAAGAGATGGTCCAGGACTCCCAAAATCTTCAGTTGAAAATCAACCTGTTTTCACCAATTTCACTCTCTCACTATGGTAAAAATATTCACTCTTCACCCCTTTTATAGTAATATTTGGTTTTTACTTAAAAAATAGTAAATCAAATGTTTACATTTTTAGGGGTTTTACCATTCATTTTCTATAGTTGTTATATTGAATTGATCCAACTTTGTTTTCGAATATTCCAGGTCGCATCTATGACGCATCGGGGCTATGTCACGAGTTTCTTTCATCTTTTTCACACTATGAGCTAAGATTAAAAAGTACCAAGCATTGTTCATACCTTTGTAATGCTCGTTAAAGTTCAGTGAAAAGGTATCGAGTACACTTTTTATACTTTTTGAGACTCGTTAAAATTGGATTATGAAAAACAGGACCCCTTATTAAGTCATCTTTAAGCTATTTTCAGACTCCTTAAACATGAAAATATCGCCAAGCAAACTTCATGCTTTCATGCTTATAAAATTATTTGAATGATCATCTAGTCGATGGTAGTTTACCCCTTTTTGGATCGGTTAGACTCATTTACGAAAAAGGTACACTCTAGTTCATCATGACTATAAGAGTTATCCTCTACATTATTTTATACTTTTTTGAGCCTCAGGCACTAAATCTATGAAGAATTCCACCCTGGAGTATTCTTAGTCATTTCAGACTCTCTAAACATCAAACGACAAATTATTTCACTTACGTTGGACTCATAAAATCAAACAATGAAGGACCCTTTCTAGGAACGAACCCCTCCTTTCTCAGGTTCATAAAACTTATGAGAATAGAATCATCATCTGATGAGTTACACCGAGTGTTTGTTACCCTCTTTGAACTCATAAAAATGAAAAGAGGCACTCATCCTTCGTGATGGGGAAATTAAGGGAATGGGGAACATCTTTTCATTTGTATCAATGGAAGCTCATTTCCACCTTTAAACATGGCACCTGTCTAGATTTTCATTTCCGAACAGTTGGGTATTAGTCTTGTCCTCGAGTCGATCCACTTTCGTGAGTCACCTAACTCCTTTGATTCAATTCAAATAATGCATCATCGTATCCTTGAATTACATCTGGTCTCTGTCTTGTTGAGTCAATGTTGCCAAGTCATTTATCGTGCCATTACTTGTTTAAAGGATGTCTCTTCTGCAATCCACTTTTTCAATAAGTTTACCCTCCTACAAATTCGGTCGTCTCTTAGTCAATCTCATGATTGTTTCATCACTTCAAAATAAAATTTTGTTCAATGCTTCATGTTGATGATGAGGGAAACATCGTGTCCCTCCTTCGGCAAGTTTATCACTATCAACTTAAGCACATTATCTAGGAATTAGGATTAGAAACCAAGTTAAGTACCTTGAATCCTACATGCCTCAATGGTAGGTTTCCTCGCTTTCGACAGCAATTTTTGATCAATGACCTATGATTGAAATATTATATCAAGTGTTCAACTCTAAAACCTTTATTCATACTTGGAAGAATGTACTGATATACCTTGGGAATTATTGACATTAATGGTGATTTCCCTCGCACTTATTAACAATATACATCAATGACTAGAAATCAAGTGGTTGCTTCCATGTTCAACATCAAGACATCTATTCACATGGTTAGAATCGTACCATTTGGGGATTGGAATGAAGACCCTGAGTGATTAGGTGTTCACCTGAATACATACCTATCCTCAAGTTGCGATAGAGGATTATTTGAAGTTATGACATGAATCCACATTGTATGTTTGGTGGCTTTGTCCATTTTTTAGTCTGGATAACATGGATCTAATTTGCATATTCTATATTCATGTTCTATTTTCAACATTATTGTTCATGGATCTGCAGTGTATTCTTGGTATCCATGATAGATTTGTCCTCATGGATCTGCAATGTATCGATCTGCAGTCGTGACTAAGTCAAATAAGTTAGTTATTGGTCTTATAACAAGTGTAAACTCATTTCTCTTTGCCTCGGATACCAGACTGATGCCTAGCAAAGTATTTTATCTATCACATCCTTCTAGATTCATACTTTGGGGTGTTCGGGTACACAGGGTACTCCCAAAAGATCGAACACCTAGAGAAACCACTTCACAAAATAGATCACAGATCAACACACTAATTTGTCACGTGGTTAAAACCCTCAAGAGGGAAATAGTCCACAGCCCCAGCCAAATAGCTACTTGGAGAAATTTATTATGCAAAAGAAGGAAAGTTACAAATGAGCTTCCCATAATCGATCAACTAGCCAAGGAATCTCCATGCTCTTTAAATAGAGATCATGGACCAATCGGGTGTTAAGCCACAAATCAATGGTAGGTATGATCTAAGAGAAGTTGAACTATCGGATCACTTTATGTCTAGAACATATCGTGACCATCGAATTAGAATATTTTCAAATGCATACTAAAGAAACACACATTACCTAACGGATATATTACACAAGTTGATCTTAACTAACTCCTAAGTGTCTAAATATCCTAACATCCCCCCTTAAGAACAACTTGGGATAGGATTGAANTGACACCATTAGGGAAAGGAAGGAGGCATTAGAGGCTATCCCCCCTTAATGACACATTCCTGAACTCCTAACATAGATCGAAGTTTATAAAAATTCGCTTATGTAAGAGACTTGGTGAAGATGTTTGCAACTTGATCATCTGTAGGGCAATAGAGCATTTCAAGAACACAATCATGAACAAGATTTCTGATGAAGTGCATGTATAGCTCAATTTGTTTGTTGCATTGATGTAGAACTGGATCTTTGGAAATCTTGATGGAACTTTGATTGTCGCACCAAAGTGGAGTAGGCTGCTGCTGCTCAAATCCAAACTCTGAAAGGATCTGTCGAAGCCATAAAGCTTCCTGATTGGCATTAACTATAGCTCAATATTATGCTTCTGCTGAAGAAAGAGCAAGAGATTGTTGTTTCTTACAATCCCAAGTGACAGGTCTAGATCCCATACTGAAAACATAACTTGTAGTAGACTTTCGATCATCAGGATCGCCGGCCCAATCTGAATCAATGAAACAACCCAACAAAGGTTTCCCCCATGTACTGTAATGAATCCCAAACTGAATTGTACCTCAAATATATCGAAGTATTCTTTTTGTTGCTTTCTAGTGACTTTCATGAGGTGTTTGCATATAACGGGAAACACGACCAACACCAAAGGAAAGGTCAGGATGGGAATGAGTCAAGTATAAGAGACTACCAACAAGTTGACGATACAAGGTGGCATCTACTTCAGGGGAAGTACAAGTGATAGAAAGTTTGACTCCAGACTGGAAGGGAGAAGGGGCTGGTTTACAATATTCCATGTGAAAGCGACGAAGAAGGTCACAAGCATACTTAGACTAGGAAAGAAAGATTCCTTCTTTGGTTTGGAAGACTTGGAGACCAAGAAAATAATGCAAATGTCCTAAGTCTGACATTTCAAATTTTGCTTAAGACTGGATTTCACATGGGTTAAAAGTTTAGGGTCACTACCAGTAAGGATAAGAGCATCAACATAAAGAGCAAGTATGATGAGATGGTTTCCTACTTTCTTGGTATAGACATTGGGGTCAGAATGGCATCTAGAAAAACCAGTGTCAAGGAAAAAGCTATCCATTTTGGCATACCAAGCTCTAGGAGCTTGTTTAAGGCCATATAAGGATTTATTAAGGCGGCAGACAAGGCTAGAGTTATTCTGAACATATCCAGGAGGTTATTCCATGTAAATTTCCTCCTGTAAATCGCCATGTAAGAAGTCATACTTGACATCCATTTGATGGACTTCCCAGTTATGTAAGGCTACAAGGGAAAGAACAAGGCGGATGGAGTTCATTTTTGCGACAAGAGAAAAGGTTTCATTGTAGTCAATCCCTTCAACTTGGGAAAAACCTTTGGAAACTAACCTTGCCTTAAGTTTTTCAACACTTCCATCTGACACATACTTAGTTCTGTAGACCCATTTACATCTGACAAGTTTTCTTCCTTTTGGAATAGGAACAAGATCCCAAGTATCGTTCGCCATTAAGGAACGATATTCTTCATCCATAGCTGCATCCCAATCTGGATTTCCTGAAGCTTCTACAAAAAAAATTTGGATCGTGATTCTCGAAAACTTGAGCCAAAAGAGAAGAGGCTCGATGAAACTGAGAACGTGTTCGACGTTGATCTCTAGCATCACCGGTAATATCACCAGCTACTTCACATGTTGAACAAACCCATCGAGGAAGCATTGGTGCTGGTGCAACTAGAGGAACATGAGCAAGCGAAGGTGGATTTTCATCCTCACTATCATCATCAAAAACTGGAGTTGGAAACCTTTCAAGGAATTTGGAAGTAGAAGAAGTCACAATCACTGAATCAGGCTTGCAGGCCAATGATGGCACATCTGCCAAGTTAGGCTCGCAGTCTAAGAGATTTTCATCAAATTTAACATCTCTTCTAATGAGTATATCATAAGAATGTGGCTGAAGAAGTCTATAACCTTTTACATCTTCAGAATATCTAACAAATATGCACTTTTCACTTTTAGGCTGTAATGCTTTCTGTTTTTCATCTGGAATGTGAGCCCATGCTTCACTACCAAACAAATGGAAGTGACTTACATTTGGTTTAATTTTACTCCATGCTTCTTCCAGTGTTATACCTTGTAAAAATTTAGTGGGTGTGCGATTAACTATGTAATTTGCACAATTTATGGCCTCAACCCAATATTGAAGACTTAGTCCCTTAGATTGGATCATACAATTAGCCATTTCTTTTAAAGTGAAGTTCTTTCGTTCAGCTACATCATTTTGTTGTGGTGTATATGGAATAGTGTGTTGTTGTTGGATTCCTTGTTCAGTGCAGAAAGTAGCGAACTTTTTGTTAACGTATTCTCCTCCATTGTCAGATATTAACTTAATAATTTGATGACCAGATTGTTTTTCAACAAGGGCCTTGTAGGCCAAGAACATGTTAAATACTTCGCTCTTAAGTTTTAGGAAGTAAAACCAAGTGCGTCTAGAGTAGTCATCAATGAAAGTTAAGAAATATTTGAAACCGGAAAAGGAAGCAGATGGAAGAAGACCACACAAGTCACTATGCACAAGCTCCAAGGGAACTAAGGCATGCCAAGAGGCACGTTTGTCAAAACTATCCCGATGATGTTTTTCGAGTACACAACCGAAACAAACACCATCCTTGCAAGATACCATCGGAAGACCAGTCACCATATTGTCTTTGCATAGTTGTTGTAATGAGCGATAATTTAAGTGACCAAATCTCTCATGCCAAAGTTTTCTCAAGTTATCACTATGAGTAACAAAAACTGAAGGAAAAGGTGATGAACCAAAGTTGTTAAATTTGTACAACCTGGTAATATCATCAATAGTTCCAATAGCAAAGAAATTTTGAGGATGTTTAAAGTCCTTGATTACAACTTGGTGAGGTGTAAACATCACAGTTTTATCTTCACCTGAATGAATAATTTGATAGACCAATAAAAAATTACAGGAAATTCTTGAAACACACAGTACATCACTAAAATGACCATTTTCTACTGGAACTATTCCAGATCCTACAACACTTGGAGATCTATCATCACCAACAAATGTCTGTTTGGTGTTACATTCATGCATAGTAGAAAAGATGGCTTGATCCTTAGCCATATGATAAGATGCTCCAGAATCAATGAGCCATTCATTTGAAGTAGAAGAAGAAGATGTAGTATAAGAGTAACCAGAAGCACAAAGTTCATGTCCATGAGAGGTAGATTCTGAAGACCAATCTAGGTTGATGTGGTGCTTCTTCATTGTTGCTTCCAAGGCTACCATCTTCTTAAAACACTTAGATTCATCTCTGTCCCACAAAAATTGCAATGACACTCAGTCTTCTTTCCTTTTGGCTTGGATCCTTTGTCATTTTTTAAATAAGGAGCTAACTAAGAGGGTTTGGGACCCTTGTTTGGATTATTATTGCGAAAATTATGTTTCTTGGGAGGCTTGGAATTTTCTTTCTGTTGGGTCAATAAGGCTTTCCCAAATGTATCTACATTGTTAATTATTCCAAGATGAATGAGCTTATATTTCTCTCTAATTAAGGAATCACAAAAGGATTGAAGACTAGGCTCTTGATAGCTAGTTGCAGTCAAGGATTCTTTCATGGAGTGAAATGTTGATACCAAAACAAAATATGCAGGTCCAAGTTTGGAAAGAATATGATAAATACATTGTTTGTCTTCTCTCTTAATCTTGCATTCTTCACATAAGAGTCTAAGAGTTTTATACTTAGATAAATAATCTTGAATGCATGAAAAATCACTTGGATTCAAATAAATCAACTCATTCTCAAGTTGATGACCTCAAATTTCATTGTGTTTACCAAACACAGATTCCAACTTTTCCCAAGATTTATCAGGTTCATCAATTCCAAATATGTGGAATCGCAAATCAGTAGAGATAGACATCCCAATCAATACACGAGTTTCATCACATCTATTTTCCTATTTTATTTTCTTATCATCATCAGTGGGTTTTGTTTCTTTCTCTGAGGTAATTCTAAAAAGTCCCCTACTTCGTAGAACATCCTCCATACGATATTTCCATGAGAAATAGTTAAAACTGGTAAGTATAATATCACAAGGGGCGACCATACTATAAAATAATGGCTGAAATAACAAAAACTAACTGTCGGGATGCAAAGAGCTCAAACAATTAGGCTGTTTCAAAAAAAAAATGGCACTGAAAACTGATTATGGATGATGAAGCTATGTTTGATCAAAGAAAATGTTGAAGATGTCCCCAATAGTGATATGACAGATATTAACTTGACCAATTAAAAAAATAACCCCCTTCTTCCCAAGATGAACCTTTGACAATCACTTACAAGAAAGTTGCTTTTAAGTGAATCACTTTTGTAAAATAAGTGATGTTCATTTTTACAATAATGTTACTTATAAATTAAAATACTTAAGTGACTCACTTTTTATTTTATTTTATTTAAGTGAGATGCACTTTTACAATGAAGTAACTTGAAAATAGAAATTGCATGCACTAAAAAGTAACTTAATAAGACTTGAACTCAAGACCTATTAAGGAATAAAGTAACTTTGAACCAAGTGAGCTGAGTTTAAAAGGTACGTAAAAGAAGGGAAAGAGGAAGGGTTTTTTCTTTTTCTTTTTTTTTAACTCTTCTCTCTCAATCTCCGTGCTTGCCTTTTTTCCTGCAAATCATAAGAAAAACCGAAAAACAAAAACAAAACAAAAAAGTCCACACTATGGGGTTAGATCTTGGTTCGCTTTCCTGGAAAGTCTACGTTTTCAAGTTTTCTCGTTGTTTCTGATTCACCGCGATCGCACAAGGTGCATGCCAAAGAGCATACGTAGCGGAGAAGACAAAAAAAACTTTTCCCTTAATGTTTCTGATTTTCTACGATTGCGCAAGGTGCACGGCAAAGAGCATACGCAGTCAGGGAATGCAATAGTCTGAGACTACAACAATAGATCTAATAATAAAACTGATAAAATATGAGAGATTTAAAAAAAAAAAAAATCCGTCACTGTAACATTATGCCTTTATATTTGCCGAAATGGGTGTTTCTAGATCAAACGGAAATGGTTTTTGATGAAACGAAAACTATTTCCCAATGGAAAAAATGCTCCAGACACAATAGAATAGCTCCCATAGATCATAAATGCATAAAAACTCTAGAACCAGAAACCCTTTCAAATTTTCGGCAACAACGGTTCCAGATCTTGATCAAAACCAAAAGCGGCCCTTCATAAATGCTCTAATACCATGTTCGGGTACACAGGGCACTCCATAAAGACCAAACACCTAGAGAAACCACTTCACAAAAATAGATCACATATAAACACACCGATGTTTGTCACGTGGTTAAAACCCTCAAGAGGGAAACAGTCCACGGTCCCAGCCAAATAGCTACTTTGAGCAATTTATTATGCAAAAGAAGGAAAGTTACAAATGAGCTTCTCATAATCACTCAACTAGCCAAGGACCCTCCATGCTCTTTAAATAGAGATCATGGACCAATTGGGTGTTAATCCATGGATCAATGGTAGGTATGATCTAAGAGAAGTTGAACCGTCAGATCACTTTATGTCTAGAACATATCGTGACCGTCGGATTAGAATATTTACAAATGCATACTAATGCATACTAAAGAAACACACTTTACCTAATGGATATATTACACAAGTTGATCTTAACTAACTCCTAAGTGTCTAAATATCCTAACATGGGGGCCATTCTGTTGTACCTAAAATCTACAATGATGCCTCAAATCCCTCAAAACATTTGACCAAGGATTCTTTTGGGTACTTTTTCTCACCCTTAGATTGGCTGGTGAACCTTTCCTCCTATGACAGAGCGTCAGAGAGGGTTGGCACACCTTTTCCATTGACAATAGGCACCACTTGCACCTCTATCTTGTATGCAAAGTGTGTCGGTGCACATACCCTTACTGCAAGAAGCACTAACAGGATTTAAAAGAAAAAAAGAGATGTTTTGAGAAGCTTCCAAGTGAAAGATCTCGTGGAGGATGTTCCTATCTATCAGGAAGATTTATCACTCAACCTCCTATCCCATAAGGATCATCCCCTATCATCTTCCCAAAATATCTCATCTCATATGAGCCTCCCATGGCCTATAAAAGAAGGCTTCTTGAACTATGTGAGGGGAGACCAAGGACAACATCCTTATGTTGTTGGATTGAAGTCTAGTATTGAGGAAAAGATGAATGAGTATTGTGAGTAAAGATCTTTTGTGTGAGAATTTGAATTGTGTGAGTGTGTCAAAGACCTTGTGGAGACAAAGCTATTGACATCAAGGCTTTGGTTGTAGATTTCTCTTTTCATTTTGATTAATACAAAAGTGTTTCCATTTCCAATATATGATTTTTTGTAAATATCAGTAATTTATTATTAGATTCCTTTATCACTAATATGGATTGTTGATCTATATTGTTGCTCTTATCTCTTATCTTGTTTTTTATGCTTCTTTCCAGGTATTATAGATCACATGAAGGGTAGTGAAACAATGGCCAAAGTTTGCAGATCTTATGTAAAAGAGTTATTTTTCAAGTAGATTAATTATCTAGGAAGAGGATATATTGATGTGACTTGTTTTTCTAGAATTGTACCATGCAGGTTAGAGGAACAAGCAGTGTTCGCACTGGTTGAAGGATTCCTACAAACAGTCTTCTAGAACGGCAGTTTGAATTCATTGAATATATTCATGTTCCTATAAGTTCAAATAGTCTAGTTGATTTCTTAGCTAACCACATCTTTGTCATACATCATTCCAATAAAGAAAGCATGTATTTTTAATGTATGGCACCATAATTGAACAAATATTTCAAAGAATAAGTAAAATTTGAAGTAACATTCCTTTGTATAAAGTAAAAATTTTTACATCATGAACCAAAAAGTGTGTTTAAGTTCAAAAATAATTTTTGTAATAACTTTGCACACACCAAAAAGAGTAGTATAAATGCTTTCTCCTTTTGTATATTTTTTAAAAAGAAAATGTCCAAAAAAATTCATAAAAATTCGAATATATGGAAAATTCAAAAAACACTTTTGAACTATTTTGACTTCCCGATCCAACATGAAGACTCACCTACAACCAACAAAATACCAAGTAAATGGTTCATTGCTTCTGAGATGCATCCGCAAAAAGGTGATTCCTACAAGAATGGTAAAAATGAGTCATCTACTTATCTTTGTTATTTAATATATTAAATGCATATATTGAATCCTATTGGTTTCCTAAACAGTTGAATTATGGTTACTTTTATAGGATTTTCATGGAATTGACATGTTCAAACTATTTGATCTAGGATTTGAAAGACAGACCATGATCCATGGTGTTGATAATTTTCACAAGAATCAGTATGAAGTAAGACCATCACTCCTTTTGTTCTACTCAGCCAAGATCCCATATTGGATGAAAATCATAGTTAATTGGTTCTATTTTAATGTCTGTCGACACATAATCCTACTTCGAATAGGCTTCCTATGGAGGGAACATCCGAAAGAGTGTGCACAACTAGCTCACCCCATGTTTGCAGTACATATCCTTGCCTTATCTTGACTCATGCTCTTGAAAAATAGACGCGCACCCTTGCAACACTCATTCCCTCTTATGTACTATATTATTATGTATTCTTTTTCGAGCTAATACATGAAAAAACACTAAAAATTATAAAATACAAAAACACAAAAAAGGGGAAACTTAAATCGTGTCATATTGAATCTTTGAGACAAAGGAAACAGTCAAGAGTAGTCACCCTTGAACATGGCACATAATTTTGTATATGTTGTTAGTACACCATTTACATTTTCTTTAGGAAGTTGTACTAGTAATCTGAGCAGATATCCACCAATAAGTTATCCTTCCTGTCATCTATGGAGCTTTCGTAAATTTATCTGGATTTGATGAATTTCACAATGGTTGGTTACTTGACTCTTATGTTTCCAGGTGTCTATTCTGCATCATGTTATGTGTTCAAGGGAATTCAAACCAGTGTCTTCTATTCCTCAAATATTCCTGACCAATCATGTCAACCTTCCTTGTGTTAGTATACAGTGTTGAATCTCGCATCTCTACCAAATTATATCAGCCTATTGATCTAGGTTTCATGTCAGTTGATGTGGGATGCATTAAGGCCCTCCTTTTGACATATTTGTTCCTATCGACACAAAATCATCATCTAGGAACTGGATCTAGAAACCCTACTGAGTACCTTGGATCTTGCAGTCATTAAGGGTAGGATTCCTCACAAATGATAGTGGGTATACACCAATGACCCCTGATTGTTTGATTCTACAAGTGTTCAACTTCAGAACATCTATTCACACTTGGCATTTTGTACTCAAGTACCTTGGAGTCCATCATCATTATCAGTGGGCCTCCTCGCATCTATTAACGGTATACATCAATGACCGGAAATTAGATGGTGTTTTATTATTCTTGACATTGAATCACTTATTCACATGATATAGACTCGTACTATCATTGGTTTATTTGAAGACTTGGATATGTTGCACTCATAAAATGTGCACATATAAATTTTTGATTAATTTACTCTTGACATGGATCCACTGTGTATTTTTTGTTTCCATGCTTGTTTATTATTGATCATGGGTATACCTGCCTTGGGAAGATATTGTATATTTGGGAAATTTCCTTGTTTGACTTGCAGGTGTTTCTCTAACTCCGGTGTTCATAAAGCATCTTTTTCCATCATTCCTTGATCACTAAAGAGTATCAATACAAAAAGTATCAAAATGAAAGAGATATCAATGTATTTTGGACCTCAGCATAGATTCACACCTCACACATTAAGGGGCATCTGTTAACAATAAAATTAACAACCTTGAGAATGCTGGTCTAAAAACATATTTCTACTTCGCCCGCAACATGAAGATCAGAGTTTTTGAACAATTGAGTGTTTCAATCTCTCATTTGACCACTTCTTCCACAAATGAAGAAATGTTTGAATACAAGGTAGCTCTGAATAGGCCAATTCCATGACCAGATCAGATCCAAAACCCAGTTCCTATAACTCACACAGTGGAAAAATGCCTAACATGTGAATTAATTGTCCTAGAAATACTGAAAATCAAGTTGAAATGCCTAAAAACTAAGGAAAGTGGGTTTTTTGAAGGAAATAATAAAAAATAAAAAAAAAATCATAATCCCACATTCATGATTAAGATATTGGATGCTCAAATCCCAATCCTATAAATGGAAGGCATATGAGGTGAATTAGGGAGGGAAAGTAAGAAAAGCAAAGGCATGTTGTAGGATTTGTAGGCTAGATAGAGTCCTTTTTCATATCAAGTGTTTTTTTTATCATTAGCGTTGATGGAGAAGGATGGTTTAGAGCAAAGGAGAAAGGGATTCACCTATTATTGGGTTGTAATCACTTTTCTCCAATTTTTTATATGATCCAACTCCAGTTTCCCCCAAATATTGTGATTGAATCTATGTATTTTCATATGTTTTTGTCAATGTTTGGTAGATAGATTCACCTATTATTGGGTTGTAATCACTTTCCTCCAATTTTTCATATGATCCAATTCCAGTTTCCCCCAAATATTGTGATTGAATCTATGTATTTTCATATGTTTTTGTCAATGTTTGGTAGATAGATTTCAAGTTTTTTTTTAGGTTTTCCAAAGGCTAGAGGTAAGGAACTAGAAAGATAGCTGTGAATGGAGGCCTAAAGGCCATGGATGCTCAAGCAGAGGGATCTTCCACAAATGACACACTTCAATAGGTAATATCCTTTCTTCCTCCCCTCTCTCCTCTTTGAAAAGACTTAGAAATTTAAGGAATCTTTCAATTATTGCATATATTCTATTGATCAGAATTCACCTCCCTGTAGTGAAAGTTAAATTAGGCTGTAGACATGTCCCTGCTGAGAAATCTAATAACAAAATTAGACTTGGTTGAGCCTGAATCCCCATAAAGAACTTCCTCATAGGGATTTTTCAGGAAAAATTGAAACATGGTTTCCTTCCTCCACTATTTAAACTATTATTGGTTTCTCCTAAGGCGATACATTCTAGGGTTATTCTCAGATATCTGCTTCTTCCTCTTTCTCCTCTTCTTGGTTAGTTTGGTCTTGAAACCTATTCTCCACCACAACCTCCTTTCTAGCTTCCAAAGCATTTTCTTTACCAATGTCCCGAGCGACCTATCTTATCGAGCAATTTTTCCCTTTCATGGTCACCACATTTCATTCCTTGTATTTATATGTTTCTTCATCCCACACCTTCCTTTTAGAACAACCCTTGGCAAAGTGGTCATATTTAGAGAATATTTTGCACTTGAAATGTATTTATTCGTAGCACACCTTTTTTAAATGATCCCATCTTTCCATTGTTAAATTTATTTCTTTAAGCAACCTTTTTTCAAGATCCACTTCGACACATATTTTGGCATAAGAGAATAAAGAGGGTTTGGGCTCTGCTTGATAGATGTATTTCCCCAAATATTTCCAAAGGCCTTCGAAGGCCTTCAAATGTCTCCCTAGTAGTGTAGAGGGAGATAAAGAATATTAACGCACACAAGAGCCACTTTCAAAATATCTTTTTTGGGGTCAAAAGAGGCATTCCACTAAGTTAGGTACATACCCCTTAGACCAAGAAAGTAAGGATTTTTCTAGAATATGAGATATATATCCTCCCTATGTTCAAACAAGAAAACAAAAAATCCCTTTCCGCAGAAGTTTTGAACCATTTCTCCCTTTATCAGTGGTTGATATTTCTTATTCATCCATATCTCTATGGATTTAGGAGAGGGCCATATCCCAGTGAAACATCCCACTAAAAACTTCTATGATAAAGTGACAATCATGTTCTTTGAAGAGAAATAAGAGATTTGTACCTCAAGAGTTGTGACAATATTTTAAAATGTGAATTTGAATCGGAACTAGCCATCGAACCTACATATACCATCATTGAGATGGCCTTTATAAGGACCGCTTCAAGAGAGAGCTCCCCCCCCCAGGACCTAAGCTTGAAGGGGAGGCCATGGAAGGATGAAAGCAGAGAATGAGAAACTAAAACCCTAGAAGCAAAGAAAAAACCCTAGTTGCAAGTAATCCTTCGATCTTGAGTGATGTATATGGAGGCGGACAATTATAATAATCATTAGTAGCATCACTAACTGGTTTATTCAAATATTCCTCATGCACAACTTGTTTTTGTTTATCTCTAGTAGCATAGATGGAATCATGTACATTGGGGTTCTCTTTGTTCACTAATTTTAACTTTGGTTCATTATTTACAGGTTTTTCATCAAAATCAATAAGATCAATCACCTGAGGGTTCTTTTGTGGACTACATGTAGACTTTCCCACCATATTTTGGGTAATGCATCGATAAGATAGTCCAATTGGTAATTTACTTGTTCCCCCACACTATTTTAATTCCCCCTTCTTACTAGCATGCTTAGAAAATTTCAACAATTTCATCCATCAGATGTTTACCCTTTTGTCCCTCATCCTAAGAACATTGAGGGCCGAATTTGGGGTTGAGAAAATGGGAGTGTGGATTAACACAAGCATCATGATGGATCCCTTATGGATTCGTTTGGCTATGAGTCAATCCATTATAATGAGGTTTTTTTTAATGGAAAACCTTGACTTCTCAACCAATAATATTCTAGCCTTAGGCCTATACTCATTTTCCCCAAATCAGTTCCTACTAAGAAACCCTTCCTAATCATCACCAAGTTCAACCAACCTGGATTGTACCAATATTTTAATTAAATTGGAATGGGATGAACTCCAGTCTATATTGGGTTTATCCTTTTGGACTGTAGAAGGCATATTTTTCAAACTGCTCAAAGGGAAATATGGCATATTGATTGGATGATTTTAAAACATCAATGGGAAGTAGATATGATAGAAATAAACACATTAATATATGCCTTCAATTATGATATAATGTTGGATAAAATGTAGAATTTTGTGTTAGGATAAGATGTGGAATTATGTGCCTTTTTTTATTAAAAACCTTATTTAGTATGTCACTTTTAACAATTACATCCTGGTTAGGGTATTTTAGGAACTTCTTCCAGGAATCATCCTTCAATCTACCACCTCGGGGAAGTTATGTGGCTAGGGAAATGAATTCTACGGTAAGAGTTAGGAAAAGATCTGTAATTTGGGCATTATCCCCATCAAATGAAAGGGAAAAATATTTAGATACCTCCACTTTGTAACCATCAAAATTTCTCAGAAAAAGGACCAAACCAACCTTTTGTAATGGCTTAAGATACTTCTCATAGGCATCTAGATACCGTGTCCACACATTTCAAGGTGCACCACCGAAGCCATGATATATAACAAGAAAACAACCTCAAGGTAGGGCACTCAGAAAATAAACACAGAATTTTAAAATGAATGAGATTGGAGCTTTGGTCACTAATGCCACATCTGGAAATCAATACCTGAGACCTAAAACCCATCTCGTTGGTTTATGAAGAAAACATAGAGCAATGTTTCCGATTCATGCCAAAAAATACCCTAGGTTTCACCTCCGATTTCATATAAAGGAGTGATTTGAAAATCATGAATCATCATGAAAGAAGGGTAGATTCACAAGAATAATTCATCATAAGTATATGTGGCAGCCCGAGTAATTAATTTACATGATTTTCATTATCATTCAAATATAAATGTTCAAATTATCATGAGATTATAAACCATATAATATATTGAAATATGATTATGCAATATTAATGTTTAAAAATTTGATATTACAAAATTGTTAATTAGGATGGAAACTCATGATTTGAAATGTTTTCAGGATGATAAATTGATCATGTATATAACATAACTGGTAGAAACAACATTTTGAAAAACCTCTTGGATAGAAAATATAAACTGTGAAACTTGATTTCATAATATTTTATATGAAAGTCAATATAGGGTGTATGTGATCATAAGATCCAAGTGATAAATTAGAATCCAAATTTCTATAGCTATGAGATATTATAGATAATAACATAATCCATTAGTGAAAAATTCACCCATAAAACTATTCCAGTGATCCTGCAAATGAGCATAAGTAAATGAGTCCAATTATGTAACCCGTAAACAAGCGAGATGGAATTTGATTCATCATTCAAGGAGATGTCCTTCAACATGTTTTCCATTAATTTAAAATAAGAGAATTAAAATAATCAAGTGAAACACATGTCTATTAAAATATTAGAGAACCATCAAAGATGAAAATCGCTTGGATCTCGAATCAAGACTAAACCTAAGGGGCCCTTTAGAATAATAGGATTTGTTGATGTCCAATAAATGGAAATTCACTAGGAGAACCAATTGTATTTGCATAACATATCTGAAAATTAAAATATAAGGAAAACAAAAGTATAAAACTTTTCTAATTGTCAACCCCCTAATTTCACAACTTTATTTCACCCTTGGCTATATATAGACATAGATTGGATTGACACTTTCAAAATCAATCAAATTATCCTAACCATTATAAAAAATATTATAAATATGAATGATTTAAATAATGATACAAAAATCACTTTACTAGGAATTAATTTCTCATGATATCTAATGTTATACCTTTATAGAACTAAGGCACACTTGTGAAAATTTTCAAAAAAAACAATGACTAGTTTTAACCATACTTGTGACAACACTAGAAAACTTTACCCATACCACCAAAAACTTGGTACAAATGTAAAATTTCAGGTATAATACCATTAAAAACATCCTAAACAAGATCCGATTTCACTTTAATGAACCAATCATATCTGATTGGACATTAATTTCACCCTTCCAAAATTTTCAATTAAAACAGTGAAAACAGAGGGTTTAATCGGTCACATCAATAAGGGATCAAGGGTGAAATTCCAAGAATGGGAAGTATAGGAGGGTTGTTATGTATTTATTATAATTTTCACAATGTATTGGGACCATTTATGTTTCAAACATCAGTGGGGCTGAAGTCTACTCCAAGGCTCCTATGCTTTCAGCATATGCAAACTAGATCTTGGGCTTGGCACTTCCCAGAAACTAGTGGTTAGGGATTTTTACTTAGTAAGGACTGAAGAAATAATATTTAATATTATATATCAGTATCATGTCAAAAGCTCAGGTTTAGAAAATGTCTGATAAGTTTTAGTTACCTCCCAAACAAAATATACCCCCGAGACTACACAACTAGTTATGATTCAAGGATTTCCAAACACTAGATGGGTGTAATGAATTGCAAATTTCAGGCATGGATTAAATTCATAAAAATTTTAACTTAGATTTGAAATAGAAAGTTATCAAAGTATTTGGACATAATATTGTTAATGCAAGCATCACTGAAAACTGGTCAATTTTCATCAAAATCTATACTAGGTGTAGGAAATACATATGCATCTCAAACTTTGCTTTGTTAAATTTCAGGAATAAATTCATAATTGCATTAATACATAGATAAAAAAAATTGGAATCTGAAGTGCATCTCATATATGGCATCCTCTGGCACAAAACACTTTACATGTAGAATTGACGGAAAAATACTTGGGAATTGAAATAGAAGACTTCCCAAACTCTGCAAATGAACTCAAAATTCACTAAATATGGTATCATAACCTGCAATAGACCACCATTAATGGATAAATTCCATCAATCATCACATTAACGTTGGAAAAACAGTAGGGGCATACCGCTCAATTATGACCAGGGGAAAATTTTCTAAGTCATAGAAGCTTAGAGCTCTCAACTAGAAAATGAAACTCTCAAAAGATATGAGAGTGGTGCGGTAGATTTGTCCTACTTTTCCTAGATTTTACTGCTTTTGTCTACTTTCTTGCCTTTCTACCAAAATCTGGCCTTTCCGGTATTTATCCACTTACTTTCTTTGCATTGATTTTTAGATTTGGCATCTTTTCTTCAAGTTTCCTTCTTTTTAAAGGAAAAATATTTGGCCCACCTTATCTCCTTTTCCAACTCAGTATTACATTTAAATAAAATTTAAATATTCAAAATAATATTGCATCCCTCTAAATTAATTTAATACAAAATACTTTGGCCATAATTTATTCCCTGGCTAACTTAATAAATTCCTAAGGTAACTTGGCCTCAAATTATTCTCTTATTATTAATTTAATTCTAGAACCCCATGGGATGGAGTGGTTAGTGTTCTGACCATGGTGCTACCAAAAATGGGGACATGACACAATTAGGATAATCCATTGAACACGTAGTATATATAGATGAATTAGATAATACATGATAAACCTTTTAACCTCATTTTGATGCTCGTGTTCCATCCACTAGGTATAGATAACTAAAAAAAAATTTATTTTGCACATTTTTCTCTCTTTATTTTTTATATTTATAAAGAAATCAAACGAAGGCCACTGACCTAGCATGGTAACTAGCTAATGGAAATGTCACTCATAAGAACTGTCATAAGTGAACAGGTTGGATCATGATGAGCCCTCATGTCTCTTGACCTTGTAGTTGAAAGCCATTGCCTTGGCTTGGTGACCAGATGGTGGCAATGTTAGTTTGACAAGGCCCATGATCATGATAGGTCGGATCATGATGAGAACTCCTATACTTTAGTTAAGCACTTAAATTTAGTTATGATATACAATGGATACTAGTATGATTACTATTAACCTGGAAAGAGGTTATCTAGTGGATGGGGGAGCTTATCTAAACGGATCGCTTAAGAGCGAAGGATGGCATAAAAAGTATAGAAATGACTTATGGTCCATGACTCGCATCAATTTAGGGAAAATGATTCCTTTTAAAGTAAACTCACCTATAATAAATCATCATTTAAAAGATGGATATCCTAGATAATATTCAGGTAATTCAACCAATTCGTTAGTAATAGTTCATAACAAATATTTTCAAGTCAAAGTAAACTTGAATATGATAATATTTTTGACAAAAGAAGAGATTCTTTGCAGTTATCTCCTTTGAAATAATTTTAGATATTTTAGGCATAACTAATTAATCTAACCAGGAATACTACCAAATCTGAATCTAATATGCATCCTAGAATAGATTGTCAATATCAAACTAACCAAAATGAAATATATTCATAGTAGCTAGAAAAAAAATATCTCTTCAAAATAAAGACTTATAGACGTCTAAAATTAAGGATGGATATTTTAAGTTATAACATCATTCCACTACTAGATATCAACAAAAATTTAGAAAAAACATGAAATGATAATCTGGTTTTTGATAGAGATAGATAGTTTTTTTAGATGTATCAAACTTTCCAGTGAGAGGATGAAAGGAAAATAGTGTGAATTTTTTACGCAAAATATCTTCAAACAAAATTAATCCTCACTTGTTTTTACATACATTTACAGAAAATTGAGAAGAAAATTGAGTTGAATTCACCAGAGAAAATAAGATTTGATAGAATAATTTTTATTCATCTATATTTTCACAATATGTGGCAAATCCAAATATAATGCAAATGAGAAAAATTAGTAACCTTAGGAGGCATTTGAAATCCAATCATTGGGAAGGATTATTTTTTATAGATTCCATCACTAGACATTAGTTCTAGTTGTAAATCCTAATCAGTGGTCAGTTAACTGATGCTAACTGGTGGTCGGTAGGCTAGAATAGAACATCAGTGAGTTACAAGCTAAAATATAACTGAGAGAATCTCAAGAGGGCTCATATCCCAGGAGGAATCTTAATTGTTTGTCAGTGATAATCAATGGTCATAGTTCTCCAAGTACCTAAATATAAGGAGGATCCTAAAACTTAGGAGACTAACTTAGCATGCCTAAAAACATGGAATTGGGTGTATCTATGGATAATGAGGGAAAATATGACAAAACCAAATGCATGGATAATCATAATGATGAGGAATTTTCACTAGGAAATCAGTAAACATGTATATATGGTTAATATATCCTAACACTCCCCCTCCCCCAACCCCTTAAGCCTAACTTATGTGATGTAAATCAAAATAGGGCCCTGGTAACAAAGACCAAAGATCACCCTTTACATCAAAAAATGATTTAATTTGTCCAAATCAACTGATAAAAGAGGGAAAAACCAGTGGGAATAAAACTCCCCCTCGAAATGGACATGAAGGAAAATCTAAGTTGTCTTCACCATGGCATAACTCGCCCCAAGGAGTGATATAATATGAGTGAACTTATTTTCAATGAAATTCTTGTTGAAGATGCCTACAACTTGCTTTGTAGAAGGAAAATACTATAGTAAAATGATGTGATCATGCACCAACCCTCCGATGTAGTTCATGTTGATCTCAATATTCTTGGTTCTTTTCCTCTGAACTAGATCTATTGAGATATTGATAGTGCACTATTTGTCACAAAATATGATAGTAGGAGAACTAGAGAGAATTCCAAAGTCAGACATAATTCCTTGCAACCAAATAGACTATGTGGTTGCATTAACAACACCTCTATACTTAGCTTTAGCGGATGATAGAGAAATTGATGAATGCTTCTTTCTTGACCAACCTATAATACCAAAAACAATAATGAACACATAACTAGAAGTGTAATTCCAGTATGATCTATCACCGGTTCAATCTAAATATGGTATACCCAATAAGATCAAGTGGAGAATCAACAACATAATGAATACCATAATCCTTGGTTCCTTGCACATAATGAAGGGTCCTCTTTGCTTCTTTCTAGTGAATTTCATGGGGCTCTTGCATGTATTTGGAAACAGCACTAAATGCATAGGATATTTCAATGTGTGTGTCTGAGGAATAGGAGACTCCCAATCAAGTACATATACAAATGTATTCCTCACCAAAGGTGAAGAACCACCATCGTTAAGACTGACATCGGAGAGGAAAGGAAATGTTGTTGGCTTGCACTCTGACATATGAAACTTGTTAAGAAAATATTATGCATATTTGTATTGTGAGACTTTGATACCTGAAATAGTCTATGAGATTTCAAGTCCAAGAAAATGCTTCAACAATCCCAAGTCAGTCATAGAAAATGAACCATGCAAAGCATATTTAATGGAAGAAATGCTTGTAGATAAACTCCCTGTGATCAACAAATCATCATCATATAATGAATTAGTAATAGATAATCACCATCATGTTTCATGTACACATTTGAATCTGATTTGCATCTTTGAAATTCTTGTGACAAAACAAAAGAATCCATCTTAGCATACCAAGCTCCAGGAGCCTACGCTATCCCATAGAGAGACTTTTTTAGTATGCACAAAAGTGAAGTATCTTGAGTGTATCATTGTGTTTGTTTCATGTATATCTACTCCTCAAGATATCCAAGTTGGAAGTCAGTCTTGGCATCCATATGTTTCACCTCCTAGCGCTGAGATGTAGCAACAACCAAAACCAATCTAACCGATTCCATCATGGCTACAAGAGTGAATGTCTCTATCTAATCAATTCCTTAAACTTGAGAGAAATATTTTTCCACAATATATCCTTGTACTTATGTGACCCAAAATAAATATATATTGGTATGATATACCCACTTTTATTAAACAAATTTCCTTTCTAGTAGGAAGTGGAACTACCTCCCAAGTTTCATTGTTTTAAAGAGATTGGTACTCTTCATCCATTGAAGATTTCCATATTGGATCTTGGGAGGCCTCATCAAATGTTTTGGGATATAATGTAATCATCATGAAACACCTATTAGGAAGAAGTGGATCATTAGTAGAGAGAGCAAGTCTTGCACTTGAAACATTAGAGGAATTTTGAGGTATAAAATGGGCCTCCTAAGGAAAATAATAAAATAATATTTATTAATTTTGGAGGAAAAAAGAAAAAAACTACTTTTGTGTTCGTATTTTCGACATATCTCCTTGCGTTTTTACTCAAATTTCAATCAGGAGAGCTCGTTGGATGTGGAATTTGATTCCGCATCCAACGAATACCCACACTGAATACTTTTGACGGGCCCTGCTACCCCCAAAACAGGAAATACTTGGAAAATAAAAAAACTACTTTTTTTGTTCGTATTTTTGACATATCTCCCTGTTTTTTTACTCAAATTTCGATCGAGAGAGATCGTTGGATGAGGAATTTGATTCTGCATTCAACAAGTACCCACANCAAAAAAGGTAGTTTTTTTATGACAAATATGTCAATTCAACCATTATGGTTGACTCATTTTATTGAAATTCTATTGGTTCTTGAATTACAACTCACAAGAACTTATTGTTGGCGCCTTTTCTTATAAGGCCCATTTTAGACCCCAAATTTCCTCTAATGACTGTGATCTTGATCTTCTTAGATCTCCAAAAAATTCACTAGCTTCTTCAATGGTCTTCTCATCCCATTTAGGACTTGGTGTAAGATATATTGGATTAATTGGATATGGATATGGATCAACATGTTCATCTTCTTCATCGGTATTAGAATATGAACCATCATATGAATAGGCTTCACCTTCTTGCTCATCTTCAAGTGGAAGAGGAGGAATTTATCTTTTTTCTTCATCTCGTTGTATGTCTTGCAAAGGAACTTCTTCAAACTATACACGTATCTCAATAAAAGTATTCATGGTGGAAGGATCCAACAATTTTTAACCTTTTGCATCTTTTTCTTATCCAACCAATATGCATTCTTGGCTTTGAGGTTGCAACGCCTTTCTCTTCTCTGGAGGATGTTGGAATATTAAAAACCTACCGATAGACTTAGGACATAATAATTGGTAATTTTAATTAAATTACTATGTACTAGACTAGGTAGTTTGCCTCCATACACAACCACTTGGTCAACACTTTCCATAAATATCCCAAGATCTCACTTAGAATGATTTTGGATAAGATTATGTTTTTTTATTGATTGTCCAGAATAGCAAGGGTGAATCTTTAAAGAGACAAGGTCTATATGAGATATCTATTAGAGACGGTGAAGAGTCTTATGAAGAGATGAATGACTAGCTGAATGACTATTATAGATATTTTGGAGATATATGACTGACTATTTCTCCAAGCATGAGCTACCTTATTGATTCTGTTGAATACCCAAAGGATCTCCGGACAAAATTGGATAGATCTTTTGGAAAGCACAATGAGGATAATTCTAGAAATTTGGAGAACACACCTAGCACCTAAACTGTTCTTTCTCAACATGTCTCAAACTCTACATTCTATGATGAATTTGTTCATGATGAAGAAGTTATAGATTCAACGCAACAAGTTCTTTTTGCTACCACTCTCTTTTATTCAAATGCTTCATCTTCCTATCAAGAAGCAAATATTGAAGAGCCATCTTTTTCTGTGTCTCCTGAAGTTGAATATCATGATTCATCTTCCTTTGATTCTATCAATAAAGAAGAGGTGACTAATGGAGCTTCCATTGTTGAATATTCAATCACACATTCAATGTTCTCTATTTCTTCTATTATGGATTCTGAGATCCATATTCCAGATCTTTAACACTTTTGCATGCTTCACTTGTTGATAGTGCGCAACTTAGTGTCTTCCTATATGTTTTCTTAGATATATCAAGTCTTATTTTTTTCTTACCATTCACCATACTTGATCTCATGTGCTTCTGCATCTCCTCCTTGGTTCCTGGCACCTATTCTTAGAGACTCCTTGAAGATTTTGAACATATCTATCTTTCCTCCTTTCATACTTATACCACAAAGGATTATTTATTAGTTTATTCTCTAGAAGATGATCCCTTTCTTTCCCATGGGTCTACTGATGTTCTAGTTTTTGTTCCTTTGGATACTTTGGAAGCTAGAACAACCTATGGATTGTTTTCATTCTCTCTCACTGATCCTAATCCTCCTCCTTTTTCCTACACAATCACTTGCACACTTCCTCTTAGCGTAAATGAAGTTGGAGACCTTATGCATTCACTTGGACACTTGTATCACCTGTTTTGAGCTGATTTCACCTTTGTAGGTTCAAATTCCAAGTCATCATACCATATTGGAGCTGGTTACAACTCTTATTTGATGCTTTAATAACTTTCAGTCATGATTACACATCAAGGGATCTCAGTTTCTCTACATGGTTCTGGTCTCCATCCTACTGTTGTTTATGTCCCTGATCCAGTTGAAAAGATTCATCTTATTTCCAAGAAGAAGATTCCTCCATACATCGGCTTTTAGTTTGGAGCAACATTTTTGGCTTACCTTTCATATCCATTTTTTAGGGAGGGTTTTGTTCCCGTGAGGCTTTCCTTGTTTCCTCAGTTCACATGGATGAAATATGTAAAGGGTGACTATAAGGCCTATGTTTCTCGGGCCCTAAATTTGGCTTCATATTTTCTCACATAAATTCATCTTTAAGCGGGGCGGGGGGGGGGGGGGGGGAAATTTAAAACCCCCCCTGTTGACTNAGTTGGCCTCCGTACACCACCACTTGGTAAACACTTGCAATAAATACCCTAGGAGAGCACTTAGAATGATTCTCTGTTGCTTTATTGACTATTCAAAATAGAAAGGGAGAATTCTTACTTTAGACTTATTTTGTCCTACTTTTTCAGCTTTTCATTGGATTAGGATAAAGCTAGTTGACTGGAAATTGTCCTCTTTTATGGCCACCTCATCCTCCATGATTTTCTCTCCAGTTTCCATGATTATAAATATTTTACATCACTCATTCGCTATCCCACTTGATTTAGCTAATTAGTGACCTCCTTGACAGGTTTGGAAAGTGTTTTTGTCACCTTTGGGGGTTTTTCATATTTAGTAAGGCTTCCTTATGAGCTAGCTTGAGTTGCTACTTTATAAATTATATTTTCCTTTATAAGGATGTATCATCTATGTAATATCATCATTCATTGATCATTCTTTAATGAGAGCTTCATTCTTCATGTGTGTTCATTATTCTTCTTCTCTCTTTATGTTTATTCTCTGCAATTCTTTGTGAGGATAATTGTGTGCCTAGATACTTATCTTGTTTATGAAATTCATTATGCCACCTTGGAATTAGAATTTATACAAAGGAATCTTGGCCTATTATTTGGAACCAAAGATTAAAAAGTGAGACACATCATGCTTATACCTAGTCCAAGACACAAATGGAGTTGTTCCTTTTAAAGCCTTGTGAGTAACTCGATTCTAGATGTATGCAATACAGGCACATCTAATGGCATTTTCCCACATATTAGGAGAGAGTTACTTTGACTCAAGGATGCATGTGTCCATCCTATTCAGAGATCCATCTGTGTGCTATACCCAGTCCTCACTCTATCCACTACAAATTCGCATCCCAGGAGTAGAAATCATATTTTGAAGGTTATGCAACCACAAACAAAAAACATAATAAAAATTGCTACGGAGGCAAAGGTAAGGTAGGTGGAGGAAGAGTTGGGAATACACTTCCTAAAGAATGTGGATAGGCATAGGCATATGGATGTGCATTGAAAGGATGTAGAATGTAGATGTGATGGGAGTAGATGTATTGAAGGTGAAATTTGTATTTTGAAGGAGGAGCCAAATTTGTATTTTGACAACTAGTGCGCAATTTATTGGTCGACTATAGGTGACGTGACTACCGCACCTGAGTGGTGCATGTTACGTGGGTGCCATCTCACCTTCTCTTTTCTCATCCTTCTTCGTGTTCCTAGGGAGAAATATACCATGGTGGTAATGACTCAAAGCTAGAATGGAATGGAATGGAATGGAATGTTCCATGCGTCGTCCTTCCTGGTTTTGTGCCAATGTAACCGTGGGGAATGCTTAATTCCCTCGCATCTCCACTATACTATTTTTTATTGCTAATATGTCAGAACCCCTCATGATCTTCTACTTGATCATTTTCATTAACTTACTCGCATATTCACGTGAATATGCATTATTCATACCCATTGTTAATCTATTTGTGTTTCATCATGGTCATGTTGTACCCACTTTCTTTTTTTGGGGTTCTTAGTTTTTCCCACAGTCGTATGCTCTCCTTTGCTTCCATGCTCAAGCGCCTTGCCTTTAAGCGCTCAGTCACCTACCATATTATTATTTTTCTTTTTGGCGCCTTTGTGACTTATTTAATCTATGTTTAAGCTCTAGTGCGATTAAAACCAACTCTATTTGGACCTCCTCTTCATAATCTTCTGTAACTTTCTTGGGATTGGAATATTAATGCTAAAAAGGATGTCTTTTGGACATTGGGTTTGGGATGGGTAGAGAAAGAAAATTATTCGGAATTTTAAAAATATTTTACATGTAAAGTATTTACAATAATGTTAAAAGTAGAGCTATAAAAAAAATGAAGGAAGTGAAAGAGTGTAATAGATAAAGATTCACAAAGTCAAGAAAAGGAGAATGACTATTTTGGAGAAAGAAGCAATACTTTTATGATATAGAAAATCCAATGAACAAAATTAGATTTTAATTGCTTTAATCCATTTTTAAGGTTGTGTAGATCACAAGGCCTATTTTGTACAAGTTCATATCTAAACTTATTAATTAATCATATGCGTAAGTAGGAAAATTTCACTCATATTAATAGAGATTTTGTCTCAAACATAATCATTGAATAATTTTTTTTTAAATAAAGAAAAATCTATGCATTTTCTTTTTAACGAAGATGCCCAAACTTGCACAAGGTGCGCACTTTGTTGTGAGATATATATTTAATTATTAGTTATAGGTTTGTGAACTATTGTGAGATATCTATTTAATTATTAGTTATATGTTTCCCTTTAAGTATATATTGTAATAATGATATTTTAATTAAATACAAACTAGGTGATTCAAAGTCCCAATAATAATAATGAGATTTCAATTAAATAAAACCTAAGTGATTCAAAGGCCCAACAATGTGGCCAAATAATAAGCAAATATTATATATCAACAATGTAACCATATTATCATAAATTTTAACACGACAGATAGTGTTACCAATGCAATAAAATGACTATCAATAAATCAACATGCTAGATGCTTTTCAAGAAATTAAATATGTAAACCTGAAAAAAGAGAGATGCACACATTTTCTTAGGTTCATTTAATGCTTATTGTTTACTTTTCAAAATTGTCGTTGATCCATACATTTTCAAGTAATCTTACTAATATGTTGCCAATGCCATTATGATTTACAATAATATTTTACAAAGCCAAAACGAGAAGAAAAGATAACAAAGATAATGAAATTATGGTGATTATAGGAACTCAAAAGAATAAGTATTGAAACAAAATGTGATTCCAATTATCATATCAACAAGTATCAATAATGCTCATAACCCATAAATTCAAGTAAATATTTAGAAAGACAAGGTGTACAAGATTCTTTGGGAATCTTTAATTAAGTGACACTAACAATGCTACATGCATCAATTTTATGGTAGGATTATCTAGGGGTGAATTATGTCCTCCATTATTTAGGGAGAGGGGGATTAGGGGTAGTTCAAATTAATGTCCCTTTCATTTTCATTTTAAGTATGCATTAAAAAAATCCTAAGTTTTGTTTCATTCAGGCATCGAATAATAGAAAAATGATTGAGACACCAGTAATATGATAAAATTTGCATCTAAACCCCATAAACAAGGAGCAATAAAACCATAGTAAAAATAGGAATTCAAATAAAGATGAAAGACATAAGAATTTTAAGAGAAAAAATGCTATCAAGAAATGTTTAACAACAACTATAACATTTGGACTATAATGCATTGAAAGAAAAAATTTCCAAGAACATCAAAGTCAACATAATAGTGATAATTATATCCTCACATATGAACCATTTGTTCTCATTTCCAACTAATGATTTTATAACAAAGGCTAATAGCAGTAAGATTTACACCACAATGTTGTACCTCTTTGTCAAAAATTTATATACAAATATTTTAATTAGTATAACATAGAACTCATCGCAATAATCATTAACAATGATTATGTCAAAAAAGGCCTACGAAATGATTAAATATACTTGTATTAACCATAAAGAGATAAGAGCATTCTTAGTTTGAAAAAGGGGTTGAAATAATGTCAATGATTTTATAAATACTTTAGAAAGAATAAGTTCCACAAACTTCCAAGATTACATGAAAGAATCCCTTGATAAAAAAATGAAGATGCAAGATCTAGTGTTGATTAAAGGTCACGTTGATGAGCATTTATGACATGTTTTTCCATGTAAGTGAAATAATCTGATCTGGGTATTTTCTAGGTCCCTAATTGTTTAGTGTGACTATTTACGATGGGATTCATTGGGGGAATATGTGACCTAATCATCAACGGGTCCCAATAATGGAAATAAGAAAATCAAATTCTTGAGACATCCTTTCTCTATAATAATGTTGACCCTGTGACATACTCCATCGTCGTCCTTATATAAGTTTTGATCTTTGGCAGTTGAATAACACTTTAGTCCATCACTTCTTTTTTTTCTTTGAGTCATATCCTCATTTAGTTGTGGCAGATGTTGGTGATGTGGATTCTTGTATAGGTATGGTATACTACTGACATGGATTCTTGTATAGCCATGATGTTTTATTGACGTAGTTTGAGTCGAAAATTTTGATTCCAATCCTCACCGCTTGGATAATTGAATCCTCATATTTTCTTGTAGGAAATGTCTAGTTCAATATATATCTCAAAATTTAAACACTCTTCCTATAGATATAATTTTTTTAGAGAAATTTACAACTCAAAATCAGTGAACAAGTTTTCTTTAAAGATCTTTCCATCTAGATATGGAAATTCTTGGACTAGACCTCTCTATCAGATCGCATCCAATCTCCTATCAATCTCTGAAGAAGAGCTTGTTTTTAAGCTTACAAGTTTTTCTCCTAGTTTTATTTGTGTAGGTTGCAGAGAGTTTATCCTTGAGTGCATCAACATATCAGTATGTATTCTTCTTCAGCTATGATGCTAACTCCCTTTAACTATCACAAATGGAAATCCATATTTGGCATTCTATTGCGCAATAATGGACTCTATAGAGTTTCTATGGATTTAGAAAATGAACCAAACTCTGTTGTTGAGAAAACTAAGTGTCATAATAGGCTGGATGAAGCCTATGAATTTATTTTTCTATATATTTATCCTAATATACGCTTTCATCTAGATGGTTTGACCGCTCCAAACCAAGTATGGACCAAACTCGAGTCTCTCTTTGGAGTTCAAGATGAGTTAAGAGTGCACCAGTTGGAGATTGAGTTATTCTGAATGAGTCCAAGTAGTTTCGATTCTATTGACTGTTTCTTCGCCAAATTCAAGTCACTTGTTCTAATGCTAAAGAATTGTGGGATTGAGAAGAAATATTATCAATTAATCCTTTCAATTCTTTCAAAATTGGGTCCTGAATACTCAGTTGTTGTGTCTACTTTCCATGCTACTAGACTTGTTGTTTCTAATTGGAAAATGCCTTTTTTATGTACTTTCTTTGATTCACTAACAAAGGAGAAAGATAAATTGATCCATATGGGTGCTCTTAGATATTCCAAGGGAAAGGATAACGCTCTTATGGTTCAAGGAAGCAAGAATGCAAGATCAAAATAAAATTAATTTGTGAAAGAGAAGAAGCCAAAGTCAGAAATTGAAGATGAAGGTTTGAAGCCTACTGATGAAGATTCAATGAAGAAAGCCAAGAAGAAAGGGATCACATCCAAGTGTTCTTATTGCACCAAGGGATTTCATCTAGAGAAGAAATTTTTCAAGAATAATATGTGCGTCATGTCTCAGATTCTTGAGAAGCATAACATTGAAGTTCCAGATGAGCTAGAAAAGGTTGTTGAATCCTCAGAACATTGTCATAGTGTGCAGTCCCAAGGTAATATCACCTATGAATTGAGTCCCAGAGTTAAATACTTTCCTCATGTATCTAATATAGATTCATTTTCTGATATATCAGAATCATAAATATCATATCCTTTCTTTGATAATCCACCTATCAGTCTCCCAGATTCATCTCTCAATAATTGTGATTTTCCACTAGATCATGACTTGTCTTTAAGCGACTCTTCTTCACATTATTATAATTCTGATTTAGAGGCATGTTTGAAGAATGATATACATTTCATTACACCATTCATTCCACCATCCATACCATATACCATACCTCTGAATACTCCTAATACTATACAAATCCCAAGTTCACTAGTTGATTACTCATTGGTCTCTTATACAGTGTTACATATATTACATGGTTTGAAGTCTTGATTATCTTTCATTGGTTGGTTATCCATGACCTTAGTCATATTTTGACTGATATTACACATGTTTTGATATGTTCTAAATACTTATGGTTCATATCTCAAGTCCATCCTTCATTTATATTTTTACAATCATCGGTTTTCCCCAGTTGCTCATACTTTTCCTAGTCTAACCCTATATCCTCATGGAGTCACTGAAGCCTTTGTCTTTGTTGTTCCATATGCTAATTTTTATGATATATAAGGGATTTTTCAGCTTCATATAATATCTAGGAATGTGCTACATCATATTGGAAGAATGACATGTGATTCACATCAAAATTTTGCAGTTATACAAGGAACTGATTGTGTAACAAATTGTCTTATTTTTTATACTCTTTAGGAAGGAGTATGCACAGGTATATTTTCCATTTCAGATTGTGTATTCATATAATATATTTTCATCAGAAAGAAACATTCAGATAATGCTCCTACTTCATCATATGATGAGATATAAGGAGTCTCCCCTCTTCCTTCTTGTAGATTCTACACTCTAGTGCATGATCATGGAGTTCATAATTTATTCATCAAGTATTTCACCAAGAAGCATTTCATTCAGCTCATTCAAGTAAATATAAATACATATTTAAAAAATGTTATTCAAATTTGTGTACCTTGTCCTTTCTTGAGGGGGGATTTTCCCCATGTGTTTTTTCCTCTTTCCTCACTTTTTTTGGACATGAATACTTGTAAAGGGTGAGCATAGCCTTGTTTTTGGGCCCTATATACACCTATATTTTTTACATACCATCACAAAGTCATAGTTAAAGGGGGGTGTGGGAATATAATAAACCCACTTCATAACTTAGAATAAAATATTTATTCGATTTTGATTAACTTCCTACCCACTAGCCTAGATAGTTGGCATCCACTTGCACCTCATGGTCAACACTGGCCATATATACCCCAAGAGCACTTTAATCCTGATTGAAGGTTGATCGTGCACACTTTATTGAATTCTAGAATTAGTAACTATGTTTTCCTGCAGATTCTGTCTTTTACTGCTTTATTCTCGCTTTTCAATGGATAAGGTAAAGCTAGTCAACTAGGAAACTAGTATCTTTTGTTTCCAATCCATCGTCCATTATTTTCTCTCCATATTCTAGGATTAGCATTTTTTTCCATCATACTTGACAACTCACTCATGCTTTAGATAATTTGTGAGGTCCTTGATTGATTAGGAAAGTGATTTAGCCCACCTATGGGGGTTTATCATATTTATTAAGTCTATGTTTTTGAGCTTGATGAGATGTCTCCAATACAAATCGATTTTACCTATGAGGGATGTACTATTTATGTGCACTATTATTCATAAATTAATCAATGGAAGGATGCACTCCAATATTCATCTCTTCATTCATGTGATTCGGTCTATATTCTTCTGTCTATTTTTCCTATGTATGCTTATGATAATGATCTTAGTAGAAAGATCTATTTCATGTGCTTATTATTAGCATCTTTACTAATATAATTAGAGATGCTATTTCTACAGCTTCTGATGTAGGAGAATCAACCCTATCCCAAATCAAACGAATTTTGACCTTCCAGAAGGCGAGGACGTGGACAGACATGGAAAAAGGACAAGATTTTTTCGGATTTGATCTTGTTTGTTAGTTATTTTGGAGTGATTTTATAGATTTGATCATATCCTTTCAATGATGTGATACATATTGTATTATGTTATTTAAAGTGCAGACCTGTGTTCTTCGAGATAGGCCAGGTACAATGTAACTCATGCTGAGAGAGTGGCCATGTCCATCTTGGCCATGGATGATTTTAAGGAACCATACTTATTTAAAAGTGTATAAATGTTGGCGAATATTACCAATTCTTAAAACGCCAACTATTAAATGATTGGCGATATTTTTCAAAAAATATTTTAATTTTCAAGGATTTTATATCATTTATATAATAATTTGGCAATTTTTAGGGTGAAAAATGTTTACCCCATCAAAATTGGGTGAAACAGGGCTTCAAAAAATGCAAAATGGTGAATCATTTTTGGGAGAAAAACATGGAAAAATAACCCACTGGGCTAAAATTCGCCCCTAAAATTATCCCGATTCTTGGCCATACCATGTAAATTGAATTCGATATTCGTGCAAATAGAGTGTTATTGTGTTATTTTAATCTTGTGTCTTTATGCATACATATCTGTGTTTATGATTATGAATGTGAAATTCATGGTTGTGTGAGAGAGGAACTGTAGGTACTTCACCATCAATGTTGATCCACAAAACAACGATATCATGGAGGCAAAATGACATTGCTTCGGTGTTCAAGAGTCGAGCCACATAGAGACTTTCTTGCCGTGAAAACAGAAATGGTCCATATCATGATAAACCTAGATCAACCATCATGAATAATTTTGCATCAGAGAGTTGCATGAGGATTAACTTGGAGATTGGATCTGAAATCCAATTGAGTTCCATTTGAGGTATGCCCTTCATTTCATCATTAAGGTTGGTTGACAAGTCCGCTAGTTGAGAAAGAAGAGATAATATTTAGTGGAGGTATGAGGAACTATCGAAATGTTTCTTGTTGCTTCCATGGACATTATCAGTCCATATTGTTGGCCTATAACCCATAGGTCAAATAATTTGAAGGACTACCAGAATCAATTTTCATCAAGTGGCATCAGAGCCTAAAGATCTTCCAAGATTAAGTGAGGTGATGCAACAGGTAGAGTGAAGAAAAGGAATGCTCAAAAGGTTCATAGGAGGTGAACCTGCGCCACCAAAATTTTGTGCTAGAGGAAGAAATTTGATGAGGTGTTAGTTGAAGCTTGATTGCATCTCACTAACTAAGCATGAGTAGAAGCTCAGTGATGCATAAGGAAGGAAGAAGATCAATTGAAGATGGAACTAGTAACATAAGATATATGACTAGGAGGTCATAAAAGTTTGTATCGTGGAAGTATGATGTAGGAGAATCAACCCTATATGGTAAGGATGTGGACATACATAGAAAAAGGACAACATTTCCTCGTATTTGATCTTGTTTGTTAGCTATTTTCGATAGATTTTAGAGATTTGATCAGATCCTTTCGGTGAGCCGATCCATATTGTATTATGTTATTTAAAGCATGAGCATGTGTGCTTCGAGATAGGCCTGGTACAATGTAACTCAGCCCAAGATAGTGGCCATGTCCATCTTGGCCATACCATGTAAATCGAATTCGATATTCGTGCAAATATAATGTTATAGTTTTATTTTAATCTTGTGTCTTTGTGAGTAAATTTGTTTATTTATGAGTATTAATGTGAAATTCATGATTTTGTGAGAGAGGAAATACAGGTAATTCACCATTGATCATAGAATGGATCCATGGTGATCCACAAAACAATGATATCGTGGAGGAAGAATGGCATTTCCTGGGCGTTCACGAGCCGAGCCACATAGAGACTTGCTTGCAGCGAAAACGAAAAAACTTTTCATATCGTGATCAACCTAGATAAAAAATCGTGAAGAATTTTGCATTAGAGAGTTGCATGAGGATTAACTTGGATATTGATCTAAAATCCAATTGAGTGCCATTTCAATTCTTCCCTTCATGTCGTCATTAAGGTTGGTTGACAAGTCCGCTGGTTGAGAAAGCAGAGATAATATTTAGTGGAGGCCTGAGGAACTATAGAAAGGTTTCTTGTTTCTGCCATGGACGTTATCAGTCTGTATTGTGGGAACATAACCCATAGGTCCAAGAATTTGAAGGACTCCCAGAATTGGTTTTCATCAGCTTCCTAATGGTTTCTTGTAGTTTTTTAACATTTACAATTTTTTATAACAATTAATGAGAAATTATTTCTCTTGTATAATTATGTAATTATATCATATCAACTTCATTGATTTGGTCTAAATCAATTTTAAATATAGTCTTCTTCAATTTGGGCTTATGGCACCGCTGGACCTCCTTAGATTTATTTGTATGTGCGAACATCATGCTCATGTATTTAATTTATATGTGCATGGTTTTAATTGATCTAGGACACATATATTTAATTTTTAATATATCATTTTCCAAACATTTGGCAGAACCTCTCTCCACAAAAGAAAAATCCATATCTTAACATTTTCTACAATATTTTTTTATTTGGGCAGAAGATGGATCAATAAATTCTAACAAAGGAGCTTGTAAATCTCCTTTTTTGGTTTCTTCTACCATTTGGAATATTTGTTCAAGAAATTTTCCAGAGATGTATTCATCCTCTTCCTTATCATCAATGAGGATTAGGACTTCCACTGCTTTGGGATATTTGTTTTCATTCAGCCTCAACACATCATCAATTTTTCTTTTTCCATTTCCATTTTCTTTGTCTGTTATACCTTTCTCATTTTATGTATATGTATGAGTGTTTATGTCCTCCTTATAATCAATAGTGTTTTGGGAATTATTTGCTTCTATTGCAATATGTCTTTATTCAATAATTTCATTCTTTGGTGGGTGATTTCCACAACTTTTCCTATTGGATAATGATTCAAAGGGAAAATCAATTCTTGTTACATTTTTTGAGGATTTGAATGAAACTATCAAATTTAAGATAATCATGACAATATTATACCATTTACAAACCCAATTATTTTAGGATTTCATCCACAATATCCAAAGCATACTTGTTCTTAATCACAAAAGACATAATTTCTTGAGGGAGAGAATAAGCGTCTCTATGATTTCTTGATGAGAAATGTTATGCATCACTGGTGATTCTTTGTCTATCATATTGTAGAGAAAATAATCTTGGCAATATATAAACTAGTAACCTATAAGGTCTCCCTTCAAAACCATAAATCCTCGATATAGTGTCATCAGGTAATAAGAACCAGTCTCCTACTTTACACTTATCTCTTAATTGTAACATGGCTTGGAACTCTAGGGGTAGGGTTGTAGGAGGGGGGCTACTAGGAGAGAGGGGAGGCTTACAAGTAGGGAGAGAGAGGTGGGTTAGGGGTAGGTGTAGGAGTAGGGAAGACTGATCGTAGAGAGAGACAAAAAGAATAACTAGAATAAAATATTACAATAATAATATTAAACTCTTATTGGCATCACAACATGTTCAAACACTGCAAACTTGGAGTGTACTTATTGCATCATTCTCATTATATACGTGCATCTAAACTATGACTCATGATCGTCCATCCTATCACAAATTTTGACGATGTTTTATATAGTCACCTACAAAGGGTCATATTAATGTCGCTTTCATTTTAATTATCTTCAATTTATAAAGAATTGTTGAAGTCTAGAACAACCATGTAGGACTATCTTAAACTCATGTCTTGCTACTGCAACATGAGTGTACTATCCCCTCAATGCTTAAGTTTTCTTAAATATATATTTTAATGTACTAGTATAGATGGATCATATTTAGGAGCATCAAAAAAAATATTTTACATGCTTCTTATAGTAGCTTCAACCGTTTTTTCACACATTCTTAAATTAAAATCTTAATCACACAATACATAATATTGGAGGTTACTATAGGGGAAGGGGGAGAGTGGGGGGTCAATCTAGGCATAGGGTTGTAGGAGGGGGGTTATTGGTAGGGAGAGGGTGGCTTAAGGGTAGGGAGAGAGAGGGGGTGGTGGGTTTAGTTCTAGGTGGTTAATGGAAAGAGAGAGAGGGGGGAGGGGGTTAGGGGTAGCTGGAGGAGTAGGGTAGATTGAACCTAGAGAGAGAGACAAAAAGAATAATTATAATAAAATGTTACAATAATAATACTAAACTCTTAATTTGGTCACAATATGTTCGAACACTAAAAAGTTGAATTTTCCTTGGTGCAACACTCCCATCATGTCTGCGCTTCCAAAATGTGACTTGTGATAGTCCATCCTATCACTAATTTTGACGATGTTTTATACAATCACCTCCAAAGGGTCATGTTAATGTCCATTTCATTTTGATTCTCTGCATTTTTCAAATAGTTGTTGTACTCTAGAACAACCGTTAGAATATTATATTAATATCATGTCTTGCTACTACAATGTGAATGTACCATACCCTAAATGATTAAGTTTTCTTAAATATATATTTCAATGTACCAGGAACTAAAACACCCTCCCACGCAACTGCAGAAACGTGGTTCTAGTAGTTACCCATCAAGAGAGATATCTCGGGTGAGATGGCATCTGCATCGTAGGTGCTACCGGCTAACCTCTTCTCTATCAGGCCAATATCTTGGGCTTTGTTGTGCTAATAAGAAAGAACTAAACCTGGGTCTGGATCCCTAGAGAGAGGGACAGGGAGAGACAAGAAAGCCAACAAATGGAACTGTTGTTGGGACCCTGTATCATTGTGGTTAGGGATATGTTGTGGCAACCTACAAAACCGGAAATCCAAGATTGGGTGGAATCCAAAGAGTTAGAGTTTCCACAAAAAAAGTGAAGGATCTCGGTGGACCCCAACAAAGTGGTTGGGTCGATACATTTATTCATATATTCATGATATTTTATTTTATGAGTTTCCCATCGTGTTGCATGAATGGTTGTCTAAGTTGGCAACCCAACATAGAAATTTTCAAGGAGGAGAACCAAAAGAGTGGATTCCTCAGTTGATTGAGCGACTAAAAAGAGTAAACAACCTAGTCTCGAGGGATGTGGATTTTTTGGGTAGATAGTATCTTATAAGGATACATCATTGAGTTTGTTGTTGACATTATCACCTCATTTAGTGAGGCAGAGTGATATTTGTTTCAAGGACCACACAGTAGATACATGTTATCTTTAAAAACGTGGATACAAATGCTTGTATGCAAAAAAAGAATTCTATGAATGTAGCAAGACTATACAGAAATAGAGTGGTTATGTCTCAGTAGAACCCTACAGTGATATGTTCCCAGAGAATAGGGGAACTGAACTAGAGTCATGATTTTTAAGAAGTGTAAGAAGATTCAGGTCCGACAAGCAAAGAAAAACTCTGTTAGGAAGAGGGAGTTGCAACACATATCAAGAAGAAGAAGGCTACGAGCTTGCTCCATACTTGGAAGAAGGATATTGTGATGAAGAAGAAGAAAATCAGCCGATCTCTAAAGGAGACAAAGAATTAGAAGAGTCGACTGAAGCCCTAGAATGAGAATGTTCTTGCAACTTGCCTACAAAACCGAATACTTCACCAGAGGTAATATCGAGAGACTTATCTCCAAGTAATTTTGTAAATACGATCAATACTAACACTATAAATAGCGGACAAGGATGTCTGACTAGCCAAAATTTTGTTCCAACTGTACTGGCGGCAAATACAATAGATGGATATGACATTAAATTACCAATATTCAATGGAAATGGGTTGGAAGACCCACATTAGAGGAAATTTGAGGTCTAAAATGGCCCCACTAAGGAAAATAATAAAATAATAGTTATTAATTTTAGAGGAAGAATGAAAAAAACTACTTTTTTGTTCGTATTTTCGACATATCTCCCTGTGTTTTTACTCAAATTTCGAGCGGGAGAGCTCGTTTGATGCGAAATTTAATTCTGCATCCAATGAGTACCAAAATTGCATACTTTTGACAAACCCCGCTGCCCCAAAAATAATAAATACCTGAAAAATGTGATGATGACATCATCATCACATTTTTTAGGTATTTATTGTTTTTGGGGTAGCGGGGTTTGTCAAAAGTATGCAGTGTGGGTACTCCTTGGATGCAGAATTAAATTCTGCATCCAACGGGATCTCCCACTCAGAATTTGAGTAAAAACATAGGGAGATATGTCGAAAATACGAACAAAAAAAGTAGTTTTCTTTTATGACAAATATGTCAATTCAACCATTATGGTTGACTCGTTTGATTGAAATTCTATTGGTTCTTGAATTCCAACTCACAAAATTTATTATTGGCGCATTTTCTTATAAGGCCCATTTTAGACCCCAAATTTCTTCTAATGGAACAACATTGGTTCCTTTGTGAAGTTGTATGGATTATGTGACAGATCTAGGATGAGAATATCAAGAAAGAATAGATGATCACGACTCTACGGGGTCATGCACTTGACTGGTATATGAAATTTTCCATAGTACTAGTACAATTTTTCTCGAAAACGCTCAATTAGATTTAGGTGGGTTTGATAGATGACTTCAGAAAGCCAAAGTTTGAATCACAGTGCATCACTGAAATCAAAGAGATTAAGCAGCTACCAACAAAATATTTTCGGTACTTTAACCAAATATTTAAGACATTAATGGCCAAGGTGAGTTTCCAAATGTCAGATGTGCAACACAAGGAATGGTTTATTGCCACCTTGTTACCACATATCTAAACCCCATTGATGCAACAAAAAATTGTGTCATAGATAGATCCTCTAGAAATAGAAATGAAATTAGAAGCCTCACTTGTTGGAGATACGGACTCAAGAATGATGCAAATTCAGTCGTAGCTGGCCAATCTTATGGTGTAGCTTTAGGACATTAAGAGAGGAAAGGAATTTCAAGAAGAACTTGGGTGTACAAGATGCAAAATAGATGGACACCATAAACACAATTTATCGACGCTCATGAACTATGTCGCAATAGGTGTGTTGAATCCATTAAACATCCAAGGAATTCCTTGGTGTAGAATATGCCAGACTAGGGGTCACAAGTCCAAATATTGTCTGTACTTACAGAAGATTGTAAGCACATAAGTTAGTCTGTATTGTAAATTTTGTAGATCAGTAGGCCATGATGAAAAATACTACAGAGCATTTTAGTTACTGCAAGGAAAGACGATGGATACCTACTTAATGAAAAATGATGAGAAGATGCAACATGGAAAAGCTCAACCTCAGTATCAGCCTGTGCAATATCAACAACCATAATATCCTCAATCACAATACCAACACAATCAGTATCCTCAACAACAACAATACCCTCCACAAAGGGGGGGTGGAAACTTTAGAGGTCGAGGACATCAACAAGGAGGAGGATTTGGTTAAGGAAGAGGCCAAGTGATATGCTATAATTGTGGGAAGACATGACATTTTTCTTCAGATTTTCAAAGTCATGTGAAACGTTGTACATGTTGTAAAGCATTTGATCACACTGTCGAACAGTTTCCGCAACTCATTGCGAAATGGTAGGATAGGACTGTCGTAAAACTCAATCCAGGGAAGAATCTAAATATGAATCCCAATCAGAATATTCAGATGATTTCTATCGAACCAAGAGAATGTTACATTGTTATAGTTACGAGAGGAGGTGTTGCGACAGGAGCAGACCAAAATAGACAGCAAGGACAACCACAAGTGAGACTCGTGGCACAAAATAAAGTTACGCTAGATGTCTAATAGGAGAAAGAAGTCTTCTTAGAGGTGTGACCAAAATTGGTCGATTCCAATCAACCCTTGACATCTATCCAAGTCAATACCATGACCGAATGATTTGAACAGCTAATTAGGAAGCTACCAATGAAAAATGTTAGTAAGCTTAAATATTTTTTCAATTTTTTTTTAGTACTAATCAATGATAAAGATGATGTCACATAACTGACAACACTAATAAAAGAAAACTGAGAAGACCTATGACCTGAAAAAACTGAAGACAAACCAATAAATATGAATGAATGCGCAGATAAGAGATTATGATATGGATTATATCATAGTATTATATTTTAGTTCATATGTCAACATATTGACAAGAGAAACATGGGATATCATGAATAAGTCGTGACTGGACTGGTCTCCTATTCAACTAAGGCTTGCGAACCAGTCAAAGGTTCTACCAATCGGTAGATTCACGCAAGTTCCTGTAGAAGTCAAAGACTTAAGAACATATGTTGAATTTGAAGTTATTGACATTGTCGATGACACAAACCCATATCCTGAACTCCTAGGAATGGATTGGGAAATAGACAAGCAAACCATTATAAACTTCAAGAAAAGGATCTTATCATTCGAAGATTCTGAAATAAGAGTGGTTGCGCCAATTGATTCGCTAGAAGGATAGAGATATGTTGAGCCTGTGCATAGCGAAGGGAAAAAAAATTATCTAGATTAGTTGTATAATATCATGTCTTTGAAATAATATTATATAAACCCAACAACTGATGGAAAACTAAGCTGGAAGGGCGTAAGTTCATGTAAGTCCAACTCAGGTGATGCCCTAGAAAACTGGAAGAATAGGATACATTAAGTATCCATGAGACGATGTGCAAGAATCACAAGAGTGGTCTGCAGGGTAGGATCCAAAGCAAGTGCACTTCTTACATATGAAGGATTACCTAAAATTGCATATTTTCCAAAAGAATTTGAAGAAAAAGTCACAAAATCACAATGATTGTTCGCTTTGGACTACATGCTGAAAGCTACGCCCATTATATGGTGGGGTACACACAAACAATCTATCTCAAAATGGACACAGTGTAAAATGTTATTGGAGATCAGATTTGGGGAAGAGCTCAGTTACTCTGATCAGAAATATACAGGACTAGTGAATCCTATGGAACATATTGAGCACTGTCGTAGGAACTGGAAAGAACATCCGTGACAAGAATGGGTTCACCAATTCATCCATACTTTAGAAATGGTAGCAAGAATTTGGTACACATCAGTAGAGTGGTGACGAGGAACTATTGAATATGAAATATTAGATGTAATATTTATCTAGAAATTTGAGCTCACAAGTGAACATCCGATAGTTGATGTTGTGTTACAAGTGATAAAGGAAAAGATATTTGAATAAATCACTGTCACAGACATGAATTTCCATCAATGCAACATGAATATACACAAATGGATGGAGTGCTATAATATCATGAGATATATGGATGATAATGACCCATTTGACATATTATCTATGTGTCAGAAGGGATGGGCGTAGTGGAAGGATTTTCCACGTGTGAAAATACACGGTACCTTGCTAGATACGACCTAAGAAAAAAAATGTATGAGGAAAAGAAAAAGAGGGGTGTTATACCAACTTCACATAACCTTGTGGGAAATAAAAAGCAAGTCTCAAGGAGTGTGACAACAAGCTGTGAGAACTTAAAAAGAGATGTGAAAGTCTCACATGAAAAGGAACCAGGATAAAGAGATGTCATGATTGGCACAATAATTAAGTAAATTACTAACAAGAAACTTGTTAGTAATTAATATGGAGATATCAAAAAACTTGGGCGGCATACCTTGGGATCATGTCTACCATAAATAACAATAACCATCTTTACGGATGCCAACTAAGTGACGACATGCCGAAAATCTTCCTTAAATGACCCAAATTGTCACCCCAAGGCGTTGAAAAGATGGATTACTTTCTAAGTAAAGGATGCTCGCGTGAAAGAAAAATATCAAAAAGTTGTTGTTTCATAGTATACGTTGTTACTATATCCAGAATCATTGTGGATAGAACAAGGAAGAGCTAGTAGTTTTTGTAACCTAATGAGTCGAAACTAGTTTATCGCCATTACAATAATGAGTGCTAACCCTCCTGTGAAACTGTATCCACTACTCCTCCCATGGAACATGTTGCAGGACATAGAAACCCAAGGAACCAACCTTGGCCAGCTGTTGTCCAAGTACCACTTGGACCTTAAGAAAAATGCAAAATGTAGGAACACAAATCAACACCAGTTACAAAGGGGAAGCAGACGATGAAGAAACTGAGGAAGGAGAAAACTGCACCAACACCACCGAATTAGGAAGAGCAAGAGGACTTCAAAACCAAGAATTTGTTGCCGCCATATATTCCACCAAGGAGGACGGATGCACCACAAGTTAGCATCCCTTGCAAGGGCTATGCTACATTGGTAGCACTGAAAATATCGAAAGGTATGACAGTGCTGTAGGATATCCTACCTCAACTAGTAAAACTATCCTTTGAAGATTCATATACAAGTAAAATAAGAGACATTGATATAAAGAATTACATGAAAGTGGAGAGAGATACACCAGAGTCACCAAACTGATTTGTTGCAATGCAATGGGAAAAGGGAATAGAAAAATCATGGCTACTGTCACTACTCTTCATGTCACACTTTGTCCAAACCAAAGAGGTGGACAATTACGTAAAAAAGTTACTGCTAGTATTTCATAGAGGTTTCCTTTGGTTAGACAAACCGTATTCAGTTGATGTCGACCCAATCTCAGCAATCACGGGACTATCGAGAGTAGGGTCAGACCCAATATCAATATTGGAGAAAGGAAAGGACCCAACACACATTGCAAAAGTCAAGGACAAATATGACCTGGTCAGCTTTGGAAAAGAGTTCTCAATACCATCCATTAGTGACCTTGCTACTCGTATGGAAGTAACGATATTAACACACAAACTGTTGTGCATATCCTGACCAAAACAATGTACCATAGGTGCAGTAATGTTGGCTGCATTCTGTGCAGAAGGAGTTCAAATCAACTAGTCCCAATTCTTACTTAATGAATTGCTACATGATGCAACTTCAACGCAGGAAGAAGGTACTCCTTTCCATTATGATTGGTTGTTAATTTTAATCTCATTTAATGGTTGGTCTGAGCCAGTATATTATCAGTCGATTGACTTACCCGTTACCTCTAGAGGAGCGAGATACCAAAACCTATGGTTCTCACAAGATAAAAACCGAAAAATGATTAGTAACATTGAATGTTTCGTCCATACTGAAGCCTTAAAGTACTTGATAACACACCAAGAAATAGTTAGTGTGACTAATATGTCCAAGTTTCAACGAACTGTCAACTTTCAAATAGGTATGCACTATATTTTTATCCAACCGTGAAGAGACCCCCAAGGAAAGTGGTTGGTGACACAATATGTGCTAACGGAAGAATACCTAGAAACCTTTATCAATGATTGGATAGAAGAATGGCGACCGAAAGGATTAGCAACTCCGGGGGAGGAGGATAAACACCCCAAACAAAACACACACACAACAATGCCAGACAAAGCTTAGCCTAATCTTCCTTTCTCAAAAGGAGCCACCGCTAGAACAACAACAACGAGAAACACAAAATGAAGAGGAATAAAGAGAACCTTCGCGCAAGAAATGAAAGGATAATAAGGAATCCAATACCTCTCGTAGCGATGACAAGGAAGTCACGGCCTTAGCATAAGCCTTACAACAAGTTACTTGGACAAGCTTCCATGACCTCAGTAGACAGCAGAATCAATTTACTAGTATTATCACAGATAGGATGAATGAATGGGGAAGAACATTTGAGGAAAAAAAAATTGTAGTAGGTCGTGTGCTGCAGGTACCACAGTCACAGGATGCACCTAGATCGTAGGACGTGCAGGAACCCCAGAGACATAGAGGATATCACCCCATCATAGTGAAACTAAACATAGGTGTATTAGATCTATAAACTCCAGACTCCAGTGGAGTTGACAGAAGTACTATCCATATATTCTTATATTTATTGAAGATGTGACTGAGTGATGTGCATGATTTACAAAAAGCGGAAGTTACGGAGATGATAGTAAGAGGAAGTACTCTTAGTAAGTAGGTGAAGCAATCTGAGAAGGCTATCATCCAAATCAAGGTAAAGAAGAAAATGACCAAAAAAGAAATAAGGAAAGAAGAAGAAAACAAGCAGAAGCTCAAAAATGTTATAAATATTGTTTGTTCGAATCTCGACGATGTTGAAATGTCACAAGAAATTCCATTAGAAGACAAGGTCCTCAGACTTGGAAAGATATCGGTAGAACTTAGGATAAAAGTAACAAATTTAGAAGAGGAAAGGAGACCTAGCACACCTCCAGAAGTGCTGGAGAGTAGAAGAGACGCAGCAACTCAGGCTATGAATAGAATAGAAGAAGCAAAACAAACATGTGCTAAGGTTTTTGACCAAGTATCTTAGAATTGGGAAACCCTAATGGATGATGAGAAATCACAGAGGATTGCAAGTGAGATGACTGTGTTCAAAGAAAATATAGCGTAGATAAGAAACGATATGAAGCATCTAGCCTTAGCATAGAAAATGTCTAAGACAGTGGATATGAGAAAACTGCAGCAGCAAATGACTGTGTTGTGCACACAACACCAAAAGTGCAAAGAAAAAGTAGAGGAGTTGCAAGTTGAAGCAGAGAGAGTTACAAGAATCATTCATCCTGTACATCAGAAGGTGCACGAATTAGTAGCATCAATAGAGAAAGTCATGATGGAACACGTCAGTTCCGACCTGGTGGAGCACATGCAGAGAACAGAGGAAGAAGTGCACACAGAGATAGAGAAAGTGGTGAAAATCGTGGAGGATTTTTAGAAAAAAAAATAGTGCAAGTCATCAGATGGAGCAATAGCTTCAAGTGGCTCAGGACGAGCCACAGGTGAGTGTTGAGGGCATGTTGGGCCTACGAATAGTAGGGAAAAATTCATGCATAATTCTGCCTAAGTATAAGGAAGTAGCATAAAGGAGAAGAAGAAGGAGATACGATTGAGGAAGCAACATAAAGGAGAAAGGGAAGAATGATACGACATAAGAAGTAAAGTAGAAGAAGAAGAGGAGGAGAATGCATTGGAAGAGGAAGTTGTGCTAGACAAGTAAGCCATGAAAAAATGTTAGAATGTGACACATGATCAGCAGAAGAGGGCGTGCAAATGGCATAACGACTAGAAAGTGACAGTAAGGTATCACGCTGAGAAAGTGACAGACTCTTAATGAGCGTGAGCACGAGGTCAGCTAGAGCCGGTGGAAACCACATGCGTGAAGGAATATTTGTAAGTGACTTCGATAGTGCCTCTAGGTATGTGTTGCTAGAATAGGAAATATAGCCTCTTAGGTGGATATAGTAAGTCGGCTAAGATAGTGACAAAAAAGGAGTCTGTAATGAGTATGTATCGAGTCAGTATTTGAGTCTATAAAAAGCATGTATGGGATCAGTATCGATTATGTAATTGAGATATAAAAGAAGGAACCCAAGATGTATACGGGTTAGCTTCTAGTAGCGTCTAGGAGCTTCTAGCTTCGGGATTCTAGACTAGACTCTTGGTAGACACTCGAGCCAGAATTAGTAGATGTTTTAGTTAATGGCTCTGTACCGCTGAGTGCATCGGAGTAGAATATCTGTAGGTGAGTGGGAAGATGAGTAGTGGAGGTTGAGTCGATCTAGGATTTGTGCAGATCACTGGTAGAAGTAAAGTAGAAGAAGAAAACAGAGAAGATTAGAGAGCATGAGAGGGAGAAAGAGATTGTAAAGTTAACGAAGAAGATCTTGAGCAGAGTCTACAGCTTAGTGGGTAGACAAAAGGTGCATCTATTTCCTCATGCCAGATGAAGAGCACCTTGTTTTTTTTTTCCCATATGGGTTTCCACATTATATTCTATGTATATGTGTGAATGTTGACAATAGCTTAGATATATGTGTGATTACTGTTGTGAATGAATAGATGTATATTTTCTTATAAATGAATAGATGTATGATGGTTGTGTTGCATTACTATATATGATTATACTGCATGTATGTTGTTTATTTACTAAAGTTGTATAAAGAGAATTTGGTTGCAATATACCTATTAAAGCATAGTCACCATGAGTATTCAACCCCCAGACTTCATGGGAAGCCTTGGCGCAAAGCCAAGGCACTAAAACACCCTCCCATGCAACTATGGAAATGTGGTTCTTGAAGTTACCCATCAAGAGAGATATCTCAGGTGAGACGACATCTGTGACGCAGGTGCTGCCGGATGAGCTTTGCTCTGTCAGGTTGATATATCGGGCTTTGTTGTACTAAGCAGAAGGGACTGAAATTGGGTTTGGATCCCTGGAGAGAGGGATGGGGAGAGATAAGAAATCCAACAAGAATCAAACCAATGAGCTTGTGTTCTTCTTATATTATCTTCAATAAGTTCTTCACACATTATTAAATTAAAAGCTTAAGAATGCCAAACACAAGTCTAGAGGTTACTATAGGGGAAGGGGGAGATCGAGGGGAAGGATAGGAGTAGGGTTATAGGAATGGGATTACATGGATGTTGAGGGAGTCTTAGAGGTAGAGAGAGAGAGGGTAGTTGGGTACTAGGGTACTAGTGGAGAGAGAGAGAGAGGTGGGGCTTAGTAGTAGCTGGAGGAGTAGGGAATATTAATGCTAGAGAGAGAGAGACAAAAAGAAGAACCATAATAAAATATTGCGATAATAATGATAAAATCCTATTGTGGTCACAATGTGTTCAAACACTACAAACTTGAAGTGTCCTTGGTGTATCACTCTCATCAAGTACATGCCTATTGTTATAGAGAGAAACTTCCTATGGCTTGGGGTGTACCACAACAGATAGATAGACCGTAGAAATCAATCCCTTCCCAATATGCAAGATAAACCAAACATCTAACACTAAAGGATCTCGAATCATACCTTATTCTGGACGGTTGAAGTAGATCCCCATTGAGCTTTTTCCAATCCCGCTTGCGCTAACAATTTCTCTCAACAACAACAAACAAGACAAACATGCTATATAATACGATGTTAGATCTAGTCTAGCATATATAATCAACAATGTATAAGAATTTAAACATATCCAATGATTTAATATTCATTCAAATGCACATTATTGGACAGGAAAATATATTCCTATTAATCAAATCAGAGATTACACAAGTGACAACCTTTTCCAGCACGTCTGCAAACTAGAGAAACTGAGTCCTCCACCTAGGCCTCCACCACCTCAATCCTCCGTATCTTGATAGCAAGCTCAAAAGAAAAGGAAATATTGGAAAGAACAAAAAGTGCTCCAAAGGGACAAAGGGATGTAGAGTCAAGTATAAGCAAGCTACGGCAACAATGGACTATAGTTTCCTTTCTCTTCAATGTATCCAAGGGGTTCCTTATATAGTACTCCAAAGGGGTAATGGAGGTTCAAATCTGAGTGATCACGAGGAATATGGAAGGCCAAGATTCAAGTGGTTTGAACACACATCAAGGAAAACTCCAAAAATATTTGGACTTATGCACACATCCCGATGTCCGTGGGTTTGAGGTCAATATCCATGTATACACGCGAGTATGGGATTAAAAGTCGCGTACAACAATAAACGGGTGTTTTTAGGGATGAGCTTGGAAACATCACAGTATAATATCAGTCCATGGGGCCCAAAGAGTCTACAGAGGGAAATGGAAGGCCATAAATATGTGATCAACAATGTGTGGTAAAATCAGCTGTAACAAATGCCCCCTAGTGTGTGAGGTCAGAGGGGTAACATGATGGTCGAAATAAATTATAAAATCCATCCCAGAAGTGAAGTGATGAATAACCAAGTGGAAGAACCAGCCATCCATCAATATAGTACAATAATCAATCTCTGCATATGGATGCAAATACATATAGAAGTCCTGGATACATAAGAGTACAATGGCCATGAATACGCATGATATAAAAATGTGACATGTGTGGTCATCGACACATATAATATATAATAGATCAGAATCTTCATGATGAAGGAATATGATGGATCAGGATCTCCATAATGGATAAAGATATACAATGGATCAAGATCTCGATAATGGCTGAAGATATCTGATATACACTGGAATCAAATCACGAGAGCTGCAATCTCATGAACACTGGCATGATCAAGGAGGTAGCATATGTGGAATGCCACCAAGATGGAAAGTCTTCTACACAAACCGCTATGAGTACATGTCATACTATGTGAATAGATGTGTTGAGGTCGAACATAGTAGTCCATCATTTGATTACCAGTCATTAATGTATACCGTTAACAGACGTGAGATCATCCATCGATAATGAAAATGGGAATCAAGGTACTGGAGTGCAAACTAACAAATGTGAATATATGTGTTGAGTTCGAACACTGGGAAGAATCCATTGATTAGGGGACATTGATGTACTCCCAAAACTGTCAATGGTGAGAGAACCTAACACTGATGACTGTAAATCTCAAGGCACTCAAATGACTCTAGACTCCTATACCAGAATAAATGATCTGAAGTTGATGGGATGGAATCTGATGGAAGGAGGGAATTAAGGAATCCCCCATCAACCAACATGAGGTACTCTGCAACATTGTATAATGTGGAAGGACTCAAATAAGATGTGCATGAACTAGTAATAGTATCGGGAATGGTTGGCATGCAAAGTCAAGATAGCTAAGGAATGGCCAACTCAGGATTAAACTTCCTTCGAACAAGAGAATAAAGGAAAATGGTGATTGAAGATAAGCACCATAAACTCAATATGAAGACTGGGACATCTCTGTGACATAGGAGGCATCAACAGAGGCTCCATAGGGATTGGAAGCTTAACCAGTCGTTGGATATAAACTTAGAGTAATGAGTACAACTCCTAAACTCAAACTAATAACCCAACCAACGGATGTGATATACAGTGCTATGTTCGAAGGTGACACGACTCGACTGCTACCAAAGATAACATCTTTTCCTGTCCGAATTTTTGGTTTTTTTTATTTTTTTGGACTTTTTCAGATATTTTGAAAAGATTGAAAAAGAATAAAAGTGCTTTATAGTTACAAATCTAGGAGGAGACGAGTGTCATGGGATGAACAAACTAGTTCCAGGAAGCAGAACAAACCTATGCTCAATGCAAGGAAACATGTGCAGGATAACGACACTCGGGGGAAGGTCCCCTCTCGATAAAAAATGGGGAATCAAGCTACAAAAGATATGAAAAAATGATATGCTTGGCTAGATATGAGACAATATTGGGCTATATGGCTGATAATCAAAGTCAGGGAAGCCGCCATAAGGCTCAATAAGGAAATAAAAACTCATGATAATGCAATTACAACTAGACATATACAAGGGAGTCCCAGGGGAAAGGCCAACATAAAGTTCCAGAGGAGTATGAAGTTCTTGCTCAAATTCATGGCGATACTATACAAAGGACTCCCACACCCTAAAAGAGGAATGTCGACATGGGTACCAAATGCAAAACAGGATCTAACTAGGGTACCCATCTATGGGGAAGCTCTACCATTCATATGATGTCACTTCTAAAAAGCAACAAGAAGGTTTAGTGACAAGATAGAATGGGTTCATACCTAGGGTTAAGATGAAATGGTCATAAGGTTATGTAAAATGCAAGTGGATGTGAAAACCTAACCTATATGCCAGTTTAGACATAATACCTGAAATAGGCACCAACGGGTCAAAGACATGGTCAAAGTGCACTCAACACAGATCCTACAACATCAAATTAGTTCAATCGGTCCAAAATGGTCAGAAACGGTCAAAAACTATAGAAAGTGGGTAAAAATATCAAAATTTTTGTATAAATAGTGAACAATTTTAAAAATTTCATACCATTTTGAATTTTTACCCAACATAGTTCATTTGAGCTCAGAACTTCCAAAGCGAATTCCGGGAGCATCGTCCAATGGAATCCCTCCATGTTTGATCCAGGTAGATTCCCTTGCCTCTCTCTTTCATTTTGATATAATTTTTTTTTAATTTTCATGGTCAATTTAATTTTTTAAGCCATCCCAACTTGGGAGTTTCGGCCCACGTGGAAATCGGGCTTTTTTCCGTGTATAGGGCTCACCATACATGGAAAATGTCCCGAAAGCCACGTACATACGCAGTTGTTTTGCAAACAGTCACGTATAAGGCCGCGAACAAGGATTTAATGGGCAAATCATGATAAAAAAATTGGTTTTTTGTGCAGGATGGTACTAGAGTGGAGAGAGAGGGAACATGGTGATGCTGAGGAAGCTGTTCAAGCTAATCTCATGGCTCAAAAATCATTACAGGCATGTGGCTTATACAAGTTTTGGTGTCTTGGTAGCTTGAGGGCAGAGCCAAGACTACTCCAGATGCTGGTAGATTACTGGGATCTAGAGTCTGAAACATTTTAGATAGATGGGATGTCGCTGAGCATTAAGGTTGAGGACATATATTTCATGACAGGTTTGTCCCAATGAGGATAGGTGGTGAAATTTTGATCCCATGGTCCAAGAGGCAGGATGACTATAGATGACTACATAGCTGTGTACTGCCTTCCCAATATAGAGAAGGTTGGGAGTCAAATATCGACAAACTTGATTCAGATTCTGGGGCTGAAAGCCATAATTTTGGCCTTAGGAAGGATTTGAGGTTTGGATTCACTCCACCAAGCCTCATGGCCAATGATGTTCTATGCGGTAGAATTTATGTGGTCTACAATATATGACTGGTGTACTATACTGTTGAGCAACATGAAACAATAGCTCAGTGAATGCAATATGGATAGGGTGCGAAACTTTGGGTTTGGAAGCATATTGAGCACATTCTTCTTTGAGCGGGTGCCATGGCTAATCTGTAGAGTAGACATTGCTCCACATGGAGTTTGAGTTCCATCTCAATGATGTTGGGCTAATGTCATGCATAGAATGGGAGGTGGTAGGGTGGCTAACCCCTACCCAACAGAGTTCTTTCCATGGTGGTGGAGACAACTGATTGCCATAGATGACTATCCCTATGAAAGGATTGACTTCCGCAGTGATCCAGACATGCCCCTACCACCAGGAGCGGCCTACAGAGACATAGGTAAAGAATCCCAAACCCACTTCTATTTTTTTGAATTATTTAATTTTTTTTGTGTTTTTTGATATATGAAATCAAAATACATGTTTTTGGTGTGACGACACATAGTGACAATCTGTCATGTATATGAATATGTAGGACCACGATGGCCAGATGGTTTTCCTTGTCATCGACAGAGGGGAAGAGGTGATGAGATCATGGGTGTGGATGTGAAGCGGATGCTCCATAGCATTCACATGAACTTTGTTCGATTGACACAGACAGTACCCATGGCGCAAGTCGAGGACTTACCTGAGGCCATGCAGTGCCAGGTGGTTGGAGTACCACGAGCATGGGTTCGATTGTTTCTCCGACTAGCTAGAGCCATAGTGTGTTACCATGATCAGTACCCTCCTCCACCTCAGGCTTAAAGACCTAGGTGTATATATTTTTGTATTACCGTGTAGTATATTTTGGTGGTTCGGAAGCCCCAATTTTGTATATGACACTTATGTATTATGATGTCACTTTTTGAACTTAATGAAAAAACTTTTATGATGATCTATTATTATTATATTTAAATGTGTGAAATGTGTTTGTGATATGCTTATGGTCTATGAAACAAATGCCAATCTAACACATAGTTAGCATATGAATCAACAACTTGATTAAAAATTATTGGAACATGAATGTATGTTATATTCTCAAATTTTCATTCTAGAAATCTAACACGTAAGAATCTTCGTAATAATTTTGGATCCTTAATACGATACAAGACATTAAGTTTTGAAACCACTAACTGTGAATCAAGACATACCTCGAGAGAATGGAAACCATGTGAAATGGCATCATGTAATAACTCAATAACGACACTATATTCAACAACATTGTTTGACGAAGGCCGTAAACATACGCCTCCTAAAGACAATACTTGACCCGTAGGAGTACAGATCACCCAAGCAGCCAAAGCTGAGTTTTGAGTGTGGTGGCTAGCACCATCAGCGAATCCTATATAAATGGAGGACTCCATCGACATCTGCCATAAAAAACAAAAGCTAATCAACAAATCTGATCACCATAAGAAAACATAACTATGCAATGTAAAACTATACAATAATATACAAAAATCATCCCTGGCTAAATATCATGCATAGTATTTTTTGAGATAAAGCCCATTTCTAGGCTCTGCCAAGGCTTTCCCTTCAGAATAAACCAGCTCATAGGATCCTTTCTCTAAGACATGTTTAACCATGTAAGGACCATGCCACATGGGATTAAACTTTCCTACCCCCAAGGGTTCCTTAGCTTGATCCCACAAAAGGACCAAGTCACCTTCACTAAACCTCCTAGGATGGACAAATTTATCATATTGGACCTTAACGTGACACTTGTTAACCTATAGAGCCACTAAGGAATCTCAACGCTGCTCATCAAGCTACTCTAAGTGGACCAAACGCTCTTCCAATGAGAAAGTGTCTGGTAAAATCTCCATAGCTAGCTTTAGAGAAGGGATTTCGCATTCAACCGGTAATACTGACTCCACCCCATGCACAAGCTAATAGGGAGAAAAATTGGTGGAAGTCTTAATTGTAGTTCTATAGGCCCACAAAGAAGGATACAACCTGATATGCCAATTATTCTTGCTTTGTGTGATGGTTCACTGGAGAATGGACTTAAGTGACTTTTTCACTTCTTCAACCTATCCATTCACTTGAGGATAAGAAGAAGAGGAGTGATCTTGCTTATATCCTAACTTGGAATCCAACTCTTCAATCATTTTTTTTTGAAAGTGCCTACAATGGTCAGTGACAAGCTCTTTCAGAATGCCAAACCGGGTGATAATCTGGTTAAATATGAAATGTATAGCTGTTTCACTGCCGGATTTAACTGTAGGAATAGACTCTGTCCATTTTGTGAAGTAATCAAAATCCACAATAATATGATTGTGCCCCCCAGCCGAAGCTGGGTTGCAATCCATAAAATCAAGCCCCCACTTGGTGAAGGGACCGGCGGTGATAATAGGATGCAAAGGGGCAGGATGTGAGCTCANTCTTGACCGCATTAACACAATCCTTAAAGATAGACAACCAAAAATAGCTCACTCTTAAGATTTTTTGGGCTGTAGAAAGCCCAAATAAATTACCACCACACACCCCTCTGTGGTAATCATTAAGCACAACCTTAGCCTCATCATGAGTTAAACAACGAAGTAAAATGGAATCCACTCCATGGTGGTACAAAGTATCATCCACTATGAGGTAGTTCTTCGCTATGTGACTTAATCGTCATCGCTCATACCATGAGAGGTGAGTGGGGACCTTCAATGTTTGCAAATACATGATAATATCCCTGTACCAAGGGTCCATAGTTGAGATGAGGAATATATGTTCATCGACAAAAGAATCCTCATAAACCTCCTCTTCCTACAAATTTGGGAAATCTGATATGAGATCAACAAATATTAACGATTTCTTCGACTTCGCTGAAATGAACTCGAGATGAAACTCTTGCAAACGCACAATCCATTTATTATATTTTCCCCCAATCATCCTTCTAGTGAGGATGAATTGAAATGGATTGATGTGAGCTACGACCAATTTTGGAGAAGGAGAATGTAATGTCTCAAACGCTGAACCACATGAACGGTGGCTAAGGATAGGTTCTCCACATGGGAATAGTGAAGTTCCGCATCAATAAGGTTTCGACTCAAATAATATATGACATGCTCATGGATATCCTTATCCTCTTGAACCAATACCATACCAACCGTCTCCTGAGATGCGGCCACATAAATCAAGAAATCACGGCTATAGTCTGGTGGAATAAGCACAGGGGCCATTACTAAGGCTTTCTTAAGAGCATCGAAAGAATACTGGGCTCACTCATCCTAGTAAACAGGGGTGTCCTTCTTCAACAGATGCATGGAGCCTTTAGTCAAGTTGGAGAAATTGACCACGAACCTTCACAAAAAAATTTCCAGACCTTGTAGACATTGAATGTGTCGAATGTTACGTAGGGGAGACAATTGAATTATTGCCTCGACCTTCAAGGGATCGACTCTAATACCCTCCTTGGATACGATGAATCCTAGTAAACGACCAACTGTCACGCAAAAGATGCACTTATGAGGGTTTAAATGAAATTGATAATGACGGCATATTTCGAACACTAATCGAAAATGGTAAGGATGACGCACTCTCAAACGAGACTGAGCAGCAAGATCATCCAAATATACTTCAATAATCATTTTAATATCGTGAAAGATTAAGGTCATGGCCCACTGAAATGTAGATCCAACATTTTTTAGGTCGAAGGGCATCTTCTGATATGCAAAAGTTCCCCAAGGAAAAATAAATGCGGTCTTATGTTGATCCCTGGGCTTAACTTGTATCTAATTATATCCAAAAAATCCACCCATAAAATAAAATACCTCACTTCCCACACACTCATCCAAAATCTAATCAATAAATGGTGTAGGGAAATTATCTTTAGGACAGGCTCAATTTAAATCATGGAAATCAATGCATATTTGGATCGCTCCCTAATTCTTATCCATCAGAACAGGATTTGAAACCCACTCCGTCAAGGGAACATGATAGATAAAACCATATCTAAGCATTTTCTCTATCTCAGCTTTAATGCCGGGTGCTTTTCTAGGATTCACAGCATGCAAACATTGTCGAACTGGTTTTGCATCTAGATAGGTATTGATTTCATGTTCGATAATACGAGGGTCTATACCTTCAATTGTTTTGTATGACCAAGTGAAAAAATCACGAAAATCCTTAAACAACTCGGTATAATATTTAATATCATCAGGGGAACAACCCACCCCAATGTAGATGTTCCCAATCTTACCAGGATCATGAGAAATATTGATAGGAATCATTGGTGACAGGTTAGCCATGTTCCCATCAACCATCTGACTAGGAGAGCTTAATGGGACCGTGAGGCTACCAATTTTCTCACTAATAATATCCCTAAATTCATCACACTCTAAATGATCAAGCTTAGGAAGTAAATACGATCTATGGTGCAACTCTTCCCAAGATTGCTCAATCCTAGACATGGCCTCAAGAATAGCTTCATTTGACAGAAAAACATCATCAAGGAAGTCATGAGGGTGAGGTGACTCTACTTCCCATGCATGCAGCACATAAGGGTCCTCCTATTCCATCCACAAAGAGGAAGGACTAGGCTCTCCAACATGATCATGATTCGCTTGATACGCCACCATTGTTGCAGACAACGACACATCTGTCTCGACAGGCACACTCAAAGTACTCAGTGAAGGAAGAATCCAAGGATCCTCCATATGAGTAGTGTGAAAAGATACTGAATTCAACGAGTATGAAGCACCACTAAGACTAGACCCAATCATAAGAATGGGAGCAGGGAAACTAAAGGTTCCCATGAGAGAAGGATACATACCCACACCCACATTCTCAGTTGCTAGCTAAGAATGATTGATAATCAGGATAGAAGATCTCGATGATGCATTGACACTTAGATTATGGAATTAATTTTGATCAATAGTAACAATCTTCCCATTAAACATAAATCAAACCACTCTAAATAGGGAAGAAGATACAAATTACATAGTGTACATCCAATTCCTACCCAACAAAAGATTGTAGTCAAGGGGCGCATCAACCACCTCGAGCTTGATCGCGACAGTCTTCCCTCCCAATTGGACCTCTAGAGAAGGAAGTATACTGTGCGGTTGAACTAACCTACCATCAAAAGTAGTCAACATGTTGTAAAATTGAGACAACGTGGGAGAACCTAAACCCTTCCAACAAGACAAAGACATCACAGAAGCGGCAGTGCCTTCATAAATTATAGTACGCATGATGGTGTTGTTGAGACATTGTACATGAATAAAAAGACACACATAGTAAGGAAAGTGAGGTTGGATTCCATGAGTTTCAAATTTGATCATGGGAGAAGAGGTATCATCACTATCCCCAGGAGTAGACAGCAAAGCATTTCTCTGCGAAGGACAATTCTGAAGTACTTCTAATGCAGACATCGCACAAGGATTCTGGCCCAAATCCTCAACAACCAAATAGTCATGGGTGGCTCAAGCATTAGGATTGTGCCCTGAGCATTTCAAGAATCCCTTAGGAATGCGAGGCGAAACTTCAGGTTTATCTGTAGGCTTTTCAATTCGCAAAGAACTCTCGGCTGGATCAAGTTCTTTCCCAAGATTTGGTTGTGATGAACCATACTATTTTGCATGTTTCACAACTTTGGTAGCTTTCACCATGTTGATGAAACCGTGACTAGGAGTGACCTTCGGTAGGTTTTGAGTTCCACCAGACACACAACCAGGATCAACGGTCCTCGAGTTCATATTTTGATCACTAGGTAAAGGATTAGTAAACATAGTTGGGCCCTGTGCTATGAAATTTGAGGCATCCTCCATACAAGGGAACAAGTGATTGAGGTGATCATCCTTACAAAAATTACAAGGAAACTTCACCTTACGCTTAGGTTGCTTGTCCCCCCAACATTATTTGTGTTCTTGTCATTATTATTACCATTTTCATTTTTATTCCTACCCTTACGATTATTTTTTCCTTTATTTGTATTCCTTCCAAGCTGCTAGTTTCCTTTCAGTTTTGATGTTTCCATGGAGAGTACACTCATTGATTGGGTAGGTTAAGACGAAGCCATATATTGTACCGATGCAAGCTGGTTAATCGCTAACTGGCTCACTTGTTTCGTAACCAAGTCTGTGGTTTTGGTACTTTTGGAGCCAATAATACCATCAGCATGTGGCCCAAGTTTAATCTTCGGGTTGAAATTGGATCTTGGAGCATTCGGGATAATGTCATATAAGAGTCCGGATTGAGCATAGATCAAATCCAACTCTTGAGCCCTAAAGATAGCTCAGTCCTCATTTTGAACTCTGGATGTGGAAACATCATTCATGATGTAAGGTAACAATGACTTCAGGAACCATTCTAGGAGAAACTTTGGTAGGTATAAAGGATTTAATTAATCGTTTTTGTCTATGCCACTCTTGAATATGATCTGAAAAATGCGTGGCTTTGTCTTGTCGGAAGGTCGACAAGAGTTCGGTATCGACGTCGTAACATACGGGTAGCTGGAAATGATTAAGAAAAATCATGGTGAGGTCATCAAACATATTATAGGTCCCCCCGGTAACTCTATAGACCATTTCACCACAGGACCCGTGAGGGTGCATTGAAATAGCCTCAAAAGTATGGATTCATTGTGTAAGGAATTGGAAGAGCACCAAAGTTGGAAGGTTGTGACATGCTCACCAGGATCTTCACCAGCATTACCTTCGAACTTAGCAATGTCCGAAGGAAGCTTGGTAGGGACTGTTGGCCATGCTGGATTATGAAATGCAGGATCATTTGTCAATATCAACAAATCAGGTAAGTTTAAGGTCATACGGAAAGGTAGCCTAGGTTGAGCCAGTCAATTCCACGCTCCCTTGTAGGACTGATTCATGTAAGGATGATTGGTATACACACCATGGCCTTGGCCAGTGGGATAATAACCTATTCCCATATGACCCATGAAGGGTTGCATGGAATCATTGTGATGCGGAGTACCTTGATTATGAGGAGATACAAAGCCATATTTAGAATAGTAAGCGAGTTGTTGATACCCGTACCCATACGGTTGATAGTTTTGTTTGTACTGTGTTCCATAAGAATGTCCATGGGAAGCTCCATAGGCTGTACCATGAGATGTTCCATGGGATGATCCATAAGGTGTCCCATGAGATGGTCCATAGTTAGTTATATGGGGAGCTCCATGAACTGGACCATGAGATGATCCACGAGGTATTCCATGAGAGGATCCAAAAATAGGTAGATGACCTGCTGACACAATAGGAGGCACTTGGATTTGTGATACAACAGTGTTAGCAGTCGTAGGACAAACATGGCTTGTAGTCAAATTCCGGCCTGAAAGACCACTAGATTTAGGAAGAGGATGCGTCAAAAAGGCATTTGAAGGAATAGGTTGAGAAGATGATGGAATATGTGAAGGAATATAGATTGTACCCCCAATATTCACATGTCTTAGCTGAGGATCTGGAAGAGGAACACTAGTGCTAGGTCTGGGTTGTATCCATGAAGGAATTTCCACCGCTGGAGTGGATGGTGCAATGTGACTACTATGACCAAGATTATTTGCATGGAAAGGAGTGAAAGTCCCCCCAGGTGCAATACTAGGGTCACCAACCGGCTCGACATGAGGTGTCGAACCAGTATCAGGAATATCAGGCATGCCATATATAATATGGCTAGTGCTGGTGGGTTCATGGCAAGTCTCTTCACCTAGATAGTATAACCAATACCGATTTTCAGAGCTAATGTAATCAGCAAACTGTGATAAATCATGCTGTGACGGTCCAACCCCATCAGTACCAGACTCGAGTGGAGTTCCATATGTGCTTGAAGGATCAACTTCCATCGTCAAAGGTAGAGAAGGTGGAAGCTCTGGGACCTCAGGCTCATGATGACTCATGGTGAGATCTCTTTGTGAATCAAAGTGATGACTAGTCCGCCCAGACTATCTAGTTCTCTCTTCCAATGGAGGAGGAGATGTAGAAGGTGGAAGACATGCTAAACGATGAGAGTGACGAGGAGCTGCACTCGAATCCACAATGACTCAACAAAAAAAAAAGCTCGATCTATCTACACAACCCTAAGCAGACTAGCGTGCACAGAGCATGCGCCTAAGAAAATCTAAAGCCAAACAACAAGAAAACCAAGGGTAGGATGAGTGAGCTCTCGAATGAAGTAGGTATGTCTTTCCTAGGAGAGGATTGAGACTCCCATACACAATAAGTAGAGGTTCATAACCAATTATAGTGGCCCTCAGCTTCAATGCATATAGCAACTGTGTTGTCCGAGCCCTACCTAGCCAGGATACCTGCAGAATAACCTCTGTAAATACCCTCTCGATAACCTAGGTAAGGAAACTAAGGTCACCTCAATATAACCAATGCTCAGGTAGACAGTCACAGGAGGGATTGATCGTATGGGCAGGGTAGCAAAGCCCAAAGCCTGAAAGCACAACTGGTACCCCATGGGTGCACCAGCCAATACCTCAAAGGCCCCCAGATATGAATACAATCCTATAAATATCTATGTTGCTCACAGAAAGTAACCAGGGGTCATCCTAGTCATAATCACGTTCATTTACTTGTGATTAACTCCCATGTAAGAGGATCATCTTGAGAAACACTAATTATGCCAATGGTTTCACACTCTCACCTAGACAGACACACAATTGTTTTGTTTAGTGGTCTTGGGGAATTAACTTACAATGAACTATTCCAAGACCCTAAAACCTAATATTGTTGATGCACCCTAGAAAAGAAAAGAGTGTAATATTTTTATTATTAAGCATTGATTTTAATTAGCTGTTATACTCAAAGGGTAATGATCATGCAACTTATGGTGTTATGACACAACATGAAGCAAAATGCACACCTAACAATCAATGCAAATGCACTGTGTAGAATGAAAAATAGGGCAAGCTACTACGTGAAGTGCAAAATTTTCCTTCAAATTTAAATGCAGTCATTCCTATATTAAAATCTGACTAAAATTCAGCAAGCAAACATAATGCAAGTACCATGCTAATGCAAAATGCAAGCAATGCATAACTATGAAAAAAGGAAAATATTTTTGTATTTTTGAATTAAATGAGATATAAAAGAAAAAAAGATGACTCTACAACCCTCAGACTCTGCAACCACTCACAAATAGTAGCCAAGCAAAGCACCAAGGTAAAAGAGCCCTAATGCACTAATCTCAAAACAAAAAAGTAGAAAATGAATGACAAGAACATTTCTAAAAATCAAACTAAAAAGAGTCTCTGGTTAGACACATAGGGTAGATACATACTCCAAAAGCATCCAAGAAGACTCAGCAATCATCCAAAATCACCCAACAACACTTAATTCTCCCAATAAAGCTAAAAATCAAAGAATATGCGACTGTTCTTCGTAAACCTTTGTACATATGCGACTGATCGAGGAAAACCCACGTTTATACGTGATTGTGAAAGATAAACCCACGTATAGGAAGAAAAAGAGATAAAAACAAGGAAAACAGACAAGCTGAGACAAAATTTACTCCTTCAGGACCTTACCAGGAAAACATGTCCCCAGAGCCGACACAGAAATAGAGAAATGATATCAATTCAAGTACATTGAATACCGAAAACCCCCAAAGAGAAACAATATAACAATATACATTTCAATATAACAATATAGAGGGATCATATAGAGGAGCATCAAACCAATTAGTTTTCATGCTTCTAATAGAAACTTTGAGCAATAAATCTCCACACATTATTAATTTAAAAGCTTAATCACACCATACATAATCCTAAAGGTTAAGGAAATGGCGAGAGAAATGGGTCAGGTTAGGGGTAGGGTTGTAGGATGGGGACTACTGAGAGGGAGAGGGAGGTTTAGGAATCCATGAGAGTGGGGGGGTTGGGTGGTAAGTGGTTAGTGGAGAGAGAGAGAGAGAGAGAGAGAGAGAGAGAGAGAGAGAGAGAGAGAGAGGNGAATAGGGTATGGAGTCACCAACATATTAGGATTACTAATCAGAATGTAATCAAAATGAATTTAGATATAAACCATGTACCCTTTCCTTGGAGGTCAATCCTAGCTTGAAACTTTTATCCAAGTCACTCCTCAATCAACTCACCCTTCTCAAATTACCCTTCGATATTGTAAGATATGAGATATGAACGAATAAGAGAATTTGAAACGTAATACAATATCATATTCATGAGCATAAAACATCAATAACCAAAGAATATGAACCATCAATCGGGAAGGAAATGATATTTTATTAGCAGAAATACTAAATCAAATACATTCACCTCAGTCTGATCTACACTTCTTGAAACCTTGTTCTAGGTCTCCTTGATCCTCTTCTCCAATGAGATTCCTTTGGCATAATATTATCTCTAATGGTCCCCCCTCATCCCCTAGCCTCTCTCATGCTTTAATAGTCATATGAGAATAGAAGTTATGAGGTTGGAACAATTAGGGAAGGTGGGGAAGTTATCATATCAACCTCAACCACCTCTTAATTAATTTTCTTTTTATTTTTAGCGAGTTTTTAAGGGACGCATGGGTGTAACAAGGGAAAATTGCATGTAACAAGCGGGTTTCATTAAGAAAACTCATGTGTGCATCTTTTTAGGATAAAATGTGAGTTAGTTATGGAAAAAACACTTGTAACACATGAGTTTCTATACTGAAATTTTTGTGTATGCCTTAAAATCAGAACACAAAAGTGTAAACATTGGAGTAAACATTAGATGATCAAGGCCTTATCTTTCTATAGCCACTGGGTTCTTCAATCAAAGTTTTCATTTTGTGTGAGGAAACATTTGTTATCATCACTTGGACAAACAAGTGTCAATTCGAGGTATAACATATGTCCCCTAATGTGTGAGTTCAGAGGGAAAGGATGGTTGAGATACATTACACTAGAAAAGAGGAACATGGAGAACCCATAATCAAGGCTGCAAGGAGTACCTAAAATAGACAACTAAGAGGTCATTTTACAATATTATCACTGAGAGAATGCGATGTTCAATACTATGGAACACTAGCTTTGTTACAAGATACATCATTTGATATGGGCCATGTAGCCATGAATTTATAAAGTAGATTGCATCCACATAAGTACCAATATAGATCTTCGAAAATGGAGTTGTTTCACAAAGTATGGCATGATCTTGCACAACTCAAGTTTTTACAAGCTAAAAACCCAAGGTCTTCATCCAAATCAAATGAAGGGTATGGATCATAACCATGTGAATAAATAGTTGTAGTCAAACATGGAGGATATTGTTGGAGTACCGGTTAAAAAAGGTGAATCGATAACCAATGTAGGGGAAACCACAAGAATGGAGCATGGATCCTAGGGTACTATTTAAACTCTAGGTCTTCATCCCAAAGCAACATTAGCTAGAACTAATGGAGATTCAATATTTATGAAAAGGAAGGAATTGATGAATCCTTAAACTGTTCACATGGGTATACAAGTATACTGGATTAAATAAGGTGGCATAGATCAATATCATATGTGGCCGATAAGAGGTTAAGACAAACTATAAAATGGTGGACTAAGGTTAAATATCCTTGGACAGTGAAAATGACTAAAAAATGTGACTTAGGCAACATTAGACTCAAAGGAAACAATGGGACAAATCTATAATGTAGGAGATATTAACACATTCTCCATATATTTGAAAAGTGATCAATGGAGGAGTAATGAATGTTAGTGCAAGTTGTAACTTGAAGGTCAAAATGAGAACCTAAATGTTGGAGGACTTAAAATGGTTATTTGTTCAAGGAAAAAGATGAAACTTGTTGCCAGGAAAGTGATAAGAATATCATTCCCTTCCCTTTTTTTTTTGGTAGAGGTTTAACGAGTCCAAGGAAGAAAAATCAGAACCTTCTTCATTGTTCAACAAGCTTCAAGAATAGATAGAAGAATGATTGATAAATCATTGATACATGGATTTTACGAGCCCAGATGAGTGAGTACTTGGTGGAGTTTTTACAATTTGAGAGTCTACAAACACCGAATAAGACTCTAGGGGGGGAATTTTTTCATAAAGTTAGTATCCAAAGTCCAAAAAATTGTAAAACAATCCAAAGGAGAACTCTCTTAGCTAAGGATAACTAAGGTATTCCTTTTAGGCAGTTAATCGATAGGGTCCAAAAAAGGGTTAAAATATCACCATATCGATGCTCCTTAAAAAACAAGAGTAAATATTTAGTTTAATGACTGTGAAGGAATGAAATATCACTTGTGTTGTTCCATTTATTTGTGAGTATGGGGGAACAAACAGTAAACTCAGTGCATTTGAACTAAATTTTAATGAGCATTACAATAGCACAATGAACGCTTAAAAAAAATTTCATGTTTTAATATAGAGCACGAAATAGAAAAAGTAAGATCAAACGGGTTCCTTTTTCATAAGTTTAGTCTCCCAGGTCCGAAAAAGAGAGAAACCTATTCCTAGGAATACTCTTCTAGTCACAGTGAACTAAAGTATTCTTTTTTCATAAGTAATCCACATGGTCCAAAAAAGGGTTAAACTTATACAAATGTAGATGATATTTCAATTCCTTTAATGATTTTGAAAGAACAAGTAAACTCTGCAATCTAGCCATGTTTAAGGATTTTGACAAGATATTAAATGTAACTCCATATAATGGGAGTCTCATAAAAAAGGGTTTTCAAGAAAAGAAAGAGTATGAGGCTTGTCTTTTCACATATAAGAGAAGTAAGAAGACTATCGAGACCTTGAAACTTGTAGCATGGGAACCATAATGATAATAAAGGTTCTAACTAGGGTATCCCATGTCGTATATGTTCTAGTCCATGGAAGAAAAATCTCTCTTCAAGAGTACTAGGAGGTTAAAAATCAGAGTCCATGGAGAAAACATGAGTCCTATGACTTAAAATGGAATAAATTATAGATTAAAAATTCAATATCATGATATCCTATCCTATATGTCATGATATAATATGCAACGTTTCATCCATAGGTGTGAAAAAAACATGGAAAAAAAATCGGTTAACCATCGAAACCTAGGCAAAGAGCCAAACAACATCAGTCATTATAATAACCACAAATATAAACTATAAATTGGGTAAATATTTGCAAAAAAATCACCACAAATAGTAACTTTTGGATTAAAAAACTAATTTATTTGTATTTTACCTTGGGATGAAGAAAAATCCCTAGATCTTCAACTGCTCAATGTGATTAAATCGGTGGACCATTTCCAAAACTATGAGTTGCAGGTAAACCGTCTCTCTCTCCTCTTCAATTTCATATAATTTATTTGATGTTTGATCTACAATTTTTTATGTTTTGAATTGTTTATAAAAGGAAAACTGCGTACATGTAGGTGGAGAATTGTGCACTCACATGTTCGTAGAAAACATGCTAGTGGAATAAATTCCACTCATGTGTGGCATGCACGTTGTATAACGTTGCACACACGTTTTCTATGAAGCATAATTAAAAATTGAATGTTGACCCAAAAATGGTTCAAATTTTGTAGGTATGGTGATTATATGGCGTATAAGGGAGCATGAGGACATCGATAGAGATTCCATACATGACCCACTGGCTCTGAATTCCCTACGTCGGTGTGGGTTACTCAATTTTTTCCACACGGCCAACATGCAAGATAAAACCAAGACTTTTGTAAACACTTGTAAGGTACTGTGATCTCGAACAAGGAGTATTTGATCTTCAAGGTGAGATACTAGAAATCACTATGGAAGATATTTACTTTATCGCTGGTTTTTCACATCATGGGGTAGTCATGAGATTAATCAGTTTGGGACATGGTGCAGGTGCATTGAGTGTGCAATATTATTTATTACCTACTGTGTTCCAGGAGCACAAAAATATGGTGGTCATACTGCTATTGGGAAGATCACAAGTTTCCCGCTAAAAGTCATTATGACCACTATTACATAGATTAGGTTTAGCGGCATTACACTTGGCTACATGCAACCATGTGCACCTTGGTGTAGAATGTTTGTTGAACGTAGTTTTGGATTGGTGCATAGGAATTGTAGTGAACATGAAGAAACAACTCAATGATTGCAAGTCGGGAAAAAGGAAGAACTTTGGATATTCTAGCATCCTAAATGCCTTTTTATTTGAGCAGGTTCTGGTTTTGAACCCTAGAGTGAACCTCTCACGCCCTCATCATCGCGATCCTAGAGTAACCAGATGGGGCAATGTCTTGGTGAGGCAGTGGGGTGGGTACACTAGAGGTAGGTATGATGACGAATTTCAGTCATGGTGGATTCGACAGGTTCCTTATTTTAAGCAATTTCCATATCTGTTGGGCCCAGAAATGACCCCTTTTTGACCACCCTTATCTACCTCTTTTTGCCTCATCCTACTCTATTATGCATGCTAAACAGATGTTTTTCCTTCACTTGGTCCCTCAAGTCATATAGGTATGGTTAATTATTGTCTTATTTTATTAATGCTTAGGATTGTGGTAATCAGGGCTTTACATCTTAAATTATGCTAACATATGGTGGTTTTATAAAGATAATTCAAGATGTAAAGAATACAAATGTAGTGGGCCAAACATGCCAAAGGAGGGATGGACATTAATTGCTGAGTTGATCTCCATCCATTCCATTGTTGGAAAAAGAACACGATCCAAGGGTATTATTCCACGTGAGCTGTACAAGGGTAGCTGCAACATACTGCGATATATTTGGAGGCAATAGTGTGCTGCTGCTCAAAATTAGCTGCAATCCACAGAGTATCTTCTTAATTAATCATGATCATTATTTCTGGCTCAAATAATAGCTTCCCTATATCTTCTGCTCTCATATTGCCATGACTGTAACAACTCATTGTAATTAGGTCAGCTTGAAGATCAGAGATCTTCATGGCTGCCCGATCATAGTAGGAAGATGTTATGATTGTAATTGTATAAATACTGGGAACTATTCTGATCCAGGGGTTGAAAATTTAACCAAATCATTGTATCAGCTGTGATTAAGGTTGCGTGCTCATCTACCACTTTTTAATACAAGGAGTTTGATTCTTCAGGTCTCGGCGTTTTAACATGTGTTACTTTCAGCATCTCTGTGTGAAGGTTGGGCCCGCCTTCCCACAGGGATTGCTAAGTTAATTAGGTATTGTATTTATTTTGTTGTGTGATTTTGTGATAACTTCCTTTATTTACAGAAAGCTGCAATAGTTATCAATTTACCGCGTGTCATTTGAATAATCAGTAATTGCATCTCCTGTAAAAATGCAATGGTGTGGTGTGTCAGTTGACTATATAGGTTAACTGTATTTTATGCAACTATGTGATATATGTAACAGGCCTATTCATCGCTAGTTCTTTCAATTACCATTTTATTTAGATCTTTGCAATTTGTTGCTTTGCATTTATAATTGCATAATTTCATTCATGTACTTTGAATTTCTAGAATAGCTGAATTTAATTCATGTACTTTGGATTTCTAGAATAACTGAATCATGATAGTTGGATGGATCTTTAGATGATTTGGTAATTAGGGATTTTACATTCTGCAAAATTAATCTAGATGTTATTTCCTGAATTTTTTAATTCTAGATTAAGAATCGTAAGAAGGTACTTGTGATTGCATTCTCGAGAAAGTAAATTAGATTAAGTGGATTATGGGATGAGTGTGGCTAAATAGGAAAGTAGGATCATTTACTTACATCATCAGCTACTTAGTGTTTAAATCATATATAGTGCATATTATCCTTGAAATAAGAGACTTCCCTGGGTTGACAATTTATATTGAACACTCTGTTTGTTGGCTTTAATTAACTTGCATATAGGGTGCCCAACATTTTGGTGCCATTGCTGGGGAGGATAAGTATTAGACACTATTGTAGTTCCATCCAATAATTATATTTATTCATTCTTCTTCAGTTTTTTTTAAGTTTGCATTTTTTGGGTTGTATGAATACAAGAAGGGTATAGTGTGACCATCTTATAAATCCCAGAACCCCACAGAACACTAACGTTGCAGGTGGTCGAAGCCGTGGGTGAAATCCAACATTGGGAAGAAGAACATTCATTGATGACCTGGTTGATAGAACCAATTCTTCTACTAGGGCTTGCTATCAGGAAACACCCATAAGAAGAAGCCCTATCACTCGTGGAGTGGCAGTGTTAGTCTCTATAGTGGAGAACACACGAGGAGTTGCAACACTTTCGAATACCCCTGCGTAGGAAGATCGAGTTAGAACTGCAAGATCAGCTGACCGAGATTTGATCTACCACATTAACGAGAAGGTTGTGACTAAAGAGGAGTGGACACAATTCCATTAGAAATTTAATGACCAATGGAAGGACGAAGAGGATAAAATAGAGGAAGGTATGAGCAACAGACATGGTCCTGAAGAGGAAGAAGCAATGGGAAAAAATCATCATCATGAGGGTAATTCTCCGCCTGAAGGGACGGTTGCTACACTTCGGTTCCCAATTGAACGGCCAGAAGGGATAGCCCCCATGAAAAATATATTGCCATTGGTGTTGCCTTTCTTTTATGGAAAAGCGACAGAGGATCCAAATGAATTTATTTTCGAATTTGACATTCTCTGTCACAGCTATGACTACACCACCAATGCATAGAAGCTGAAACTTTTCCCTGCCACTCTAAAGGACAATGCATTACATTGGTTTATGATCCTGGGAGGTATAACTGTCACTAACTGGGACAGGATGAAATAGGTGTTCTTGGAGAAATATCAGGAGTATTGCAATACCAAGGATAAGAGAGAAGAACCGTTTAAAATGATACAGAGGGATGACGAAAGTCTAGAAGATTTTGTCGAAAGGCTTTTATATAATGTGCAAAGAGATGGATAGACTAATATGGGGTTAGATGCACTCAAAATAATCCTACTTCGTGGGGATTAGGGATGATTTCCTAGACATGTTAAACCTGTTAGGAAAGGGGGATATCTCCAAGGAGTCCTTTGAAAAGATCATGGAACTGTGCAAAAGGTATTCTAAGGGGTCTTCCAGGAATAAAAAATGGGACAAATTAGAACATGATGTCTTTGACAGAACACAAAATTCATCTAATGGAGGAGATACCCGTGCAAAGATATGAAATCTCCTTGAAAATTTCAAAACATAAATGATGAGCTCCATCTCCTCAGAAATAGATGTCCTGATGACAAAGCAAAAACAAGTAGTAGAGATTCTCACACTAGGTGTATTCTGCCCTAAATGTAAGAAGAACAACCCTTTGAAGGAGTGCCCACTCAACAAGGTAGAAGTGTGTCAACTGTGCAAGCTGAACCATGACATAAAAGAATTCCCTTCACTACCTCAAGTAAAGGATGTTCTGTAGGAATCAACTCTAGATGTGGAACCTACTTACTTTATTGCACAGAAAAATCCCTGGCAGCCTCGAAATCAAGGCATGACTCCAGACTTGTTTCCATTTTCGAATAACATGAATAATTCGAATAATATGCAGCATATGAATACACAATTCCCTTCATCTTATTCTAATACTCAATGGTACCCGTATCAACCTTCAATGAAATTTTTTAACTCCTGGAACCCTTGGACACAGCCACCAGAGCTACAAAACCAACAAAATTCTTGGTCTCCTGGATGGAAGAATTTCCATCCAGGGAACCAATTTCCCTATAAACAACCCTCTCAATAGCTTCCACGTCAAATGTTTCCTCAACAACCATATCCTCCTCAACAATATCCTCAGCCTTATCAGCAGTCGTAGCTGCAACTCCAGAATAATGATGTCCCTAATATGCCGATACAACCACAGCTACCTGCTCAACCTAACCCTAACCCAAATAATAAAGCAGTCCATCAATTTGAGACTGTCAACATGCCTGCTTACTCCATTACTCCTGTACCTTGCAATGATATCCTCTTACGATCAGGAAAGGTAGTGGATCCTTTGATCATTGAGGATGTTCGATCCTCGGTGCATGAAGAAGATATGAATCCATAGTATTTATCCAATACAGTGACCCCTATTATTGGAGATGTTGAACATCCTACTAATATGCCAGCTGAAACATAGAATGACACATCTATTGACACACAACCTACCCAGTTGATTAGGGAGCCACCATACCCTAAAATATTAATGTTACCAAAGGTATGGGACAACCTCAGTTTAACCTCTTAGGAGAGTTAAAAATATTTATGTTAAAATTCCCCTCCTTCAGGCCCTTCAAGATGTACCTATCTATGCCAGAACTGTTCAGGATCTATGTACAAGCAAACTAGGAAGAAAATCCATGGATCCTCCCACTGTTCATGTCATAGGGAAATTATCTGCATTAATAATGGGAAAAACCCTCTTGGCCAAATACGACAAACCTAGGAATCCTACTATCACTGTGTAGATTGGGCACACACAGATACCCAATGTATTGGTAGACTTAGGAGCAACAATTAACGTTATGACTATTGAAACTGTAAGAAAAATTGGGTTGACTAATCTCAGGCCAACTCCCACCATTTTAGAACTGGTGGATAGATCCACTATTAAACCTAAAGGAATGTTGTATGATCTCATTATCTCAGTTGATTCTTGGGAGTACCCTGCTGACTTCTTGGTTTTACAACCTAAGTCGTAGCTAGTAGGACACCCATTGATCCTGGGAAGGCCCTGGTCAGCTACAACTGATGCTTGCATCAGCTTCTAATCTGGGTCTATGACCATATCAAATGGAACCGAGATAAAGAACCTCACTCTCTATCCTCCATCTCAACCGAGCTTAGAAGCTGAAACTCCGTTATGGATGGAGCCAGAGGAAGAAGAGGGCGTTCAACGATTATTAACGATAGGGAAGGCCTTAACTTTTAAATATGAAACTGAAGACGATGCCATTAATAATTTCATCAGTGAATCCACTTCTATCAATAAGAAAATTTATCAGATCCTGAATGCTACTCTAGGTGAAGAGGAACAAGAAAATCTCATAGAAGAGGCATTAGTCAGTGACACTCACATAGTTCTAGTGTTGAAAAATTCGAAGAGTGTTCCTATCAAGGTAGAGGCTAGAAAACCCCTAAATATTAATCCCAGACTTTCCTCAGATGAATAGAAGCGCCTGATCATTCTCTTAAAAAAACACAAGGGGGAATTTACCTAAGAGTACACAGACATGAAGGGCATACCCTCTAATTTGTGCACCCATCACATTTATATCAAAAGTGACTCTCGACCTGTGTGCCAGCCTCAACAATGAATGAAAGCCAATCTTAGGGACATAGTGAAGGAAGAAATTCAGAAACTCTTGGAAGTAGGATTTATATATCCTATTTCAGACAGTGAGTGGGTGTCTCCACTCGTAATAGTACCCAAGAAAAAAGGTAAATGGAGAGTCTGTGTGGAGTATAGAGAAATGAACAAGGAAACACAAAAAGATCACTTTCCCCTGCCTTTCATTAATCAAGTACTTGAAACCTTGTTTGGGAAGAATTTCTTCTCCTTCTTGGATGGGTTTAGCAGGTACAATCAAATCCAGATTACTCCTGAAGACCAAGATAAAACTACCTTCACCTGTCCCTAGGGAACTTTTGCATATAGAGTGCTTTCCTTTGGTTTATGAAATGCACCAGCCACATTTCAAAGAGCTGTGATTGGCATCTTTTCAAAATTAGTTAATGATAGTATGGAAATTTTTATGGATGATTTTACTCCTTATGGCAAAGATTTTGAAGAAGCATTGAAAAATTTGGAAAAGGTTTTAACTCGCTGTGAATAGACCCAGCTATCTTTGAGCACTAAAAAGTTCCATATGATGATGAGTGAAGGAGTGGTGTTCAGGAATTTTATCTCTGCTGATGGCATCTAGTTGGACCCCTCTAAAATCAAGGTAATAAAAAATATACCTACTCCTGCAACTCAAAAAGAAGTGCGAAGTTTCTTGGGGCATGCTGGATATTACCGAAGATTTATAGAAAACTTTTCCAAACTTGCCTCTCCTTTGTTTTCGCTATTAATGAAGGATGTGCAATTTATTTGGAATGAGGCATGCTAGACAACGTTTGTTAAAATTAAGGAGAAGTTTTCCACATATCCCATCCTAAGAGGGCCCAATTGGACCCTGCCTTTTCACATTTCTTCAGATGCTTTTGATACTGCCATTGGAGCAGTTTTAGGACAGCAGGATGGTCAAGCACCTTATGCAGTTTATTGTATTATTAAAAACCTAGCCCCTGCTAAACTTAATTATACTGTTACCGAGAAGGATTTTTTAGCCATTGTTTACTCCATTAACAAATTTCGATATTATATCATTGGATATCCTACATTTGTGCACATTGACCACTCGACCATCAAATATTTAATGAATAAACCTGTTACAAATGCTAGGGTAATTAGATGGTTGTTATTATTACAGGAATTTGATATCACCATTATAGACAGACCTGGAAAATAAAATGTTGTCACCGATTTCTTATCTCGTTTTACTAACATTGATAATAATTTTCCTGTTGAGGACTCTTTTCTAGATGAACACTTATTTGTAGTTTCAGCTCACTCCCCTTGGTATGCAGATGTCGCTAACTACTTGGCTGCAGGAAATCTTCCAACACATTTGTCCAAAAGAGAAAAGAGGAAAATTATTCAACAAAGTGCCAGGTATTGTTGGATAGACGGTCATCTCTTCTACACAGGTCCTAATCTTGAGATTAGAAGATGTGTAAGAGAAGATGAAATATTCCATATTTTGAAGGCCTGCCATGATGAGCCTTGTGGGGGGAATTTTGTAGACAGGAGGACAGGACACAAAGCATTGAGAATGGGATACTATTGGCCGACCCTTTTTAGGGATGCAAAAAGATATGTCTAGTCTTGTGATAACTGCCAGAGGATGGGCCAATCCAATGTAATGTCCCCGACCCTCTTACCAGTGAAGAGGTCACTACCAAACCATTAAAAACCTCTGGGAAACTAGCCCCATGAACATGAACATACATATAATGCTGAAATACAATGCTTGAAACATAAAACATACAAGGATGCATAGTTACTCAACATACAGCAGAAGCAAACATACATTCGAGCATCAACATGTTCATCATTATTCATTAATAATAAATATAACTACAGAGATGAAATGGTCAAAAATACTCATCTTGTAAGAACTCATCCCACAACTAGTTACGTCGCTGCAAGGTTCTACTCAACCATAGGCTAGTGTGATCATCAATCTCTTAGCAACATTGCCACCCCCAAGCTGGGCATGATTCCCCAAGGAATAAGGGACTAGGCAGGCTTACACATAGCCAAGGATACACAATACAGCCAAGTCAACATAGTTGGGTTTATTAGGCCGTCAAGGAGCTAGGAAAGGCTGAATGCTAAACTGGTGCGCTCATGGAAGAGCCAAGGATGTTTACACCGGAGCTAGCCTGAATTCTAAGACACCCACACACGCTCGACACTAGGAATCAGTCCCTTCTCTGCTTCACAGTCCCTCAAGCCCTGACTTCCCTTGCCAGTGCTCTTCTGGGGTTGTGGAGAAGAAAGCCAGCCATCTAACTCTCTTTGTGTGGCTCCCAAACCCAGGTTTCTCAAGCATACCTAGCCTTCAATCCCACTCCACACAGTCCGAAGACCAACCACTGCATACCCATAGTAAAACAATAATTCAAATCTCTGTGAATAAAATCAAAGGAAACAGGGTGACAACCCAAAATGGTGAACGCAGCTCAAGCCAATCAAGGCGACTCAGAGTTGTTCTTGGACCTAGTGTGGCCAAAACAACTCAATAGAAACCCCAAAACTTAATTGCACACACACAACAACCCAAAATAGGGGAAGAACAACAACCCAATCGCACAATAAAACAACGATAGCATTACATAGTCCGCAAATGGGGAAGGAGCCAAACTCCCATCATTGATAGGGGAAAACACCTATGCAGAAAAAAAAATTGGCAGGGGAAAACTCACATAGCCGAAATTGTGCCTCTCAGGCCGCTCTTTAAGCTCAACGTAGGAGAACACACCCCCGACCTGCGCATGAGGTAAAAAAATACTCCCTACATGAAAAAGGGGAAAACTTGCATAGACTACAATTAGCCAAAATTTGAGAGCAGACCCTTCGACTACCTATGTGAGATGAACAAGATGAAACCGCGAGTGTAAGAGTTGAGAGAATGGTTCCCGTCCCCCTACCCTCCGCATGAGAAGAGCGAGCCTGCTGGTGGAGTGTACATGGGGAAAATATTGGTATTCCGACCACCCACCACTTGCCAGCCATAATTGCTCCCAACTAACAACAGGAGTTTTAAATGGGTTGTTGACACATGGCAATCTCCCAATAGCTCCCATGAGTTAGACAACCCCCCCCCCCTTAACCTTAGGAAATCATGCCATTTTCATTAACGTTGCATTGTCATAGCTGGATGTAGGTTCATTTTAATTAATTTGCATATTTACATGATGCCAAAACTATTATGTGTCGGATAGGACGATATACCATAGGCAACGATCCCAATTGCCGAAACATAACACAACGAAATCGATGGTGGGGATTTTGCCTTTAGCTCCACACCATCATTAATTACAATATAAACATCATGTATATTTTAATGCAACCGGGGTCAAAACCAGGGATATTACAATCCCCTCCCCCTTGGAATAACACTGTCCTTAGTGTTGCAATACATAGGAATACATATACAATTTGCACATCAAAATTTTTAAATTTTGTAGATCTGTCCCACATTCAATTATTTACTTGAACTTTCAGGACCAAGCCCCTTGGCTTCCACAAGCTTCTCTTACTAGTTCTCAGCTTTTGGCTCATACCCAAGTCTAGGAACTTTGTGGCTGCTACCCTCTTTATGTTCCCTCATTGGGCAGTCCCGGCGGTAATGATGTCCTCTGCATTTCCAACATTTCATTGGCTGCTTCATATTTACTTGCTCAATTTCCTTTGAGTCTTCATGCCTGGAACATTTCTTAACTGATCGCTTGGATGAATGTCCCATCATTGATCCACTTTCCTTTACTTTACGGATTGCTCCCAAAAGGATTTTTACCTCCTTTCGCAAACAAATAGAGTCTTGCAAAATCCGGTGGTTCATCTCATTCTGCCTTTTTTGTATCTTGAGCATCTCTCCAAGATTGTCTTGGGTCTTGGCAATTGTTTGAAGAAGACTTCTAGCCAAGTCCAACAGCTTTTGGTCAGCTGCCATGATCAATGTGCACTACTAGATTTCACTTTTATCACCTGTGAAATGCATCATTGAAATTCTGTTAGACCAAGCATAATATATGCATTAAAATCAGTCAATTAATTGCCCAGTTGGCATGACAGTCCAAGTCTCATCAAGGAGACTTTCATATTTTTCATGCTTTCCCAACAGGCACATGAGCTCATTCATGTCCATTCTTGGGAAGGGAATTAACTATTCTAGTATTCATATTATTTTAAGCAAATAGACACATTCTATTTTCAGCCATACATGCATTCAACAACCTTTTTCTTCACAATGCATAAGTATATATATATAATTAAAAAGGAAAGAGAGAGCAACAAGATTTTTTCCCCTCTTTGTCTTGTTCCATCCTGGAACCCACACCACCATTGTGGTTTCATGCTCTCAACCTCTTTCACTTCGTCGTGAATGCTGGACCAATTTCTCTTGGTCATGACACTTAGTGTCTCCAGTCTATTTCAGACCTCTCAACCATGGAGCCTCCCCACATGGTTTTTCTCGGCTGCTAGGTCCTTCATAGTCTCACTAGCACCTTTTTCATCACTGCTCATTCTGAGCTCTTTAGGACAGTCACATGTCCACATGCACCCCTAGGATGCCTTCATGGTCCTCGCTCCCAACGATACCTATATTCAAACATTAAATAGATTCATATGTTTAGTTTATTCTCAATGGTTTTTATCTCTTAAACAAGAGCTTAAAACATCATAACCAAATCATATACAAATGTATATTCATAAGCAAGAAATTACAAAATAATCCACTACTTATCTGTATTGTGTGTTTCCTCTTTGGTCCACAGGATCCTGCTTCGCTTTGCAAGCCTTGGGATTTCCTATGGACTTGGATGTTAGGTTAGCATGCAGGCTGCTTCACAACATCCTTATATATATATCAAGCATAGTCAAGCCAACCTACAGTTGGGTTTATCAAACCGTCCAACCAAGCCAATATACAATTGGGTTTATCAGGCTGCAGCCAATCAAGCCAATACACTACTGGATTTATCAAGCTACTCATCCAAGCCAGCTAACAGTTGGGTTTATCAGACTGCAGGTAGTCAAGCCAACACTGTAACATTCCCATAATTTCCATAGCATCAATTAATTAATGTCCAGCGAACCACAATTTCCACAATTTTCACAACATCAAATAATTACACAGTCAAGCCAACCTACAGTTGGGTTTATCAGACCATCCATCCAGTACACCTTCACGCTGACTGGGCTTGGAACTTTGCCATTACCATTTCCAGGTTTCATTTCCAGCAGTGAGCTCTAATTCCACTACCCCATACAACACAAGAAACCAATCCCTTCTCTGCTCTTCAGTCCCTTAGGAATGTCTCCTTCTCTGTGCTCTTTAGTAGAAGGGAGGATGAGCCCAAGCCATTGTCCATTTAGTGTGCAACACCAGACTGCATCTGTTTAGCCTAACAACACAAGCAATATAAGCAAACTCATCAGTTTTATTTCTCTAAAACTGTAATCATATTTCACATCATTCACTATCAAGTATTGAGACACCAAGAGTGTGTCCACTCCCTAGGGTGTAATCAATATTGAAAACCCTTTCATGATCCGACATTGGGAAAGTGTGCACCCCTTTCTGATGTGTGCCATGTAGGCCCTATTCATACTCAAGCAATCTGCCATAATGGACATAAAATCAAAACATGCTCTGCATATTGAATTTAACAATTTGACATGCATATTCTTAGCTAGGGTCATAGAACACTTATCCATTTGCCGAGGCAGTATTCCTTCGTTAAGGAGGAATGGGGGCTCCCTTCTCTAAGTTGACAGTCCCTCAGTTTGCCATCCCAACTTCTGTTTACATTTAATATCCACACATGTCTTACCGACATAATCTATACCATCTCACTCATGTTTCTTACCAAACATGTAGTGCAGATGAGACATTTCCAAAATGTCCAGTGGAGTTTCACCCGAAACCCATTTCCAAGATAGGGGAGAACTTCCCCATAAAGTTTGGCTCCTTCAGGCCATCACACATGGTCTTCCTGCAATGTGTACCCCTGGCACATTCATCAAGTCACCAAATAGTCAATCATTATCTGATAATACAATCCAAATTGATTGTTCCATAACCAAGCAATGACATTAGTAATTAACTTCAATAGGAATTTGCAACTCTGTCTACTACAAAAATTGATTTGCTTGGCAATGAGGTGATCCTCATTTGTGGGTCTCTTGTAAGCAGCACCACTATTCCCATTATGATTTTATGCTTACTACCATAACATGAACACCCACTTACAATGCGTCCTCCTGACACAATTCTATGCAAGCCAATAGTGATTAGTAGTTGTCAGCAATTTCTCAAATCTGAAATTTACAAATTTAAATTGACAATTCATTCAGCATACAAACTATTTTCACAACCATGAGACTCTTCTCATGAGGTTTAGCTCTTTCACATGGTAGATTCTAGTATTTGTCATGGTCTTACCCACTTTTCCATTCCCCAAACAATCTACCTGAAATATGAACTTCAATTAGCCACACACTTCGTAAGTCTTAATGCATATAACTTTTTCCATTGTTGCAACAATCACCAAAGCATTTCCAGAATTATATAATTCAAATACTTCCGACTGTTAGCACATCAATATTACCAAAAATCATTTACTTCACGCAATCATTATCAAACTAAAATTTCAAGGTATAGTCACATCATTTATGCCAAAATGAAATGTTTAGATACTCCTTACTTCACAAGCGTATCGTTTGTACCACCTTGCCATTCCATAGAGCATTTCCGGCAGCTAATCGATCATGACTACCCTCTTCATGCACTTACTTTCCTGCATCCATAAAATCTCTTGAAATGGTTCCATAATTATCATCAATTCATCATTTCAGCCATTAGTTATTCATAATGACACATGCACTATCTCAATGCATTCATGCAATGCATCACAACATTTGCACCCGTACTTATGTATGCATATCTACAACATTTACTCATGCTTTTCATATGCATCTATTCAATGCATAACCACAAGATTTATGAAATATTTTAATGTATATCCACTCAATTCTACCTTGCATTGATTCAGGAATACTATGCATTCAAACATACCATGCATGGCCTAACCATGACTACTTCATATAGGAAGCATTACTATAATCAAGACAATCAGTACTTACTTTCTTTGGGCTACTAAGCTTATAAAAACATATACAGGCATGATACATTTCTATATGGATGTAGTATAAATTTTAAATAACCACATGGTATGAAACCTCTTGCTTTTACCACTCCATGCAATTGTCATAATTAAACCATTACCTGCATGGATCCTACTTACACCCTTGACATTACCAGTTTGGTTGGTCTCTTGCAGGAGATTGCAAAATTCTCTCACCAAATTTTGATTCTGGACTTGTTGCCTTATCCCTTTCTCCATAGGGTTGCTGGTCACATTTGTCAGCATCAGCAACATATTCAGCCCTATCTATGTTGTCTTTGGTTTTCCCACTAATGCCAACACCGATGCAATAATTACCATTAGTGGTTCATTATAAATGTATAATTCTCACTACTCCTACGAACATGTAATATCCTATGCATGCAAGGCATATCCTCATACATTTTATGTACAAAACTTATAAAATGTAATTATAATTAGCAAGATAGGGTTTAAGGAAATTTCCCTTTTCAAGTCCCTCATCTTTGCATGGAACTCCTCTTCCACACACTAGCTGGTTTGACTTCATAGTCCTTGCTACCTCTAGGCATGCAATTCCTGGATTTGTCCATATTGACATCAACACATTTCTTTTCCAAGCAATCATTAGTACTTTGTTGCTCCACGCTCAAATTCTGGCAACTCTCCCTGGTTCCCTACTGGATAAGCTTTCCAACGCCTATCCACATGCTTCATTCTGACCTCGGGTGTGAAAACCACACCACTTCTAAAATGATGATTTTCATCAAATTTAGGAAAAACACACAACTGTATTTTGGTCTGAATTGCTAACTTCAGACACCTAGAATTCCTTCTCCTTTTCATCCCTGAAACTGCTGAAAGACTACTGAGAAACAGTTAAAAATCATAGAGAAATCCCTCTGGAAAAACCCAAAATTTCTTTTTCCCAATCGGATCTCTTTCCAACTAAATTTTCAACACTTCGACGATCAAATCAACAATTTCCTTCAGCGCTCATCCGCAGCCCTAACAACTAACATCTTCCGCTGCATCAGTGGTTCCATCAACTATAGTTTTCTGATGTAAGCCTTTCGGTCTACTATCAGTGATGCTAAGGTCTGTTGCATATCGACAATCAAAAACACTGATCACTACAGCATCGATGATCAGAACCATTATTCATTGGATGGATAGTCTCTTAGGCGGCCTCAACGGTGGGCAACGATCCCACTGTGGGTTCTGCAAACCCTAATACTCCATCAGCTGTCGAAATTTCTATCCACTACGACATCAACATTCGGAGCAACTAACAACTGTGACATTGGGTGGATAGTGTATTAGACTGTCACAACGATGGGCAACAAACTGACTGTGGGTTTTGTGGACCCTTCATCGGCTGTCGGAAGCACTAACCGTCGGAAGGATAGTTCATTTGACAACCACAATGGCGGATGCACAAACAGCTAGAATTTTTTGATGTTCATCAGCGATCCAATCTTCTAACATTTCTCGATGACGTCCATTGGTGGTCTCATCGTCTAAAATTTTCGGATGTTTTCTTCACTTAGATGAAATTTCAGAAAATTCTCCCTCTTTGCATCGGCTCCTCAAAGAACTAGGCTTCACCGACGTTTCAGCAATATTTGGAAGATCTCCGCCGAAAATGCGGCTCTTGCTTCAACTAATAATTGCTGATCCACTTCACTAGTCTTTGGCAACTTCATCCTCTATTTGTCGGCGATCCCATCTTCTAGTCATCGGCGATCCAATCAGCTAAACTTTTTCGATCGTCGATGGTCTTGTGACTTAGAATATTTTTGGCTGAAAATTTTCTTCTTAGTCTTCCACCGCATCGGCTCCCCAAAGAACTAAATTTCGCCGACGATGATGATGTTTTGGTGACCTTATCGGCTAATCATTGGTGATTCAATCATCTAATCATCGCTGATCGCCGATGATTTCATGACTTAGAAAAATTTTCGAGAAGATTTTATTTTTATCCTTCTTTCCACCGCCACTATCGGCGGCTTCACAAACTAGCATCTTATCTTTTCTGCCAACGTTTCGATGCTCATGTCCTCTAAATTTTGCTGATCAATCTACTAATCTCCACCGAAACTGTGGGTACTCCATCCACTAAATCATGTTGCCATTTTGGCGGTCTTCCGCTAATGGCTTCCGATGGAAGTTTCCTCTCCGCCACTTTTTCAGATGTTCTTTCCACTATTCATCGCCAATCCAATCAACTAACTTCCACTGATCGCTGACAGTCAATCATGGGATGTTATTTTAACTAAAAAAGGGTCGACGTTTCGGCGGTCTTCGGCTATTCTCTGCCGAAACTGCGGGTCCAACTTCTACTAACTTTCGCTGACGGTCAACGAACACTAATAGAAAATTCACAAATTTCTTCCTCCGTCGGGTGACCTTCCATATAGCTCTCCATTGCATCGTAGGAGCTTCCCACTTAGTCTTCCGATGGGACGACGGTTCAGGCACTTAGACAAATTTTGTGAATTTTCCTGTCATTCACCGGTTTTCTTTCGATTTCTTCTGGGCAGAAAGAAACATGCCTCTGATAACTAGTTCTTCATGGCCCATAGAGGCCCATGCTGCAACCTTTGCTCTGATACCACACTGTAACGTCCCCGACCCTCTTACCGGCAAAGAGGACGCTACCGAACCATCAAAAACCTCCGGGAAACTAGCCACATGAACATGAGCATACACATAATGCTGAAATACAATGCTTGAAACATAAAACATACAAGGATGCATAGTTACTCAACATACAGCGGAAGCAAACATACATTCAAGCATCAACATGTTCATCATTATTCATTAATAATAAATATAACTGCAGAGACGAAATGGTCAAGAATACTCATCTTGTAAGAACTCGTCCCGCAACCAACTACGTCACTGCAACATTCCACCCAACCATAGGCTAGTGTGATCATCAATCTCTCAGCAACACTGCCACCCCCGAGCTGGGCATGAGTCCCCAGGGAATAAGGGACTAAGCAGTCTTACACATAGCCAAGGATACACAATATAGCCAAGTCAACATAGTTGGGTTTATCAGGCCGTCAAGGAGCTAGGAAAGGCTGAATGCTAAACTGGTGCACTCATGGAAAAGTCAAGGATGCTTACACTAGAGCTAGCCTAACTTCTAAGACACCCACACACACCTGACATTAGGAATCAGTCCCTTCTCTGCTTCACAGTCCCTTAGGCCCTGACTTACCTTGCCAGTGTTCTTCTGGGGTTGTGGAGAAGAAAGCCAGCCATCTAACTCTCTATGTGTGGCTCCCAAACCTAGGTTTCTCAAGCATACCTAGCCTTCAATCCCACTCCACACAGTCTGAAGACCAACCACTGCATACCCGCAGTAAAACAACCAGTTCACAACTATGTGAAGAAAACCAAAGGAAACAAGGTGACAACCCAAAATGGTGAACACAGCTCAAGCCAAGCAAGGCGACTCAAAGTTGTTCTTGGTCCTAGCATGGCCAAAAAAACTAAGAAGCAACCCTAAAAGGTAATTGCACACACACAACAACCCAAACCAGGGGAAGAACAACAGCCCAATCGCACAATAAAACATCGGCAGCATTACACAGTCCATAAATGGGGAAGGAGCCAGACTCCCATCATTGACAGGGGAAAACACCTACACAGACCACAAATCGATAGGGGAAAACTTACAAAGTCGAAATCATGCCTCTCAGGCCGCTCTTCAAGCTCGCTACAGGAGAACACACCCTCGACCTATGCGTGAGGTAAAACAATACTCACTGCGTGAAAAAGGGGAAAACTTGCATAGACTACAATCAACCAAAATTTGAGAGCAGACACTCCGACTGTCGACGTGAAATGAACAAGACAAAATCGTGAGTGGAAGAGTGGAGAGAATGGTGCCTGTCCCCCTGCCCTCCACGTGAGAAGAGCGAGCCTGCTGGTGGAGTGTACATGGGGCAAAGACTAGCAGTCCTACCACCCACCACTTTCCAGCCATAACTGCTCCCAACTAACAACAAGAGTTTTAAATGGGTGGTCGACACGTGGTAATCTCCCAATAGATCCCACAGGTTAGAAAATACCCCCCCCCCCTTAAACTTAGGAAATAATGCCCTTTTCATTAACGTTGCATCGTCATAACTGGTTGTAGTTTCATTTTAATTAATGTGCATATTTACATGATTCCAAAACTATTATGTGCCGGATAGCACGATATACCATCGGCAACGATCCCAATTGCCGAAACATAACACAACCAAATCGATGGTGGGTATTTTTCCTTTAGCTCCACACCAAGATTAATTACAATATACACATCATGTATCTTTTAATGCAACTGGGGTCAAAACCGAGGATATTACACCCAATAGATTAGATCAAATGCCTCTTCAACCAAAACTGTGGTTGAACCCTTTGACAGATGTGCCTTATATTTTGTTGGTCCTATTATCCCTCATTCCAGGCAGAAAGCCTACATCTTGGTCTATACCAACTACATGATAAAATGGGTAGAAGCTGTGGCTCTGGTGAAAGCCAATGACCAGGCTGTGATCGATTTCCTGTATGGTGAAATATTTACCTGTTTCAGAGTACCCAAGGAAGTGGTCACCGATGGAGGACGTCAGTTTGTGTCACATCAATTTGAAGATCTGCTATGAAATTAAATATTCAGCACCAGATAGCTTCACCATACCATCCCCAAGACAATGGCCAGGTAGAAAGAACTAACAAATTTATTGAATCCATCCTTACCAAAACGGTCAAGAACCATCGTAGAGATTGGGGTGATAGACTTCCGGAAGCATTGTGGGCCTATCGTACTACTTGGAGCAACACTACAAGTTTCTCTCCTTATGACTTTGTGTATGGGAAAAGTGTTGTCTTCCTGATTGAATTTGAAATTAAGGCTTTGAAGACAGATACAGAGGTAAACTTAGATGTGACTGAAGCCCAGAAGAGAATATTGAATCAATTGAATGAACTTGATGAGAACCGTTTAGTTGCTGTGGATCAGATAGTATTAATCCAGCAACAGATATCCAATTGGCACGACTGATTCATCAAAAAGAAATTTTTCTATGAAGGAGACTAGGCATTATTATATGATTCAAGATTCAAAAGGGACTTCAAGGGTAAATTACACACAAGATGGTTAGGCCCATACCTGGTAGATAGAGTATTTGATAATGGTACAGTCCGCTTGGTAACCATTGATGATAATTGTGCACCATTATTTGCTAATGGTCATAGGCTGTGACTGTACCATAAGCCCATTTCAAAAGACGCATTCACTTCACAGATTGCAGCTGATCCAAACTACCAGTTAGAACAAGGTCAGGAATCTTTCTCTACCCCTGTCAATCCTTAGTTAATCGCTGTAAATCTTACATAAAAATTTTTGTACATAAATAAATTGATATTTTTACTATTATTGTTATCTTTTTATTTTGCACTTCATCCATTTTTTTTTAAACTAAAATGTGCAGGGAAGCGCCTAAGGAGCAGTGGTCATTATTGGACCTATTGACGAGGGTCATCCTTCTGTAGCCTCTTGCATCAGAAGAGAATTCCTTGAACAAATATGTCACAGTTGCAACACTGAAAACGCCCACCCTTTATTCCATTCCGCGCAGCTGTGACACCCTAAAACTTCTGCCCTTTACCTCGTTTTGTGCAGCTGCAACACCGTAAACTCCTGCCCTTTACCCCATTCTGCGCAGCTGCAACACCGTGAAACTTCTACCCTTTCCCTGTTTCGTGTAGCTGCAACACCGTAAACTCCCGCCCTTTACCTCGTTCCACGCAACTACAACACTGTAAACGCCCGCCCTTTACCCTGTTCCATGTAGCTGCAACATTGTCAACTTCCGTCAACTTAAATCCATTTTTCGATTCCGGCAGCTACGACACCATTTCACTTTTGTCCATTTTCACCTTTCCCGGTAGCTGCAACACCATTCCATTTCTACTATGTTTCCCTTTTCCGGCAGCTGTGACTCTTCCATAATTAGCTGATTTTTCTATAATTCACAGCCGCGACTCTGCTAAACTGCTTGATTTCTCTATGGTCTACAACTATGACTCCTCCATTATTGGCAGAAATCTTTGCAACCGTGGTTAGCGACTCCTCTAGATATGGCTCCAACTCCTGATGCTGGTGATTATGATTTATATTCCAACATTCATTATGTTTCCGACCAATTTGACACAATGGTTTTGGTTCGTCAGCAGAAAAGGTAATTCTAGCATACCTGCAATAATGATTACACTTTAATGGATACACTTCACATGCTCTACTATTTTCCAAAGGTCACCATTCATCGCATATTTTCGAAGGTATGGTTCTAATTATCTACTTGATTAAGTATTAACTAGATATGGCAACATTAATGATACCTTCCTTTCTGTTGCCATTATTACACATGCATATCGCTAACCATCCACTCGTACGACTTAATGGCTATTTATTTTACCTGATAACCGCCACCTTTCCTAATTTGGGATAAAATTCCAAACATTCCTATGCTCTGAAACTTTCCGAATTTACCCAAATCCACTCTCAGCTATTCAAGCATACTCTGTGCTTTAACCTCCATTGTCGGGATTTGTAATCTGTCAGACTGAAAAACACTTCTGATGATCCAGGAGGATATTTGTGGCCACCCACCTATTCCTCTTGGACCCCCAACACCGTTTCTTTCAGTTTTTCAGTTTCCTTAATTGTAGCACAATTTACTATTTTTGGCAGTTTCGGGTCCTAAACTTTCGGAGCCGTTTTGAGGCCCTAAACGACATTTTTTTGGAATCGAATGGTCGGGAAAATATGAGTTCGTTCTGGTCTCAATAATTGTTGTTTATGGATGTATTCCTTAAACAGATCTTTCTAATGATGTATCATGCGTGTCAAACAGAGGTAGTATGCTAAAGTTACGACCCTGGAAAATTGATGTACCAAGTTACCCAATGGGACCCACATTAAGGCGTTTCACCTCCCACGGTTAGGTTTTTGGATGTGTAGGGTTTCCATTGTTTCTCAATAATATATAGGCCTTCGAGCCTCATTGTAACACAAAGTTCAGAGGCATTTAGCTGCCACATCTCTTCTTAGAGATAAGCTACCAGCACTCTAGCTAGTTTATTTCCATTCTGTATGTAAACAAGTTTCAGTTATTGATTAATGAAATGAAGTGTTATTTATGCTGCATATTTGTTTCTATGGTTATTTGTGTATTCTGTTGCATTCCTGCATAAATCCAGATCAGTGGTCTTAGAGCAATTTTCTCTTTCTCGATCCTTCTTTGCATGTCCCCAACAAGGGCAGGGTATAAAGAGTTAGGGCTCGATCTGGTTGAACCTTTGCAATATCATCCTTGCAAATATCGACGGCCACCCATGGGGGATGAAAAGAAAGATGAGGGTGTAGAATATCCTATCAAAATGTTGCTCGAGGAGGCCCTTGAAAAACAAAGGAACGCGATGATTGATAACTTCGCCTAAATCCTTCAACGACTTCCCACTGGCTGCGCATTTGCATCTAGCAACCACTCTGGAGGTGCAACCCCTTTTAAGGTACAAGTAAACTTTGACATTCCCATATTTGATGGTCGAATAGATGCAGATGCTGTAGATAAATGGTTGAATCTATTAGATGGATTTTTCTTGGTTCATGAATTTTCTAACCGAGAAAAGATTACTTTTTCTCTGCTCAAAGCCGCCCCCCATGTCAAGGACTGGTGGGAAACCTACTGTGAGAGAAAGAATGAGGAGGAACCCTCTCTGTTATCAGCCATACCCACTTGGAATTATTTCCGAGATTCCATAAAGGGACAATATTATCCGGTGAGGAGCTATGAGGACAAGTACATCCAATGGACTACGCTGCGATAGCAAAGAGATCAAGATGTGCATGAGCTGATGAATATGTTCCATACCCTATGCACCAAGTTGGGTATCAAATATTCAAAGAAACATTTGGTGCTAAAGTACCGCAGTTGTCTGCACAGATACATTCAGGAGGAAATGGAGTTCCTCTACATCTCCTCACTTGGTATCGCATATCGGTATGCTGCCAAAATTGAGCAAAAATTCAAATAGAAAAAGCAAGACTTTGGATCTGTGAATCAAAAACAATGGAAAGGTGCCCCCAAACTGCAGAACCAAGGACACAACCAAGGCATGAAAACTCAAGAAAACTTTCCAAAGCCACAAGCAAAGAGCAACACTGCAAAGCCGAAGAAGGATGCAGGAAAGTGGTGTGAGTTCCATAAGAGGCCCACTCACAACACAAGTGAGTGTCGGGATAAGCAGTCATTGGTGGCTGAGATAAAGGCTTCTGAATCAGATGCATACTCTGACACTGAATCTGAACCCGAGAAGGGGAATGATAGAGGGAAGAAGATTATCGATGCAGAGCCCAACACCACCATTGCCACCACAAAGATCCAAAAGGAAGAACCAGAAGATTCAGAGGAGGAGGAGCATCTTTTCCACTACCAGATGTGGGTAAAGGGTTCACCGCTATAGTTCATCATTGACAGTGGGAACCAAAAGAACCTAATTTCAGCAGAGGTCATGAAGCTGTTGGGTTTGCCAACCATAGCACACCCACAGTTGTACACCATTGGGTGGCTTTGTAACGAACATAAAATATATAAATATTAAAAATAATATTAATAGATTATTATTAATTAATAATTAATAATTATCAAAGAGTCATGATTGTAGGTTGGAAAGTCATGAATGGACATATATAAGTCCGACAATTGTAAATGTATCATATCTATTCTATCATCAATTTATATATTATTATGGCTTATTTAATATTCCAAGTCTTTTGGTAATATTATTTGTGTAGGCGAATAATTATTCACTTCAAGTGGTATCAGAGCGAGGTTACTATTCAAGCTTCTAGGTTTTCCCTAAAAAATAGGACCTTGTCCTTAAAAAATAAAAGGTAAAAGTAACCCCCCCCCCAAAAAAAATAGTAAAACAAAAAGAGGGGTAAAAGTGAAACCACACATGGTTTCTTAATAAGCAGGTTTGGGTTTGAATATAAAAGTGGAAAATAATTACTTGTAAAGAGAAAGTGAGATTTGAACTTAGGTGGGGAATGTAACAATCATTCCTCCCAACCACCCAATCTACTCACATTTTACAAAACTTAGGGGAAATATCTATTGTGGAAGAAATTAGAGATCATGGAATCTGGTTTGCGACTACATATAGAGAAATTAGAAGCCAAGTTAAAATGCTATCAAAGAGACAACAAATATTTACGCGACAGGAATAAAAATTTGGAAGTAATAATTGAAATACATAAGATAGAATAAAAGTACAAGGAAAAAAACATTTCCAACCAGAAAAATCATATAGAAAAATTATATGCGCAAATTGATGAATTAAAAGAAGAAAATGATTTCAATCAAAGATTGAAAAATCAAGATATAAAGAAAGAAATAAATGATTACGAAGTGGAAATAAAACGGTTGAACAAAATCATTAGTGACAAGGATGAAGAACTAATGTAGATACGACATAAATTAGAAAATCAAGAATAAGTGATCGACCAGTATCGACAACAGATAAAATTTCTTCAACAACAAAATGATGACTCTAAAAAGACTCATAAGTTAGAGATCGCAAAAAGTAATAAAACACTATCCAACAATTCTAAATAAATTTTTAGATTAAGGAATCATAACAAAACACTAGTCACGAAAATTAAGAAATTGAAAAATAGTCGAAAGATAGAACAATCTATGGAAGACATTGAAGGGAAACTTCTAGACAAGCATGAAGAAATTAATTGCATCAGAAGTCATAACAAAGATCTTAAGGAACAACTTAAGAAGTCTAAAGATGACAGAAAGGCGCAAGTAGAAGTGATTAAGAAGTTTCAAAATGATTACGTGCAGTTGGAAAACAAGTTGGACAAGATACAGAAGGAAACCTTAAAACCTCAAGGGATGAAAATAAAAGTTCCAAATCAGATCAATGCTCACAAGATGACACTCGTAAAAGAAAATGACATCGTGAAAAGTCCTTATCAACACCCCAACCATAAAAACCGATATCCTAAAAAGTGGGAA